>OZ023316.1:48715455-48797955 GCA_964007375.1 Ophion obscuratus | reverse complement strand
TTTCATGCCCCTTTCTATTTTTCTTTCCAGCTCCCTTACATTTCCATTCCATATGCTCCTTTCTTACGCTTGCTCCTTTCTTACGCTTTCCATTCCTTCTTCTATTTCTTTGCCCCATTTTAATGGGTTACCATTGACAATTGCTCTGGCTTCTTCCCTTGGGCACTTTTTTGGCCACCCACCACCTCCCATCTTCATTATTTCAAATAGGGACCTTGCTGCGCTTTTCCATACTTCAAACTCTATTCCCCTGCACCGCGCTTCCATTCGCCAAATATAAAGGGTGTGTCAAAATGACCTGACGTTATTATTTATTAATAAAACGTATTATTTATTTGAAAAGTAGGAATATTTTTTTTTTGATGTAAGGTACAAACATGGAGGTTATGTGTAGAACAAAATATCCGATGAATGACATAAACTGCATGGACTTCTGAAATGAAAAGTGTATGCCAATGATCCACTGACCGTTCCGGAGCTCAAGGAAGGAATTGGACGGACCCTTAAGGGGTTATATACAGCCAGGAGGCCCAAAAAGATCGATTTTTTAAAAAAATTTCTTGAGAAGACCCTTTAAATCTATTCACGTAAAAATTTGTACACATATTATGGTAACTTTTGACTGTGATTTTAACATTTTTTATTTGTAAAAATAATTATTCTGAAAGCTACTATAGCTGATCTCCAGGAGCACCTCTAAAAAAAGATGTCTTGCGATGAGCACGATATCTCGGGACTGGATCATTTAAAATGAAAAAACCAGAAATATTTCGTTAATCTAATGGATTATCTTGTAATTGATCGAAGGAATAAGCAAAATAATAATTTTTGACAAAATGGCGGCTTCCCAAACAAATAAAATCAATTTTTGATACAAATTCAGGCCTTAAATTGTTTATAAAATGGAAAATATTTATCGGTGAGAAAAAACCTTCGATTAATTACTAAAAAATATACTTGAAAAGATTGTGTTAAAATTTGAGCCTGATAAAAACACAGTTTTGAGAAAAATACGTTTAAAGTTTCAAAAGCACTTTCGAACGCCCTGACACGTCATTACAAATGTGCGTGTAACTTCGAGAATATTTGCCGGATTGACAAGAAATTTTCGGTGTGCGAACTTAAATATATGTATACATTACAAACAAACAAAAAATCGATTTTTTGAAAATTTCAACTGTATATAACCCCTTAATGAAATTAGTCCCCAATTATGCCAGAATGTTATTGAAAATTTCGTTAAAAGAGTGAACGTTTGCAAACAGCTACGAGGCGGCTATTTATCGGATATTGTGTTCCACACATAACCTCCATGTTTGTTCCTTATAACAAAATAAATATATTCGTACTTTTCAAATAAATAATACATTTTATTAAGAAATAAAAGTGTCATGTCATTTTGAGGTACCCTGTAGTTTGGGGTGTTTCTACAAACTCTTATGGCCATTTCGACATACCTTATTTGAAATTTTTTCACCCCTTCCACTCTTCCACCCCCAAATTTCGGATCCACACAGCATTCCATTTTTAATATTACTTTCATTAATATTTTATTGAGGCTAATTAAAGTGTCACCGTATTTTATTTGAGTTTATGTACTATTTTATTTTCTCATTATTCTTTACTTTGTTCTGTTTTATCCATTATTTATTCGAAGTTTAAAATTCGTCTGTTCTATTTCGTCTACTATGGAAAAGAAAATTGTTTGTAGCTTCCATTTGTAAAGGGTCCTTCCCCTTATTACATTCCCCACCATATTCCACTTCACATCCCCTATCTCTTTTGTTTACTATTTCTTCGTTTATTCTTTTTCCATTCGGAAATTCTAAAGTAGCGTTATTTTGTAAAATTTTTCACAGAAAGTTATCTCGGACTCGATGTCGTTTTTATTTGTTAATTTCGAGCTGACGCTCTATTCCTAACATTTACAGTTGAAAATTTCCTCTGAAAATCCGCATTTCTTTTTTTAAATGAAAAATCAAAGAGTGCCCAAATAGTTAGGTAGTTCGGGCCCAAAGGTTCATAAAAAACTAATAGGTCCGAAAATTCGATAAATCGTATCGATTTTCGTCTTACTTGAGAAAAATCCCCGGTTACATTTGAACACACGAGGACACGCTTGGCAGCCTCGTTCCCTCATTCGTGAATAAGTGTAAATAAATACCCAGCGAAATATCGTGCAACATACGCACGAGGGGAAGGAGAAAACGCGCGTGATTGGTCGAGAGGTTGGACTTTATCGACGCATATCCTTTGCATATCCATGAGTATTCTCACATTACGAAAAGATGCGCCTCCGCAGAGTTTCCCTCCCCCTTAACGAACCTTTCGCAAATGAATATAATAAGTAAATAATTTTACAGTCTGGCAATTTCATTATTCAGTAATATGGTCGATAATTAGCATTCTCAACTTAAGCGAGTCGAGCGCATATCTCGTAAATTTTCAGCTACAAACGCAAGGCCCAAATAGTTTATATAATTGCGGGACAATAAAGACGCAAGCTTACGAGAAAAGTGCACCTGTTGGATTGTGGTGGAAACGAGTTTCGGTTTTTTTTTCCCTCGTTTAATTTTTCTCTGAGCTTCACGCATGTAGCGTATCGTTTTTTTTTTTATTTATAATTTTGCGAAAACCCCGCTGAAAAAATAATGCGAGTCAATCATGAAGAGAAGACGGTAATTCGAATAATTTTATTGAATTAGTCAGTCCTAGTGAGTAGATTTGCCATGATCCTCGCTGCTGGAATCATTCTGGAGACAGCTCAATTATATAATTGTAATTAATTAACTATCCTTCATAGCCAAGGATAGATAATTAGACAAATTATCATATTTAATTGCGATTATTACTTTACCATTGTTATTGCCCAGGGTGAATTTTCATTGCATCGTTTTATTCACTCGTATTCAAGACACGTACCTACCAGATATTGTTTAAGGCAGTCTACCTCATTATACTGCTGTTACATTACAGGAAAGTTTTCCATTCCTTTAATGCACGGAGCCTGGGAGGTTGTTTACTGTGTATCTACTTGTTGCCGGGAAGTGCTAGTGGTATAAGCCAGTGCTGTACGGACTCAAACTTCAGGACGTTTGAAATTCCCTGTAAAATTAACCGCGAATTATCTCGCCCATCGGGGATATAGAAGTTTTAATGTGGCGTCTCGAATTAATTGATAGAAATATTGGAATGTTACGTTAAATAAAGCGTACACTTTCGACAATTCTATTTAGACGATCGGAGAATGATTGTTTTTCAAAGAAATTTGAAACGTAACTTGAAAAATATCGTGAAAAGTAACTTCGAAGTACTAGATTTTTGTATTTTTACGCATCTGTAGATCTTGAAAATAGTCGTAATAATTTCTAAAGAATGTTGTATTAAAAGAAAATGTATTGAGGTCTGAGTTTACAAATCTTTCAATTGATTTTCAGCAGAATGGAATTGAGTAGATGCGTACATCGTGCTCTAGCTTTCTTTATTTGGCTTGAGGGGTAAACACCACCATGTTAGGCTGAAAACTGATATGGGGACTTGGATGTTGATTTAAAAACAATCAATTACCTTTATCGAAAACTCAAACCTGTAGTGAAATGCCAGAGTGTTTGTCATTGTAGATATAAAATACTAGAGAAATACTAATGCATGGCAAAAAATACTGACTTCCAGTGAAATTATGCACCCGTGCCTTTTGGCGAAAAATAATTCTTCATAGACATGTTAATTGTGAACAGATTTTTCAATATTTCACAAAAATCTTTGGTACTTCTCTAAAGACGGTATCAAACAATATTGTGTACAAATTTCAGGTTGATCGGATAAAAAATGGCAAAACTATGGAAGTTCCAACATAAATACATATTTGAACAAACGCATTTAATGTTCCAATTACGGACCTTTTGTTTATAATAAAATAAAGTTCTATCGGCTCCGAAGCTTATTTCCATCTCATTTCGACTCAAAACCATTCCGATATTATTCACCACATCTAACTAAGAATTTGCACAAAAAAATCGATAACTCGACCCAACATCGTAGGATCGAAAAACCCCTTTAAAAAATCCTCTTTTGCCTTTCATTAGCATTCGCGTGTGAACGATAATAACATTTCTTCTTATCAAATGCAGTGTTTCGTTACAGTGATAAATCAAAGAGAAGTTCCAGCGCACCAGCGGAGCCTGAATCAAATACGATCGTTTGATCAATTCTAAGAAACATCTGAAGCGAATCAAAGTGCTATTTGGATGTTTCATAAGCCAATTATCCCGATGAGCCACGTATAGTTGACTTAATTAAAACTTTGATCTCGTTGCACGGAGCTAAAGACACTGTCATACACCCTGCGATCGATGTGCCTCGCTCGTCCGTTCATCAAGCGTTGACGTGCAAGTTGCACGAGTGTTCTCATTGCATCCTGTGCTCCAAGATCATAATCTTCCACTCGTGCAAATACAGACATTATTAATTAGGGCTTGGGTGCGCGAGTATTAATAAGACTCATAAATAATTTCCTTCGTCCGCAGCTGAACAATCTTCAGCTTCGTCGCTTGCGTTTTGAGCGTGGAACGACAAGGAGGAAATCGCCCTTTTTTTTACCCAAACAAACAAATAGAAGAAGAAAAAAAAGATACTGATGATTTTGCGGGTCCGGCTCGCTTGAGATAAATTCGCCAGAGCAACGAATGCTCTGTGGTCAATTCAGGACCATTTATGGAGTGTCCATGGCTATGGCAGGTGACCGTCGTTCTCGAGGCTGCGTTTCAATGACTATCCATCACGAACAGCGGTGGCCGCGCAGTGCGAAAAATATGTGGGTCAGTCCGCGTGTCGCTGATACAGTCCTGCTCCCATATCTCTTGCTCTCTCTCTCTCTCTCTCTCTCTCTCTCTCTCTCTCTCTCTCTCTCTCCCCTCTCTCTCTCTCTCTCTCTCTCTCTCTCTCTCTCTCTCTCTCTCTCTCCAGGCTCTCCTTCCTCATCCTTCTTCTTATTCCTGTAACCGATCGTTACACGCCGATAAATCGACCACAAATTCATTATAACCACCTACAGCATCGTCGGGCCACCTGACTTTTCTTTGCAGTAGGAGAGGAGGCAGAGGAAGACAAAAAAAACAAAGAACACGGAGTGGCGTGTAGCACGATAAAAACGCTAATGCAGGGAGGACACGAGGGAGGTTCATTACCGATCGACACGATGTCAAGACTCGGGGGAGATCTTTATCCTTGCAATTTATCGATGTCGTACAGTGTAGTTATTATTTATCATTATCGATGTATCGCTCGGTGCTAATATTTCGGACAAAAGTGGATAATTGGTGGAGACACACGGATCCGGGACACGACGATGAGGAGTATCGATCCTGATAGAAGATCTTCTTACGTGCGATTCCAAGGCACCTGCCTTTTTTTCCCATTATAATGATTTCTTGCGGAATTTAAGGTCGAATCGTTTACTCGAATTCGGGAAATTTAGGGACTAAGCGAAAGATCGAAGTGTCTAGGCCTTCCGATTTAGTAATTGAACCGACGAATTTACTATTTAGAAATATATATATATATTAATATTTTTTAAAATTTATTCGTCAGAGGTACGGGGTCCTTCCCCTTTTACCATCCCCTCCTTTATACCTTCCATTCCTTCCAACATTCACAACACTTCCAGTGTTCCCTAGAAAAATATATATTTTTTTGCATTCGACGAAAAAAATATCTCCGTTAGTCAAGTTTGTTCAATAAGGATGTATCAAGACGCATACAAACAGGAAAGAATCATAATTTATTTCGCGAAAAATCAACCACTTTTGCATGTTGCCCATTTATTAAACTACAAACATAGTTATTATTGTTTTTTTTAACTTCTAACATGTCTTCGTATGCCTTCGCGGACTTGTAGGATCTCGCCCCTTCAATATTATCCTATCCCCGTCACTTCACTATCTCCAGTTGCTTAGGGACCACCAGAGTGGTGCTCACAGCCCTTCTGTTCTCCTGCGCTACTGTGGCGCGTCACAAGGGCGCAGGAAAATTGCGGAAAACGTGTGCCGACACAGGCTGTTCTATGTTAAAATTGGCTGCCGCTCGGCAGTCCCCAGTTTCCAGCCAAACGGCCATCCATTCAAGTGTTGGCGCAGGCTGACGGTACGAAAGCCAAAGATAGAAAAAAAATATCAGTTTTACAAAATTTATCGAAAAAACAATCTTTCCCAATTATTTTATTGCTAAATTAGGGGCTATACCAGTGTGAACGCTGAAAATTTGGGCAATTTTCGGGAATTTTTTGGACGAAAAGTACTCAATTAAATGTTTCGGAAAATAAAGAATATATTTGGCTATATTTGACCTATATTATATAATGTTTTCATAGAAAAATATTGAGATCCAAGCGACGTATGCGCTGCCTTCGGAGGCGCCAAAAAAGTTCCTCCACTGCTGACATGATTCCGGCCAATTGAGTAGCTGAAACCGAAAAAGGAAAAAATGTCGTTAAACTGGAAGGTATTTCCTGTACAATGACGTGGGGTTTTCGAAAAATATCAAAATCGAACAAAATGGCGTAATGTTGAAAAAAGTCTGTTTTCTTGCCTATAAAATGGTCGTTGTTTTCAATGCCAAATCGTCAATTTTCATCCAATCAAAAATATCCTACGTCATTGTAGACCGAATATATTCGAGAGTACTCAGAGTTCCAATTTCACGTCAATCGCATAATTGCTCTTCGAGTTACAATGTCAGCAAATTTGAAAAATCTCACTTCGAGAAAAACGCGTATAAAAATTGTAACTATCGATTTTTGCAAGATAAAATTATTAGAGATACGGCCTTGAAATTGTTACAGGATATTCTTGAAAGTATAAACTGTCGAAAAAGGCACAAAAACATCGATTTTTTAAAAGTGTCACACTGGTATAGCCCCTTATTCATTCGTATTGTCAAACAACACTGGGGTCGAAGCTGAAAGAATGCAGGATACTTCGCGATTATTTTTGATCGGTCATAAATCTTGTTTGTAGGTGTGTGTGTGTGTGTGTGTGTGTGTGTGTGGAGGGTGGCGGTGTGCATGTGTGAGTAGGAGTGTCGGTGCGCGCGCGCGTGTGTGTGTGTGTATGTGTGTGTGTGTGGGTGATTGTGTGTAGGTGAGTGTTTGTAGGTGTGTCGAGGTGAGTGTGTGTAGGTGAGTGTCTGTAGGTGAGCGTGTGTAGGTGAGCGTGTGTAGGTGAGCGTGTGTAGGTGAGCGTGTGTAGGTGAGCGTGTGTAGGTGAGCGTGTGTAGGTGAGCGTGTGTAGGTGAGCGTGTGTAGGTGAGCGTGTGTAGGTGAGCGTGTGTAGGTGAGCGTGTGTAGGTGAGCGTGTGTAGGTGAGCGTGTGTAGGTGAGCGTGTGTAGGTGAGCGTGTGTAGGTGAGCGTGTGTAGGTGAGCGTGTGTAGGTGAGCGTGTGTAGGTGAGCGTGTGTAGGTGAGCGTGTGTAGGTGAGCGTGTGTAGGTGAGCGTGTGTAGGTGAGCGTGTGTAGGTGAGCGTGTGTAGGTGAGTGTGTGTAGGTGAGTGTGTGTAGATGAGTGTGTGTAGGTGAGTGTGTGAAGGTGAATGCGTGTGGGTGTATGTGTGTGAGTGTGTGTGTAGGTGTGTGCGTGAAATACGAGCAGGGAATCGTTTAACGAGCGAACGCAGTAGAAAAGTGTGAAAGATCCTCCCGTTCGGTTGCCTCGAGGACTTTCTTTGCCGGAGGAATTTCATTGCAGATTGCTCGTGTGCGCGAATACCATCACTGTCAATTGGTCGTAAACGTGGCTGGCACGTACCCGCGTGTGTTTATCTGGCATTATGGCAGAGATGGCAGCGGTGATTTCCGCGGCGTACGAACTTGCGCGCCGCATCCGCGGACCACGATGGTGACTATAAAAGAGCCCGGGCAATCATCATTGCTCTCGCTACTTGCTCTATCCGTTCTTCAACGAGACACCAAACGTGCGAAAAGTGCAGGGCGCGAGCGCATACCGCGCGCTCCCGACATTTGCGCCTCTGACAATTCTGATACTGGTGAAGCTTTTGCAGAGATACGGGTCGAACGTTACTCGCGGGACCCATCATCGTATTCCGTTACATTCGAATAACATTTGTTATTTATTCATCCGGCTGTTTGCCCGTTGTGGTGAACGCACGTCCGTTGGAAATCGTAAAAGCAGGAGACCTCATTTTCGAGCCACTCACGGTGAATGCTCCTATCGTGAAGTTATAGGATCTGTAGGAGAGGACTGACGAACAAGCATGTTTCGTTAAAAAAAAGGGCTCACCCCGAGAGGAAGATCCGATGTTTGGGTTATCGGGGAAATTGTCGAAATAAATCCATCAGTGACGCGATGAAATTGTGTTGGTTACTTTTTTGCTCAATTAAACTTTTTCTGAAAATATCGGGAGCTAGTTCTAGCTTGGATAGGATGTTCCCAGAATTTGCGAATTACACGCGGGGCCTGGCAATTCGGTCGGGAGAAGTTTGGATGCCGTCGAGGTGTGTATATATATACATATATATACACACTTCAATATATATATATATATATATATATATATATATATATATATATATATATATATATATATATATATATATATATATGTTCACATTTTGGGTGGCCTGCAAAGTGACGTCCAGAAGGAAAATGTAGATGCCTCGTATCAACACCTATCCCAGAGAAAAAATCATTTTTTGATTTTTTTCTTTTGTGTACGTACTTGCCTTGCATTTTTTTTAAATCTCGTGTTATCGTTATGAAGTGCACTATTAAGTAATAAATAAATGGCCAACTAAACACTACCGTAAATGCCTCAGGTTTTGATCAAATGTTTAAAACATCGGTTTGAGAGGATCACTAAATGACTCCCGATTTCTTTTAAAAACTTCCAAGAGTACATACACCAAAAAGACAAAAATGAAACCCTATGATACAAGAAAATTCGAAAAAAACATTTCAAACGATATTTTTTCGACAAGTAAAAAAGATCGTACAACATGGAATGATTTGGATAGATATTCATACGAGGCATCTAGATTTTCTTTCTGAACGTCACTTTTCGCGCCACCCTGTGAATACTTCATTTTTATAACACACAAAGAGCAGACGTCGAGAAAATAGTGTATGATATTTCTGAAATCTAAAAACTGCTATAACTTTCTTGCTTTTTGAGCTGGAGACTTTTTTTCGATAAATTTATCTCAAAACCAGCAAGTTTTTCAATGATATTTAAGCTGTCCGTTTCCATTTATAAACCAAAAGATATTGCGTAATCTCGTAAACGTGTGTAAAAAAAGCAATTACCATTATATGCCCCCCTTCATACCATAAAACTTTTGTCTAAAACATTTGTTGCAAGACCTCAGAGTATCGAATTATTTTAATACTATTTTCAAAAAGGCGATATCCTGTGTATGGATATATAAAAAAATATATATATATACATTATAGTCGCCATCCTCCTTATACACTCGATGCAAGTGCTTTCTGGGGTCCGGCGAGGTTCGACGCAGACTTCATAGAGGTGGTCCTCCTTTACTATTTGTACGTACATGCGGTGGTGTAATAGTCGAGTGTGCGTTGCGTCGTATACACGAGGGTCGTGTTCCTCAGTGGGTAGTCCTTCCGCTGTCCGATGTTACGAGATATATCGTTTATGGGCGTGGGGAATGCGTGTGAGGCATTTACAACTATTAAACGTGCAGTCTCACGCGAATGTTAGCCATCAAACGTATATGACGTCGAGGATTTGTCTGGAAAATTGCGCCGCTAATTATCCACGCTGGTTACACAAGAAAAATTTGATTTTATATTGATGCAATTCATTTCTCCATTCCCAGTTCATAAATTATTTTGAACCTTGCTTTTACCGATGTTTTCCAGCCAATTATATATATATAAATATATAGCCTTCTGGGCCGGAGAAAAAATGGAGACGAAAAAAATTCCGTTTTGCAATTTATTGAAGACTTTCGTGTTCAATAAATTTTCAATATATATATATATATATATATATATATATATATATATATAAATCATATTGCAAATGGGAATTTTTTTCGTCTCCATTTTTTGCTCCGGCCCGAAAGGCTTCACCGATATATCGTAATTTTTCTTAATGATGGCAAAGCGAATGTCATCCTCATACACTCGTCATGTACGCCAAAATGTTTCGGGGAAATTTTTCCCACAGTTTTTCCTCATTGAAAAAGTAATTCCAATATTAATGCTCAATCAGACCAACTTTCCATCGATTTTTTTGGCCTCCTCCGGTGGTCAATCAATTTCATGAATAGTTCGCTTCGGCAGGATGTTTTATTTCGATTTCTTTTTGTTATCAGCGAGTACGGCAATTATTCTTGAAAATTAATTTGGCGCAACATTTTTATTATAACGTAATGCCAGTCTTAAAGATCATACATCATTCTCACATGATATTATTACACGTGGGCGAAGGAATTGAACGAGTCAAAGTTGTACGTACCGCAGGCGCGATCATTAATCAATCTTTAATAACCGTAACGAACGATCGAGGAAATCTAAAGAATAGTTGAATCGTGTTCGCGTCGGGACCAAGAATACACGTATAGAAAGATAAGTCGGGATGAGACCTTCGGGCAACACGTGTTGAGCAATAATTATGCTGTATACACGTACGATCAAGCCGCATGACCAACATACGCAATGTAAAGAAAAGAACAAAAATAACACGCGATAGCTAATGTCCAACCATATCCTTAATTACCCACCATAACTAATGAGTAATTGATCCAACGTCGGAACAATGAGCCAATACACGACCTGGAACTCACGATACAATGAACATTCCGCTTCATCAAAATCGATCAATTACCTTCCAATTAATGACATCGTACATTGTTCGCTTCCAGATGTATCGATCTCACGAATTCCGCTCAGCCTCGAGCTCCAACGGAATCGCCGATAAATCACGCAATTTCCCCTCTTGAGGGTGCTCCACCGTAGTCATACCGTTGACCAAGTTTGCGCATCGAGGCTAATTTATTCGTTTCTTTTATTCCAAACATTGCGTCCCAAGATGTCCGTGAAGATTACTCCATCCGTGCCAAACGAGAACTTTGGCAAACCGCATGAAAAATAACACACTTGCCTATCATCGTACAGCCCTTGAGTTCGTGACGACGGAAATGTAAAAAAATTTCACGTGAAAAATATACTCGAATTGTTCTCATCGCTGCTGCCTTTCAACGTGAATCTTTCAACGATGAAAGATCCTGCGCTCGAGACAAGAGATTTTCGCTCGAGTTAAATTAAGATCGTTATGAGATACATTAATGTACGTCCTGCTGGCTACTGTGTCCAGCAGCTGGCACAAACTTGGTCGTCCGGTCTCGTCCGGCAAGGGTGGAAGCGGTCGCGAAAAACCGCAAAATATACAGTACGGTGTAATACATATCGTGGCTATGTCTATACGCAAAATGAAGTACGAGATAAGTGAGACGAGAGAGAGAGAGGGGGGAGAGAGAGAGGGGGGGGAGAGAGAGAGAGAGGGAGAGAGAGAGAGAGAGAGAGAGAGAGAGAGAGGGTGCTCTGACTCGTAAAGAAGTTTATGAGAGGTGTGCGCGCTTATCTCTCCTCACTTTTTCGACCGCCTTGTACCAGCCTCTCTCTTACGTGCATACACTAAAAACCTTAATATCCTTCGCTCTCCACCCTCCCAGCGGCTTTCTGCTTGCACGCACGCGATCATACTTCCTCTCTGATTCTCATGGAAGAACTTTTGCACTGTCCATTTTCCACGACAGAAGCAAATCAAGTATGGAACGTTGTGCTCGAGATACCGTGCAATTTCGATCGTGGCCTATGATACGCCTGCTTCGGCCTCCATCCTGGAGCACTGCAAATTCGAGGCCGATGCTCGAGATCGCCTAATTTCTTCGCTATTTCTAGAAATTGTTTTACGCTTCAACTGGATTCCCGCACTTGTCCCGGCACTAAAACGTCACGCTCGTATATTCGATTCTCATCGGGATTCCCAATTGGAATCCAATGGCCGAATCCAATTCGTATCCTAAGGGATTGCTGCATTGTCGTTTATTTTTTTAAATATAAATAGCTTGAAATCGTATATCTTGGAAATTTGATCACATCACTGAAAATACACATTGGGGTCTTCTCACTTTAGATGCTAAAAAAGGCGACTTTCATGAATTTTTTTGATAGGTTTGTGCTTTTGATATTGATATAAAAGTTGTTACACTTAATAAATACACTTTCGAAATACATAAAAACATTTTTTACTGTATTTATGTAATCTAGAGAAACTTTAAACGCGTTTTTCTGGAAACAACGTTTTTCGACGGCTTGTTGATAAAATCTTCGAAACTCCTGAACGGATCCTTATGAAATTTTAACCACATACTTTTTACAACTATATCTATAGCGCAGGTTAAGGATTCTTTTAATTTTGATAATTACCATTTTTTTTGCCAAAAACGATGAAAAAACACTTTTTTTTTCGGAAAATGTTCGCCATTTTGTTATTTTTGTATATATAAAAAATCGTATGATATGCGCTATAGCCATTAACATACTGAATGTAAAACCGTTTGATTTTTTTGTTTCGGATGATCCATCTACGAGATTTCATAAACAGCGGAGACCTACAAATTTTTTAGAACATTTTTTTAACTACCATCTTCGTCCATAAACAGTGACTTGAATAAATGACATTAAAAAAAATGTATTTTGAAAGTGTTTTTATTAAGGCCTTAGGCCACTCTAGAGGCCGAAAAATAGGCTTTTTGGGGATTTTTTTTCAGAAAAACTACATAATAAATCGAGATTACAAAAAAGGGTGTTCATCATCATACATATCAGTGACTGTATACAATAATTTTTTGAAGCGATTAATTCTAAAATGGCGGCTGTGCAGCGTTTATCTCAAAACTGCATTTTTTAAGTTGGCCAGGATCATGACTCAGACAATTTTCAACCGGTTTACTTGAAATGTTGAATATATTTTGAAAAATACATTGTCTATGGAAGTAGGTAGGATTTTTTTTGTATGTTGCATAGTTCATTTGTTATTAACCATTATTTGACTTTAGATTATCTGATTTTATAGGCAAATTTTTCACTTTCCACTCTAGAAGTGCGCCATTTGGCCAAAAATCAATATATCGAAAAAATCCTACGTACTTCTATAGCAGTTACTATATATAATCGAAAAACATTCATTGGCTCAGCATAATTAAAAATTACAGGAGCTGTTTGTCCGGCCGTGGACCCTGGAAAAACGAAGACGTCAACGCAAAAACGCCATCATTTTGAAATTAATCGCTTCAAAAAAATAATTTTATACAGTCACTGATATGTATGATAAACGCCCTTTTTGTAATCTCGATTTATTTTGTAGCTTTTCTGAAAAAAATGCCCAAAAAGCCTATTTTTTCGGCCTCCAGAATGGCCTAACACTTTAAGTGTAACAGCTTTGATGTCAATATCTATAATATAAACCTATCAAAAAAATTCATAAAAATAGCCTTTTTTAACGTCTAAAGTGCGAAGACCCCTTAATTATCTTTGCTATTTATTTTACTGTACTTTATTTGCACGAAACGTGCAGGTTATGTTTCAACACGCCGAGTTTTTTCCCGTGACTTTGCACATATTTTTTATTTGAACATGATAAGCATTCTTAAATGGCGTTCATTGGGGGGCAGTGCAGACTCCAATTGTCCCTGACAAATCCCTATAGAGGTGCGGGAGCATCTTGGGACTCGGCAACACATGGTTGCACGGAATCACAAAAGGATATTTTTTTTTGGAGATCTAACAGATTCTGGTTGAAAATATCAAGTAAGAAATTCTCAAACTATGACAATCGGGAAAGAGCGCGGGCTCCTCTTGGATTTCAATGTGGACTCCCTACGTACGGCATCCCTATCAAATCTCTATAGAGGTGTAGTAGGATCCGGGGACTCCCCGACAAATTTCTGCACGGGATCATTCGCAACTCGCTCGATTTTTCGTGCGAGGCTGTTTTGCTTCCCTGCGAGCCTGAAAATAGCTGAAGCTCGTAAACTCCAATTTTCTGAAATGTTTAAACCAAGCAATTGTCTTCCACGAAAAAAGTGATTGGTTTGACTATATCTTTGGGATACTGAGATCCTGAGAAGATTGATCGTTCCCGATGAATCTCATCGGGGAAGTCTGAAAGGAAAAAGCACTCGTTGGTTCTTCATAGCACATGATCACTGTCTTCTTAGTAAAGTTCTCTCCGTCCTCTTCTATTAGACAAGACGTGCATTTCTCCTCATCCGGTAGCTACTGATCATCGGTCGTGATGTAGCGAATGTTTTGCCGTTGCCTGTATCGCGTTGTACCTTAAGGGCTAAACGTCTCATTCGTCTCACCTCTATGAATTGTATCTGCGCGAGAACTCTTTATGGAGTTCCCATTTCCTCAGTCATTAAAGATCAATGGTACAACATCGAGACGATATATCTTGGTAGTCAGGACAATGGTGCCGCGGCCGCGCATTACATGCAATTTAGATCGGTGATCCAATTGCCCGGATATAACGTCACTTTATTTTCTATGCTCGTAATGATCGGACACGTAATGCGCTCTTTATGATTTTCTTCACACTCGCATTAATCATCGCATCATCGAGAGCGCCGAGAGCTGTTCCGTGATTCATTACTGATTAATGGCTCTTTTCTAGACAAGTATCTCCATCTTTGTATCCTTTTCTTTTCCGATTGCTCCTCCACAGATGAATCGTTTCTCGTTCGCTTTTATTGGCTTCTTCTTCTCCTTTCCAAGCATGGAAGCGCTTTTGCGTGTTATTTTTTCCGCGACTCCACTTCCTGATGACTTACAGCGTAGTGTGAGTCCCAATGGATATCCAAGATGCGTCCTGTAAATGGACACACTGTTGCACATGAATTGCTGTCTCGTATTGATATCCACTGGTCTATTCATCAATGCAGCCCAATATTAGATCATCTTCGAACATCAAGGCTTGGCTAGGAATCACTGTCTGGTCCGATCTATTCAATGAGTAACATTCTATGTCTCATCATGACCAGCCCGCACGTCATTGACACTTCCGCGATACTATACCAGCAATTCGAATCCACCAACGCTAGTCACCCCAGATCAAGAATGCTAAATGCAGATTGCATCAGCGCCGTTACAACTGGGCTCGGTTAATACGGCGCGTTGTCATCAACGCAGATGCTTAGTACCTGTCAGTCGGCGATTCGCCGAGCACGCACACTATGCACGTTCCCAAAATCAGACGGCTCGTGAAACGCTGAAAGGAGCTCCGGTGGTAATGAGAGCAAGGAAATTAGCGCGGCAACTGCGTGCAAGAGAAAAGTTGTCGGGGGAGCTCGACGCAATCTTGAAGCGGAGCAAGCGGAGAGAAGTGCACGAGAGGTTGTTTCTCCGCGAGTTACTCTGGCACAAGACAGCACGACTCGCGGTCTGGCTTAGCAAGAGGATGTCCACGGGGCCCTATCTTCAACGCATCACCCTTCTCCATGGTTTTCTTGATGGATCGGTACAGGTGCATGTGCCTCGATACCCGAAGCTTCTCCGCTTGCTATGTGGCCCCCACAAGTCAACGTTTACCGTGTCCACACGCGTACACACACAAATACTCCAGCACACGCATTTCCCTATACATGTGTATGCACACGTGGAACGGGCCTCGAGAAGACGAAGTACTGGTATATAAAGGACCCTATAAAACTTGCTGAGTGACGGGGGACTCGCGAGTCTCTTCCACGCCAACAGAAATTACATACGAGGTGTCCATGTCGAGTTTTGATCGCTGATTATGGTTGACACATCGCGACTCGCTGTGTCGCGTGAATTCCGATGAGCAACGACTTCTCCGGCGCCTCATTAATTCAACTATTTTTCGGTGTGCCTCCGAGCAGCTGCTACCTAACTTCCTTCTTCGATTGTTGTTTTCTTTTTTGCCATCTCGAAACATCGGCCCGCGGCGAATCAATTAAAGTCTGTATGACTGCTGCAACGACTTCATACGATGGATATCTCTATCCGTTCCTCTTGATTATCGATAATTCCTACACTGCATCCTTTTGAGGACGTCACTCTCCAAGAATTGTCATATATTTCGTTGGGAATTCATTAAGAAATACTTTACCAATCTCCATATCTGGAAAATCTATTTCTTTGAACATGGACACCACAATTATCATTGGGTTCTTCGTCAAGGGATCGAGGGATGAAGTATCCTCCGAAGGCCTTATCTCACTCCCATCGCTGAGATCAACGGCGATTAACACTGGCAATCGGTATGAGTCGATTGCCCCAATCCGTTTCCTTCAACGAGCTTCACATCTGCCCTGGCCAAGATGCACACATGGCTGTTCAAGCAAAGCCTTGGAAGCGTATTAGCATGCTGTACGCGCCATGCGCGAGTACACGCTGATGTCCTTTTCGCAAAGTCGATAGAGCATAATGAAGAGGAATAAAGTGGAGGAAAAAGTGGGCGGAGAATCACGCGAGGCAATGTTGCCTAGACAAGGCGAGACATTCGCTACGAGGAACGAGGCTTGCCGTAACGCCTACTTATCAAAGACCTACCTGTCTCGTTTCTTCCAAGGGATATTCTTCATCACTCTTACGTGATACTCGATATCATAGGATAAATCCGTTGATCCTCAATTGATGAGGAAAGAACTTCTATTGTGTTGTGCAACTACCCATATCCGGTGGGCCGGAAAATGACTCAACTGAGTGTCCGGACTATTCCTCATTTTTGGATCATACTTCCAACGAGTTTGCAACACTTCGAATATCGACAATAGCTTTGATTTTTCAAGTTATGGATTTCATTGGAACGAGGGAGTTTTTCCCTTTTTTGTTCTTCCGGAATCTTTTTCTGCGCTGAGTGTTGTGATGGCAGAAAAAATCAAAGAGGCGAAGGAGGTTGAAAGAATTTCCGTCGTAATGGTCCAGGCGATTTTTCATCCGTTAAGGAGTACCCGAGGCTATGATCCTTGCGCGGGTTAAAGCTTGATCATAGTAATTTAAGAATGACGTACGTCTTCATTATCCGCGAGATAGGATCGCGAGAGTGTTCGTCTCTCGCCCTGCATCGTGGATAGTCATTCTTGTTATCTTCGGTGCGGAGCTGATCTTCGTTCGCTCGTCGGCAAACCCCGAGGGATGACGGTATGATGTAGACTCGTTTGGTAGGTGATCCTGTCCTCGTTTCTCCATGCCAAGAGAGATTTTCCGCTCTTAATTCAACACGCCTGCAGGTGTTCCTTTTTTTTTCTTTTTCTTCACAGTGTCTGCTACGCGCGAGGATAAGCGGCAAAGGATTTACGAGTGCATAACTTGTCAATTTGAGTGACGGCCGTGATCGTTCCTTCAGACTTACCATCGGGTTTTCGCGCCGGGAATGAAGATTCTTTTGGTCTTCGGTCGGAAGGACACGTATTGGTCTTTTCTGCTGAGCGATCTTGTGAACAATTGGAATTTACTTCGCTTGTCAGCGAGGACTTCAATATAACAAGAAAATACACACGATCCGTTGAGCGTATTTAAGGATTTGCTCTAAGACCTATAAAATATTGGAATTTTCACCTTATAAAGATTCTAACTATTTTAATTTTTTTAATTCTCTTAATGTCATTGAAAATAAATATTTTATTTAAATATTGAATGATGTATATTTTTGCATTAATAATAATTGGACGTTCAATAATTTTATATATATATATATATATATATATATATGTCGGAGAATGAGTACAAATCACTCGCGAACTTTGGGTTCTACGTTTGGGGCGCATATGAGCCATTAAAAGAACATTTTTATTCGCTTTGGACTCGAAAGATATAAGTATTCAAATATTTTCCTTGACAGGACACGTCAACTCTTCCCGAGATCTCTCGAAAGATTGATCTTCGTTCTTCTTTTCTTATTAAACAGATTCTTGACAAAATAAATGACGAGAAGCAACGACAGCCCTGTTCTCCTATCATCGACACGGCCAGATTGACTATCACACGTCCTCGTGTGTTGTATTTGTTTCTTCTGGAAATGAAAGGAACTTTTTTTTTAGACTGTTGGGCCTTCTTGATGTTTTCATTATTTTAAACAAAAAAAGTGCTCTTTAACAAATTCATGAATTTTGAGTACAAAATTATGAGAATCGATCCGGTGACAAACCGCTGACAAAACCCCTTTATCATATAAATGATCATCTGTTCATAAGATCAGGAACTATTACAGTCTCCTCAAAAGACCTGCATTCTTTTCATGAGATTTACATTCTTATTCCAAGACATGTAATCTTTACATAACGTTGCCAATTATCGATTGGACTTCACATTTTGACTGTATGACAACACGGAGTTGTCCACACATCAACGCTCCAATACACAGTCGCCTCATGCGACAGCACCACACCATTAGCCGTTACATTGGACCGTCTTCGCTCACCGGAATGAGTTAGGTTCTTTGTGACTTGCAACTGATAAGCATAATGAATGTGTGCTTCTAGATCATGATCAAACCACGAAGGGAATGACAATCATTTTCTGTTCAAATACTCTCAAGTATTTATCAAGTACTCGTAATAAACAAGCACATCAAATAGGACATTGATGATCGACCGTCAACCGTGATCATCGGTCAGAAATGTCAGTTTTTATTTCGCTGAAGTTTGGCGAAATGGAATCTACTTCGCAAATATTGATCCTCGGTATTCTTTTCAAAATCAAATTGTCAACCGTCATTTCCACTGAATAGCCAAGACCCAATATTTCTCGTCCAATAAGAATTTCATTGCTAAGAAAATTATCACGAATCTCATGAAATAAAATTTTCAAGCAATGATCCTGTATCGCCACTTGCGACAAAATTTGAGTGACAGTTTGAATACTAGACGGACCTATCCCGGCAAGAGTGACCAAACCGTGCTGACGTTTTCCTGTGAATTTTTGTGCAATACTCTCTTTAATCAGAGAGCATTCAGCACCGAAATCAAAACAAAATGAAAACTTCTCACCGGAATGTAGTAGTTCGCCGAAAACTGGTTGAATTGAGCATAAATGAACGCGACGCTCCATTTGACCTTGAGCAGGGGTATGTTTGTCAGAACCAGAAAGCTTTTTGCAACTCGTAGAAATGTCCCCGGCTTCGCATTTGAAGCATGTCACAGAAGATTTATTTGCAGAGAAGGGTATTTTCTTGGAAGCATTCTCCGAGTTGTCCGAAATGAAGTTCGGTGAACGACTTTGACATTTAGAAATTCTATGTCCAATTTTTCCGCAGTTGAAACATTCCAGAGAAGATCTTGATCGTTTTGAGTCGAACGACGAGCTCTCTTTTGCTTGAGAAAAGGGGAAAACCCTTTGTCGGTATTCCGCAGCCATTAGTTCTTGTTGTAATTTGCTTCGAGAATTTATTTCTGACGTGAGGGCTAATCGTTTCAAACGTGGGTCTAATTGAGCCACATGAGCTAGCACGATAGAAACAGAAATTTCTTCTTTGCTCATTGGTTCGAGTCGTGGCATGAGCGTGTACAAAATTCGGGTCGAATATGCGGCGAAATTTTCCTCTTCATTTGGTTGACCGGTATTTAAGGAAATTAATGTTTCCGCAGGAGTCTCGACAATTTCAAAACGAGAGAGAAAAATATTTTTAAATTCTTCCCAGGTCATTCCAGCAAAACTAATTTGAAGAAACCACGACGCAGCGGATCCTCTCATTGCTTTGCTCAAAGCAATGATTAATTTGCTTCCTCGAAGCTCCTCTTCTTGCATGCACAAGCCGGCTGTCGAATACCAAGCACGAGCATTTACGTCACCTTTGTCAGGGTTAAATTCGGGGAAAATAATTTCGGGCAAATTATCTGGAGGACCACGGATCGATTGTATTATCTCTATCATGTTCTTGTTTTCATTTTCAATCAAAACTCTCCATCGGTCTTCGGATAAATTTTCATTCCGTTGAAGACTTCGATTTTGAGAGGTCGATGGCTCCATATCTCTCAGTAATCCCACTTCTGATGTCGGAGAATGAGCAGAAATCACTCGCGAACTTTGCGTTCTACGTTTGGGGCGCATGTGAGCCATTAAAAGAACATTTTTATTCGCTTTGGACTCGAAAGATATAAGTATTCAAATATTTTCCTTGACACGACACGTCAACTCTTCCCGAGATCACTCAAAATATTGATCTTCGTTCTTCTTTTCTTATTAAACAGATTCTTGAGAAAATAAATGACGAAAAGCAATGACAGCTCTGTTCTCCTATCATCGACATACCAGGTGTGTAAGTATGAAACCGGAATTTGCCCATAGGTGGCGCTAGATGTCGATGCAGTTACCGACACATCACGTCAGCGGTGTCTTGTTATTGTATTGATATCCGACAAAGATTTTCAACTCACAATAACACGAGTTTCATTCAGTAGCATTAGTTTATTAGAGATAAACATGTCGAGTTTTGTGCCAACAAATTACGATTTGCCGACAGCACTACTTTTCTGTTTTCATCTGAAGAAAACCGCAGCCGAATCGCATCGAATGCTTGTGGAGGCGTTTGGTGAGCATGCTCTCGGTAAAACACAGTGTTTCGAGTGGTTCAAACGGTTCAAAAGTGGCGATTTTGACGTGAGGAACGAATAACGTGGAAGACCACCGAAAAAGTTTGAAGACGCTGACCTGCAAGCCTTGTTGGACGAAGACGACGCTCAAACACAACAACAACTGGCGGATGTACCTACGGTAATGATATGATACTTTGTATCATATTATTACAATAAACGTGTTTTTTCTGTACAAAAATTCACAGTAAAATATATATATATATATATATGTATTAGAAGTTTAACCATCAGTAGTCAATAGTCAAGCTAACTCACATTCATCCATGCGTACATTAGTGTATTTATTCAGTCAGATGATTCTGTCCAAATCAAACAGAGATTTATGCAGTGGCAAAGTACCGGGAAGTTCTTGAAGTGTTTACTTTCACCTGCCAAAGGTTCAGGAAAATTTCCAAAAAACGATATCCTGCCATCATCGCATCCTAATCCTAACAGCTCAATAATCGGTCCGAAAAAGAGCCTACAGAGCCTGCAATTCCATAATAACAGCAAGATGGAGGAAATAGCGGAGGCAAATTCAAATGGACCGCATTCATCTCCGGGTACCATAGCAGGCTCCCCATTGAAGAGGGGGTTCTCGATGAAAAAGGCTCCCGAGATCAAGCAAGAGCAAAAGTCATGCGTTCAATGGGAGTATCTCACACGAGTTGTGCATACTCCCCGTGGTGAATGCACAGCGATTGCAGGAGTGCGTGGGTCGTAAATGACTCTGGCAAAGGGAAGTCCTGTTGCAAGGCCCCCACGTTACTTCCTGTTCGATGGAGCCTCTCGTTCTCCCTCGTCTCTCACGCGCAATTTGTGTTCGTAGCGGCCATATGCGTCTATCCGCAACAGATCTGCGCGCGGCCAGATTTGACGCGGACTTGCGGTAGCGTTTGGTTGCGTTTATTTTCAGTACAAGAGACTTTTTCATTGGTGTGGGACCATAACGGCCGTCGTGTGGTACCTGGAAAGAGGGAGTGACGTGAGTGGATTGCGAGTGCCGGTCCATTGAAGCCTATGCCATCAAAGCGAAGACTAGCGGACGAGGGAGGCGTTGTAAAACTCTGCAAGGAACAATGGAAACCTGATAAATGGAAGCTGCGGACTGCACAATGACAATGACGTTGCCTCTTTCCATCGGGCTTGAGATGATCTTTTCTCGCGATGCTCAACGTCATCGTGGTGCGCAAGTTCCACCAAGATGTATATGCGAGACGGCGGAACGTTTCCTGCACGTAAACCTAATGTCGTAAATAGTGTCGGAGCGCGGGAGGTGTTACGGTATAAGGGGGATAAGCATCGATGCATTAGCGAAGATGACTTCATTCGTCGGCATGCTCCGGTATACCAGCAGCAGGCTGTGTCCGTTCCAGCCGAGCAAAGAGACTCGAGGAGATATACGCGAACAGGCTGAATAGGAAGAAGAAGAAGGAGCATTATATGCGCTCAGCCTCCTCGTTTATCTGCGCGCGCGCTTTTCTCATCATACGTGCTTTCTCGTGGCACATAAGTAGGTGCTAGGATGATAATGATGATGGCGATGCTGATGGTGATAATGACGCTTCCCCCCCCCCCCTTCCTCAGTACTGACATGGTACGTGCTGGGACTACTGCTCAACCCTGTTCACCACCACTGACATGTGTATTGCGCTAAATACTTGTTTGCCTCAACAGCTTTAATAACTTGCAATTACCCTGTTATTGCATTGCGCGCGATACAGGTGACAGCTGAAGAAATGCCCTTAGTCAGCGAGTGTCGTCTATGCGGGAGAATATTTGTAAGTGACTGCCGTTCTTAGAGATGCCAATTGTTGGGAATTTCTATAGTTTCGTCATGTCCTTCAGGCCCAAGACAGAAGACTGCCTCTATTCTTGTAATCGTTTGGGGCAGAAAACTGAAATAATTGATGAATGTAGCATTTAGTCAGAAATGTCCAGTAGAAGTATTGCGGTTGCTGTAAAATAGTTATGTCGGAACGAAAATAAGGAAAACGGCTTTCAACTTGATGGGGTTCATCAGTCGTACCTTCAGGGCTATTGGAAACTGTTTGGGTTGACCATTCGTGTAATTGTCGGTGCTTGTAGAGTAACTTAGTTGATAACAGATTAATTTGCAATCTTGGTGAGAGTTGTTTCCTTTTTATTCAATATACCGTAAAACGGGAGCTACTTTGAACAGGTTTTGGAAGTTTTTTGTAGGTAACTTTTTTTAATATCCTAGATACCAACTTTTCTTGCTCCAATAGAACAGTGTGTCCTTTGGCTATCAAATGTATAAGAAAGTCAAGCTCCACCACCTCCTCACAATTTGATACATATATTTTTTGAAGTGTCAACGTAGCCCTGAGTGTGGGGCTTTGACAGGGTATTGAAACGCAACTTATGTCAAAGATTAAGGGTTACTTTGGAATCATTTTGATAAAAAATGTAATATTTTATGCATTATACATGGAATTAAATGAAAAACAACGATTTTTTATAATCAAATTGTCATCGTTATCGAGGCAGCAGAACTCGAACAATTGTCGTCCAATCGACTTGAAATTTGAACTGTAGTTTCTTACATTGCTTCAACAGTCAAGTACGAGCGCTTTTTTCGATGAATCGAAAAATGTAAAAAATACATCACTTTTTACATGAAAATTATGGTCGAAAAAACGAACTTTTTTTCAAACTCGTCTCTATTTTTCTTTTAATTATTTTTTAATTCCCCCGTACTTGACTGCTAAAAATAATATAATTATTTTTATTATTTAATAGATTTTAAAATCACAGCCAATGCATCGCAGAATTGAAGCACTATTCAACACATTATGAGTAACCACAGCCACTTTTCGATTCAGCATCAAACCAATCGATTGACTCCAATCAATTGACCATCAGATAATCCAAGTCATAACTTTCCACTGTAAGACATCAATTTCCCGGCTTTAAGCGCAACGAAAAAACCACCATATCCCTATCTATCCGCGCAACCGGACAGTAGTTTTCGGGTATTCCGAGACTGATTTCGTCTTCTCCAGAATAATCACAGTTTGCCATCCGTCGCACTGTCATTTGTATTGATCGCCTTTGAAAGCAAATGAACCGTAAGTTGTTGGTCCCCTTGGAGCGCCAAGACGTCAAACATCGGCGTCTCGTCCGTCTCCGTCATACTGGGCTGACTTGCCGGTGTCTCAGTTCGCGTGAGTTTGCAAATGCGACTGGTATATAGTTTGGTATTCATGTCGTACGAGGTTTCAGGTGTTCAGAATTCCACCCTTCGAGGAACAAGCGTGATCGGTGGATCGCACTCGTGCCTCGAAGGGCTGCGATTCTCCGTAATAGCAAGAGAGACAGAGAGAGGGGCATTAGTGTGATTACAATTACTGCAAGGCTTGCTAAGTACCGCGCTCCAAGCTCCGTACAATTCGTATCCAGCTGAGCGTGCACATGTAAACGCATTATATTTACGTACGTATGTACACATACAAATATGGTGGAAGCAAGGAGGGAAAAGCACAAACCCAGACGGTAAACCGAGCAAAAAAACCCAAGTCGCCCGTCGAACAACTCGAAAAGGGGGGCGCCGGTGTGGGAGGGATGGGGAAAAATGAAAGGAGAGTTGCACGCACATTGAATATGAAGACGTGAGGATAGATGTAACGACGTCTCCAACGAACACAGGCCTGTACATAAGAAGGTACCTCGAAGCAAACGTTGGTACGATGCACGAGCACAATTAAAAGTGAGAAAATAATAACCCGCCGGGAGTACGAATGCGAGGGAGAATCCGTAAAGAGGAAACTTGGGCTGAGGATCGTTTTCCATACCGTAAGATAACGCGTGTACGCTTTGCGCGCCTGGCGAACAATCAACCACGTCAACGTTCTCTCTCTCTCTCTCTCTCTCTCTTTCTCTCTCTCTCTCTCTCTCTCTCTCTCTCTCTCCCTCCGGTGCAACAAAACACAATATGTACATTTTGCACTTAACGCCACCAACGTCGACGCGCTCATTAGTCTCAGCCGTGTTAATTTGGGTAATGGCTCGTTCGAGTAATTAAAAATGACTGCGGAGCTTGACAGCTTTGGATTTTCGAGGGAATTTGAAAAATCACAATGGCGAGGAAATGCCCCGCTCAGTTGATGCTCCCGGTGTAATTACGAGCCTGATTTGTTTCTTTTTTTTTTCTTTGCGAGAAGATGCGCACGTGACGGGAAAACGGGATCCGCACAATCCAGTCTTAATTACCGGAACAATAGGGCTGCGCGGCAACGCACTTTCCCGGTAAATCCACTTTTCTCGAGGTTGATGCGCAGTTCTGCAATAATTTGTTCTCTTGCTTCTTTGATTCACACAACTCACTGGCTGGCCGGCCTCACTGCAGCGCCTTGATGCCCATCTGGCAATTTAAAAACTATCTTGCATGAACGACTTCTCGGAGAAGCTACGATTTCCATATTTTCTTTCCCACAAGAGTCTTGCACACCTTCTGAACTTCCTTGAAGGTTCCGGGGACCGCGTTTGAGATTGAGGAAGTTGAGGTAACGCAATGGAGGAAACTGGATCACCGAGGGGGCTTGCCCCATGATAAATATCGCTCGGATCGCTTTCAACACTGAGAAAAAAAATCATTGATCCAATATCATTGGTGTTATTGAATGAAATTTCGTTGATTCAATTGTAAACTTGTTGATGTAAATAATCAGATTTATTGATATCAGAAACTATCTAAAAAATTATTGCGAACAAATTATATAGTTTTGAAAGCATTTTCTGCAACGAACAAAAAAAGCGTTTCAATTCATTACTTGAATATTGTTGATTCGAGTACACAAGAAAAATTGAATTACGGTCGTTTAATTCAGATAAAATTTCTATTGACCAAATATGTTATTTTTTTCACCATATCCGATATTCATTTTCAAGTACATTATTCGTTAAAATATTAATATTTTATTTTGATTGAAAAATATTGAGCAAATGCCTCAATTGGTTAAAAATTATGCGAACAGTAAGTTTGTTTCTGGCGCATTTGGTTGATAAAAATCAACCAAATCATGGTCGAGCGCCACCGAAATGATAGGTGCGAAGAAACCCGTAGTTCTCGGAGTAGCCGCTAGAAGCCGCACGCGCACTCGTTTCTCGTAAGCGTAGCGCGAACCGAAAATCTACTTAAACGCCAGAGAAACTGTAAAGAGTATCGCTTCTTGGCCTGTGGCTGAGATCAAAGTCTAGTATCTGTTCTTATCAGTTGAATATCTGATATTCTCTCCCTGGATATTCCACTGGATATCTGATATCCTCTCCAATATTATCGTGGATGATCATTCTAATGCTCAATATTTATTTAAGATTTAAAACAAATTGAAAAACTTACGTCTCATGGCATATTCGTTTCGACGTAGTAAAGAAATAATTCATTCTATTGATTATATTTGTGTACGAAATAAAAAATGTTGTAGCAACCGCTTAATTATTTCATCCATACATCTACGGATTGTATTATATAATGATTTCAATAGAATATAATTTTATTTGAAGGATAATGTAGATATTCAGAGAACAGAAGATATTTTCAAATAAAATAATATGTTATTTGAATCAATCGCATTTTCCAATATTTTATAGCATTGTAACAATCTCATATATCGGTGGCACTCCGCGATTAGGCATTTATTTGAATCAACCGATATATTTTTTTGATTCAATTGGTTTTTTTTCTTAGTGCATATTGGGAAAATTTGTATTCGTACTTTGAAGGCCAATACTTGGATAGGTGACCACTTGACGCGCACTGGCCTGCGCGCCAACTACTCGTGGACTGAATTTCCGGTGGTGACACAACTGAGAGCCGGGGAAAATTGAGATGCCTGTGGGGCACAGGTTTTCGACGGTTTCCCTGTCCCCTTGTGCGAATGCGATAAGGGCATCTGAGGGCAGCAGTTCCCGGGGTGGTGAAAGTAAGAAGGATCCCGCGCAGCAATGCAACCGGGCATTCCCGACTTTACGTATGGTCCAGGCCTGGTTTGTCTAGCCCGATTTACCTAACCGAGCCCTTCCATGGAGCAGACCAGGAATATCACAAAATCTCTTCCTGAGCAGAACATTGACATTTCTTTAATATTAAATCCCGACCTGTTATTAAACAATACTTTTTGCGTCATCAAAGATATTAATAATTAAATATAACAATATGATTAAATTTATTGTTATTGTATGCTCCGTTTCATTATTATATTATTTTCTTCAACAATAACCGGCGCCTGACAATGCTATCATAAAGAATAAGTTATGATGGTTGACGAAAATTATATGGTGATATAATGGAGGCTATAATTACAATAAATGTAATCATATTATCACGGTAAATTATTAACATTTATAGTACAACGCCGACCTTAACTTTATATCATTTTTCTTGTCCTCTATGTATCAACAAAAGTCATTTGGGGATGGTTTTATCGGCATTCCGAAAAAAAAAACTAAAGATGTTATCATGAATAACAGTATAACAATACATGGATTCATTCGACGGAGTTCAATCAGACCTGACTTCTAGACGAATCAAAGAATGATCTTTCACTTATAATAATCAACATAGAGCTTCTATATATGAAATACGAGGCTTTTCTGTCTGTGTACGTTCGCCTATTTCTTTGCCTATCAGAAAATGCGAGCAAGCGTGTGTATACACTCATATACTACCTTAGCAAGTAGATAACCCACAAACAACATGTTGTCGAAATACTAAATTGGATACACTCCCGATTTTACCCCCTTAAGGATTCCAAAAACGCCGAAACGTTATTTTTAATTTCCTCGTTTATTCCTGGTTATTTCGTAATCTACTCCCTACGACTTTCCTGGTCATTTAGCGCTTGCTCTCCGGCTCGTTGCTGATCAGTTCCCTATAAACGGAACGGCGGATCGGGACCTAGCTTAAGACCCGTTGCATTGCCCATCGGAGCCCGATATTATCTAGGAAAGGCAGATCAGGGGCAGTTCTTTTTCCTGACTCAAATTTCCACACATGATGGAGTCGTAAAAGCCCATGAGGGCATACGAACGAACGTGAAACAAAAGTTGTTTTGGACAGGAGATCGCTGGAATGGATGCTCAAATATTTCTGTATGGATGCAATGGTGCAAATGATTCTTGAAGCCATTGGTACGATTCAATTTGAATGAATTTATGATTGCCTGTCAGAATAAATTATTCGGATCCAAATTTCGTGATTTTTGGTCCAAAATTGTTTTTCTTTTCAATCCTAAACTGTCTGATAACACCTACGTGCACACATTGAAAGACATTTGGTATAGGTATTGCAAACAAGTATAACTATTCCGAATTTCCGTTACAAGAAAGAGACGCACAAAGGCACCAAGATTTTCAGTTGCAACAAGAAAAATCCAAATGTTAAGGAGTGAGGTCTAGTTGGAACGTTAAAAAGAAGGCCTTTTTTCCGATTTTTTTTCGGCCAAACGATAAAATAATTTACAACAAAAGTTCTTCCGTTTAAAAGATATATATTTAATGTAAACATTATAATTTTTTTAAAGAAATATGTTTCAAAATAAGCCGATATTTATCAATGACCGAGGACGCTGCAAAAAAACAGGTTTTGCGGTGATCACTCTCACGCTGTGACGGATTATCTGAAACCAACAAAACAGGGGGGAATCTTCAGTTAATGATATAATGCTCCGGTTGAACGAAGGGTTTTGAAAAATTTCCATTTTTCACAAAATGGCGGACGTTGAAAGTCAGAAGTGTTGTTTTGACCAAAATTTCACTTACAAAAATTGACTATAAAAAAAAATAATTGTCCAAAAAAAAAAATCCTTCGTTCATCCGAAGGAAAACTATGTATAGAAGAAGTGATATAAATTTCAACCCGATCGGTAAAGCCGTTCTCGAGTTACATTGATCACCGACTTCGAAAACATAGTTTTGAGAAAAACGAGTTTAAAGTTTTGAGTACGATTTGCATGTAGATAACATTTTTTTTGTAACTTACATAGAGTCGTCTGTTCCTGGGCCATATAGTTCGCCTTCCTGCGCTTTATTAATTGCATCTGAAGCCATTTTCAGTTGCCGCCGAGCTACCCTCGCCTCTCGAGTGTTTTCCAGGGATCGCCGGTTCGCTTTTTCGACTCGAATACAATCTTCGGCGTTGGCAAACGCGTGAGCGTGTGGTCCCAACTTGATCCCCATGGCATCAAAGACTGCTAGCAAACCGTATGTACCCTCGTTAAAAGTGCAGGTAGCGATGTAAGCGGCTATGCTGACGGTAGTATAGCTGGCAGGTAATGTTTTCGGCATGATCTTCCAAACGATTTGGTTACAACTTTCGTTGCTGTTCTGTGTGAAACCTCCAATGCACCTTTGCAACAATTCATCGTTTGTGAGACTTTCATGAATAGGTTTTATTGCATCGAAGACTTGCTTCGGCAATGCAGTGTAATCGTGTTTGAAAGACTTCAACTTCTTCTCGGCCTTTGCTTGTTGATATTTGCACCACGCATCAGCATCTCGTGGATATTTGTGATGCTGCGGTTTCTCGTCGGTTGAAATCTTGTGATAGAGCGTAGCCCAAATGGCATCCTTCATTTTTTCAACCGACTCAGAGTTGTCACGAATAGCCTTGCCAAACTACACAAATAATTGGTCAATCAATTTAGCAGTCAGTTTCCCTTTACCGCCGAATCCTTTATTATTTTTTTTACACGAACGTAGTTTTTCTTAATTTCTATATATATATATATATATATATATATATATATATATATATATATATATATATATATATATATATATATTAGGGTGTGCGGAAAAAAAACGCTACTTTTTTTTCGGTTGCATCCACCAAAAAAGGTGAATCAAGGTAAAAAATGAAGAATCCTCGAAGGAGAGCTCAAAAAAAATTATTTCGAATGGCGCATTGCATTTGAATATTTTCCATAAGAATAACCCAGAAAAATATTGGGATTTCTGAATGAGGTAGTGCAACTCGTCAGAAAAAAATCACACAAAGATGTCATTAACATATTCTCATGGAGAATTGAATTTCCAACAAAAAAGTTTTTACGAAAAATTAGCTCAGAACAATCGTTCAAGTGCAATCGCTGTCTGAAATTGAATTGATAGAAAAAAGAAATCATTCGAAAAAACTGTTTGGGTTTTTTTTTTGTAGAGAATGTTCTGCTCTAACGTACAATTTGCATGGAATCGTCCTCAAAATATTTCTCTGATACAAAAAAGATTCAAGTACAACAAGAAATATAAAAGAAACGACGTCCATCATTGATCGTGTTTCGAAAAGTTTTATTCAATAAATTTCGTTTAATAAGATAAAATAATTTGTTTTCACATTATAATGCTTGATAATTATCGTTCCTTTCTGTAAGGGGGGATTGTCTTTTTTTTCGCAAAATTTACCGCTTTTTGGGAATTTTTTTGTGAAGAAAGTATACAACGGAAAACTTGTGAAACTTGGCATATAGTTTTATTGATCTGTTTACTACATACAAAAAAATTTTTAAACAATTTCATCAAAAAATCCGCCTCCCACCCCCCTCGACGCGCGATGGTCCTTTTTTGATGGTGTGCACGATTACAGCCTTCACGTTCATCCTGCAAAAAAAAAACCCAAAAAGCATTTTACTTTAGACACTATCGTTCGATGAAGGGGAAAAAAATTGACGATTTGGTGACTTTTTGAACTTGAAGTATCGATTTTTCGAAAAAAATTGATCGATTTTTTGTTATAAATAAAAAACTATTAAACGTATTACTTTTTTGCTTCATCAAACGATAAAAGGATGTCAGCTGAGCATTCTGTCCAAATTTGAAGGCAATCGGTTGAATAGTTTTTGAGAAATCGTGCACACCATCCAAAAAGGACCATCGCGCGTCGAGGGGGGTGGGAGGCGGATTTTTTGATGAAATTGTTTAAAAAATTTTTTGTATGTAGTAAACAGATCAATAAAACTATATGCCAAGTTTCACAAGTTTTCCGTTGTATACTTTCTTCACAAAAAAATTCCCAAAAAGCGGTAAATTTTGCGAAAAAAGACAATCCCCCCTTAAGAGTCTGTTGGTTGCAATTAGCGTATTTCTGTCGATGATTTTGCACTACGCCCAATAAATATTATAGCTGCTCTTCGTTTTTTTGTTAATGAACCGTTATATGCTTCTATCAAAGTGACACCACGTTCGGCTATGTTATTAACGACTTTTGGATTATAAAAAATCTAAACAAACTCAGTAAGTGGCATTTTCCGGCCATAATTCAATATTTACTCCCAAAAAATCATGAGGTAAATTGAATTGCTGAAAAAAATAAGGATGCTTGAGTAACGAAATCGCTTATGTCTTTTTTCAGCAACATTTCCCAATCATTTTTTTTTTAAACTTACTGACTCGGAAGGATTTTTGGATTTTTCTCGAGATTGCAGAGCTTGTACCATTTTTGCCTTCACACTTATCGGCACAGCATTATCGAAAAACGACAAAGCAACAATTTTCTCGTTAAATTACCACAAGTGACTAGCTAATTTTTTCGAGGCAGCCTCCCCTACTACAGGATTCACTTCGCAATAACGAATGAAATTTTGTACCAGTGACAGATCTTGATTTGGGGCCAAAATGGGGAAAAAACGTCGCGGTTTCCCGTTCGTGGCACTAGTGTGAAGCTTGTAATTTCGCACTACGAGCTACCGCGAGCTGCCGCCAGGTGGCAGCGTGTGCTATGGCGCGCACGTCGCTTAAATAATAAAATTAAATTTCAGACAGCGATACCACTTGAACGGTTGTTAATTGTTCGTAGAAACTTTTTTTGTAGGGAATTCAATTCTCTATCAGAATATCTTAATGACATTTTTGTGAGATTTTTTTCTGAAGACTTTTACTACGACGTTCAGAAGTGCCAATATTTTCCTGTGTTATTCTTATGGAAAGTATTCAAATGCAATGCGCCGTTCGAAATAATTTTTTTTTGAGCCCTCCTTCGTCGATTCTTCTTTTTTTACCTTAATGCACCTTTTTTTGGTGGATGCAACCGAAAAAAAATATCGATTTTTTTCCGCACACCCTAATATATGGAGTACAACTTTGCAGTGACCGTTTTACTTAGAGAGCCACTGCGGCCGAATTAGTGGCCCTAGCTCAATAAAAAAGTGGCATTTTAAACTAGAGGCTCTGCCAATGTAAACAATTTAAAAAAGCTATGGGATACCTGTATGCATTATAAAGTTATAGGCACTCAAACATGGCAACCTACGAGCCGAATTCTCAGCATTTGCGGGAGGTTATGATTTACTTCTCTAACATCAAGAAATCTGCGGCTGAGGCCCACCGTTTGCTTGTAGATGCTTACGGGGAGGATACTATTAGTGAGAAAACGTGTCGGCGGTGGTTCGTCAACGCCCAAACCGAATATTCACGGATCCAAAGTAATGCTGTGTATGTGGTGGGACCAGCTGGGCGTTGTGAACTATGGGCTGCTCAAACCATCCGAAACCATCACAGGGGAACTCTACTGACGTCAGTTGATGCGCTTGAGTAAGGCACTCAAAGAGAAACGGCCACAATTCAACGAAAGACATGACAAGGTGATACTGCAGCATGACAATGCCCGACCCCATGTTGCAAATGTCGTGAAAAAGTACTTGGAAACGCTGAAATGGGAGGTTTTATCCCACCCGCCGTACTCTCCAGACATTGCCCCTTCCGACTATCACTTGTTCCGGTCAATGGCACACGATTTGGCTGACCAGCACTTCGGTACTTACGAAGAAGTCAAAAATTGGGTCGATTCCTGGATTGCCTCCAAGGACCAAGACTTTTATCGACGCGGGATTCGAATGCTACCTGAAAGATGGGCCGAGGTCGTAGCTAGCGACGGGCAGTACTTTGATTAAAAAATATGTAGCCACTTTTTTATAATAAAGCCTTAAACTTTTGAAAAAAAAACGGTCACTGCAAAGTTGTACTCCTATATATATATATATATATATATATATATATATATATATATATATATATATATATATATAGGTGTGAAATACAATAAAGACCTTCAGCGACTCTTTGGAGTCGAGCGCACAGCTGCCGCTACCTGTTTACTTTATATGGCTCAAACACGGCGTCCTTCAAAGTTATGTATTTCGGCGAATAATGGTCTGATTTACATTCAATTAGTCGGAAAATACTCGTAAGATATTATACTTTTAGAAAATGAAAAAAAAATCGATTTTTTGAAAATTCTAACTAGACCTCCCTCCTTAAGCTACCTGAAGGAATACGAGGATTTTTATCGAGCAATCACTCTTCATCCTGGTGGCACTTTTCAGGTGACGTTACAAAGTATTTAATTCATTTTGATCTACATTTTTCTTCGAATGGACGCATATTCATGCATGCGGTAAACGATGCGGCATATGATCCGGTTTTTAGGGAGTCATCGATCATTGTCCAAAACTCGGGAGCGTAGCTGTCCAATTGTCGTGAAGTAAAGGCAACGATCAAGATCTATAATCATCACGAAGGGTCACCGGGTTACAACCCTGTATCTAATTAAAAACCCAGTTCTGATCCATAACGCGACGTTCTTTTCCGTTTTGATCTTCAGCCTGGACGGCTCGTTTTTGTATGGTAATGAACTTTTTTCGTTGGCCAGTCGTTTGGCCCATATGTTGGAACAGGCTGTACAATTTGGATCGGAGCAGTTTCCACGCCTTGGGCGGTTCAGAACGTCCAATTAGTGAACATTCCGATGATTGTGGCAGATTTGTTGAAAATAAAGTGATGCACACAGAGATCGTTGCTGATAAACGAATCACTGAGAAAGTTAAAATAATGCGTGCAGAACTAAATTTAAAAAAATCGTTCGCTTACGAGGTACATCACTTAAGTGTCCGTCATCGCTTTGGTTGACACTATATGTTTTGCAGCGTTTAAAACTATTAGAAGCGTATTTTTTATCGGCGGAAGAAACGATTTTAAGGGGAAATCACCTCTTAAGGAAAGGCGTGTCGAAGAGAGATTTTGCAGTTTTGGCCACAAACAGTCCGCCGATCTGAATAAAACAAAAACCAAAATTCTTCTAATGGAAAGCGATGAAAAATCCATTAGAAGTATGGGAAAAAATTAATTAAGGGGTGGCACGTCTTTCTTTGAGCGGTGGTTTCTCCTGTCAAAACCATTTTTCCGCCGATGAAAAATTACGTGCCTCATAGTTTTTAATGCTTCATCACATATATAAGTTTCAACAAAACCGAAGGTAGATACTTAAGTGATGTTCCTTGTTGGCCAGCTGGACTGGCATCAAATACTGCTGTAGACAATGGCCTAGGAGCACATCCTCCAACATGACCCATTTTGGTAAATCATTCGAAAATTTCGTACCGATTTCCGGATCCGAATGTGTGTGTGTGTGTGTTTTTTTCGTCTCCATTCCGTTCCACCAAAAGGTGTCATTATTTCAACTTCATCCTGTTGTAAAGAAGCTAAATATTTGAGTAAATAAAATCAAGTTTTACCGAATTTCCTTGGGCCTAAGTCAGTCGTGACACTGTATATAGACCAAGCCTCAAATATCCAGTAAGAAGTGTTTTCTTCAGCTTATCGCATCTCCTCTATTTTTAAGTATTTAACTTTACCAGCGGGAAACTTTTGCGATTGAATACTCCGCGTAACTGTTCCATACTTGGTAAGAATGTATGATGTCATACTGGGCAAGAATGTATGATGTCATACTGGGCAAGAATGTATGATGTCATACTGGGCAAGAATGTATGGGAGAGCCGAACTCGAAAATGCGCAGAATTTCAGTACTCTGCAATTACTCTACAATTATGTAACAAACGACTAAAAAAATTCCATCGTAACATTTTTGTAAAAAAAGATCGTGAAATTTTCCAACTAAATTCCTCGTTAAATCTACAACCTTCCGTTCTATTTTTCGGTTATCTTTTTCCCATCAAATCTGCGGTCAAAACTACGCTCCTTGAGCATGCAAAGCCGCAACAAATAAAAGTCTTACAATTTTTCGTCGATTTCGTTCCATTTTTCGTTTCTTTATTTTGATCATTACCCAAAGAAGTTTCTTTTTAAATTGAGGTCGTAAATCTCCAAGCAGAATACGTAAAAACGTTCAAGTGATTTTAACAGCCTGAGGGGCCAAAAAAATTAAACGATTGAAAACAATTGATTTTCATTACTTTACAACAATGCAAACTTCAACAACATAAATTTTGCCTACAGGCTAGAAACGAATGCCTTCAATTTTTATCGCCACGGTGCCATTTCCGCAGCTTCAAACAACCCCTTGAAAAAAAAAAAAAAAAAAAAACGAGAATCAGCCATATTTCCACTCAGGGAATCCTGGCGCAGGATCTTTGTCGTGCTGGTTGCGAAACACCAAAGCGGAAATTCCCCGTGTTCGCGGTTTCCAGCTGATATATATTGTTCCCCTGAATGGTGCCGTGTCCCGGTGGGTCCGAGGACGAGACATCAGCGATTCATATTTTTTAACGGGAACAAAGTCCGCCGCGATACGGGACTAGATACGAGAATGTTGCTGAACGATATGTGGCCCGAGGTGTACACGGGTGTAGGATACAGGCTGCACACTTTGGGTAACCCTTCGACGGCGACGAGGGCGACGAAGACGACGAGGAGCAGCGTATGTACACGGGCGCCGAGCACGCTAAGAGATTGCGTGTCATTTGTCACTTTTATGTACTACTATGTGCGCGATGTTTGTGGTCGTGGTATACATGTGGCAGACTGGTGAACCACGATCTCATCCGTATGAACGACCATCTCTGGACTTTAAACCCTAGGCGGTCTCGAGCCCGTTTTTGCAGGTGGTTTCTAGCTACACACACACACACACACACACACACACACACACACACACACACACACACACACACACACACACACACACACACACACACACACACACACACACACACACACTCGCACGCACGTATATGGTCAATACAAATTCACAGGCGGTATATTATGGTGATGATCTCCCCGCGACACTGTCCCATGAATAATCACGCACAGGTTTATCAACCATTTACATATATGTATATACATAGGGAAATGAAATGGTTGATAATAAATAAGTGGCGTCAGACCTTATTTTTTTTTTGGTGCATAATTTCGATAAATTCTCTTATCTGCCGGAGAACATTCGAAGCTTGCGTTTGTGTTGTATACCAGGCGAGGCAACAAATATCAGCAGTCGGAATTCTTAATAACTCGTCAGACATAGGAGAAAAAAATGTCTACAAAAGTTGCACGGTTCGACGGGGGTCATCGACTGGTGGATACGAGGCTCATCCAGATGGAAGCGTTGCGGAGATTTGACGGTCAGCCCATTTGTTTTAGAGGGACCATTTTTTAAAATATTTTTAGCAAAGAACTTGACGTAAGTTCAAACATTACATTTCGAGATTATGGATCAAGATTCAGTATGAAAAATCGATACAAGAGGAATTTTAATGTGTTTAGCCTAGAGTCGATTTATAAAACGGTAAAAACGATATTTCGTGTAAAAGGTGCTCAAAGTGATGGTCTCATTCTGTAAAGCATACTGTAATGTCAGTCTGTGAGGAAGAACGTTTGCGGAAAACTTAATTCTGTACTGAGAGAAGGAAATTCAATCGTAGTACGTTTCATTGAAGAGAACACAACTTATTATGGAAATGACAAACTTCTTACAGGTTTCCAAAACAAGTTTATGAGATACATGGAATATCACTTAAGTGGTGGCCTTCGTTTTTGTTGAAACGCATATATGTGATAAAGCATTGCAAACTATTAGACACGTAATTGTTTTATCAGCGGCCAAACCGTTTGATGGATGGGAAAGCTACCCCTCAAAAAAATAAATGTCACTCCTTAATTTTATCTTTTTCGAATACTTTTTTAGTGGATTTTTCATCGCTTTATATTAGAAGAATTTAGGTTTTTTTTTTAAATTCAGATCGGTGGGCTGCTTGTGGGTGAAATTGCAACATCATCCCTCGACACACGTCTTTCTTTGAGGGGTGGTTCGCCCCCTTAAAATCTTCTTTTCACCGATAAAAAATACGTGTTCAATAATTTTTAATGCTTTGTAATGAGCAAACAAAAATAACAAATAAACCAATTATGTCCAGATTCCATAGTCGCGATAATAGTTTTGTCAACTCTTATTAGAGTAGAGAACTGTTGATTCTGCGATAGCACGTAAAATGGATTATGACTGAACTGCCCGATACTTTATTGACGCTATTGAAGTTTGCCTCGTTGGAATTAAGCGGAAATATTTTTTTTCGCCTTGCCCATTTTTTTTGGTCTCATTTGGGCTAAAAATGACCGAAACATTTTTAAAGATCTTTCCTAGGGATGTCTAACCTAAGCCTGCAAAAGGAGCGTTTAGATATCAACAATGAAGAAACGAAGAAAGAAACGATATTTTTTGTTGCAACGCCATCTTTATGATCTCTCAACATATCCGTTACCTCTTTATTGCGATATGTAGCTCATCAGAATTTGTTGTACTGTTTGCAAAATCATCTCGCACCATCTACTCAGGCGGTTCAAAACGGTGCTCGAAAATGGTACATCGTTTTCGATTTTTGAAGTTCTACGAGTTAACTACCCGTATTGTAATTCCTAATGAATTAATTTCATTTATTTATGTAATTTTACTAATTCGAATTTTTCATATTTATTGTAATTCCATCTCGAATATGGCGGTTCCTATTCGGGAAAAAAAACTGGACGTAAAGATTTCGCGCTGAATACAAATGGAAGGAGGCAAAAACGGAGAAAAAAAATATACAGCGATAAAGCATTAATTAAAGAGGAAAAAATAATTTTATTGCGATAAGAGAATTGTAAAACTATTTGGATAAATAAAATTACTCATTAAGGGGGAGGGGGAATTAAAAATGAATTAAATTGAAACCAATAATGTTTTTGCAATAAGAGAATTGTAAAACTACTAGGATAAATTAAATTACTCATTAAGGGAGTGAAATATATCGACAGAATACCGAGATATTGTGATGGGACACTAAAATATTTTATTATTCCGAATATTCGTTAGCATGACTCAATAACTTCTTCTTCACATTACACATCCTCGCATAACGTTCCTTTTTTCATTACACATTTTTTTGGCATCCCGTAATGATTCGTGGCCAAAAACCCGCAATTTTTTGAGAAAGAAAAAACCATTCCCTAGGCGATGACCCTAGACCTCGAAATCTAGGAACCTTCGAGTACGGCACACTACGTCCGTCCGCTTACAATTTATTATCTGAGCGCTGTAACGAGCATACGTAATGAGGGAACGATCGTCAAATTGATCGATGGCGCATCGACTCAAAGACAATAGAGAGGGAAACTTAACCAGTGTTTTCCACGAATGTCGTCAATCGCAAACGGTCCAAAGAAGTGTCTTCGTCCGATTGCGATTTACCGCAACTACGATTCTCAAACTCTCGGTCGCGTAATTGATGAAGCCGGCTATTCAAAAGGCTCCGACACTTGTTGGCAGTCCATTCGAACATGCCGTGGAGTCAGCGTTGCGTGGGATAGGTCGCGCGGTTGCGACAACTGTTACGCATTAGGACTGCGAAGAGCGGGCAATGCAATGATCAACGCGCGTACGTCAATATATACGCATATGGCAAACACACGTGATACGTGTATCCACGTATCGACCATATGGAGGTGCATGCATTCGACTACGTACACATATATATCTTCACATAATAAAAGTAATTCGAATTCGATGAATCCTTTACGGAAGCACAGTTTTAAGTTTGGAATACGATTTAGGTTAACGGGCAATAGGCTGTGTAAAGGGTGTCCCGAAATTACCTGACATTTTCATTTATCAATAAAACGTATTATTTATTTGAAAAGTACGATGCAACGACAATATATCCGATGACAAAATATCCCAAAGACAAAATATCCTCATGACAAAACATCCGCGAGACAAAATCCTAAATCTCGTCCACCGCATCAACGGGGTCGCGCGTAAAACACCGTTGTGGGTGTGTGAGATAGTGGGGTGGGGGCATAATACGAATTTCTTCATTGAAGCCAAACAAACAAACAAACAGACCCAGCCAAACAAACCCAAACACATCCATCACATTAATAATTTCTTCATTGAACCCAATCAAACAAATCCAAACAAATAAACCCAAACATATCCGTCACATATTAATAATTTTCCTCCTTTTTATGATGGAATAAATTTCAACGGCATGACTGTACACTTGACATGGAATAAACTTCAACGGCATGACTGTACACTTTAAATTGTATATAATATCGGCAGATATTTTGTCCTGCGGATATTGTGTCGTCAGATATTTTGTCGCGGATATTTTGTCGAGGATATTTTGTCGTCGGGTCAAAACGCGTGTTACCGTGGAAAACAGTATCCGATAAATGGCCGCGTCGTCTTCTCGAATATGTCTTCCAAGTTGTACGATAACGTACAACATTAACGGTCACCGCATTTCCAGCAGAATTCTCGAAAAAGTACGGCCCAATCACTCCTCCAACCCAAAATCCGCACCATACAGTGACTCGCGGGCAGAATTGCAACGCTAACCTCAAATTTTGTGATTAAATTCAACACAGTGTTGCGAGATGGTACGTTAAGATGACCAAAAGACGTCCGAACCGCCCCTGCAATTTTTCACAATATTTGCAGTGAAGCTTCACAATTTCTGTGCGTTGCTCGATCGTGTAATTCTCTATGACTAAACCTCAATACTTTCTGATGCCAGTTGTCAAAGATTAGTATTGTACGTTCGCCACAAAAAAATGGTGCGGAATTTAAAATTTCAGATCATTTTGAGACTGTAGTTAATCACAATTACGATAAACAAACACAACAAAGATCGTATTAAAAAAAAAACAAACGAGCAAAACGAATGAACGCGAAATTATTTCCATCAATACTCTTCGCCGTTCGTTGTTATTTTCAATAAGCATTACATGTCAAAAATGAATAAAAAAAACTTGAAACAAAAGCTCAAATCAAGTAATCAACAAAAAATTACAAATAACGAGGCATGCTTAGTCTGTAAATCTATATCTCTACATATATTATAATTGATAGAGGTTTATAATTTGTTAGTTTTTGGAAAATTTCGCTATTTAGTTCGCCATTTAGTTTATTACAATTACAATCGAGCACGAATACACAAACGACTGAACATACAAACAAGGAATCAAAAGTGGACGAATAATCATGAGTTCTGTGCAACTTTGTCATTTCCATAAATAGTCCTGCCGTTCGTTATCATTTTCAAAAATCAATATATGTAAAAAATGAAAAAAGCACTTCAATCAAACGACTGAATTAACTAATTAACAAAAAATTACAAACAACGAGGCAGGCTTTGGCTGTCATTTTTTAGTTTTTACAATGTTTCGTTACAGATTGTTTATATTAACCAAATCAGTTGGAAGAGTGGAAAAGAGAAAGATTTTGCTGGGTGGGAAACCCACAGAGTGAGGTAGTCTCCTAGTAAGTAGTAACCTTTCTCCGGCCTCTTTTCAGTATCTAATGTAAGATGTCTCACAATCCCACCAAAAATTTAAAGAAAAAAAATATATAAACGACCGGCTAGCTTTTTTATCGATAGGACTTCTACGCGAGCATTTCTAAGGGGACAGTGTATATATATATATATACTGTATGGAAAATCGATAGCCCAGGTAAATTTTATGTATTTAAAGCATTCGATTGGTTAAATTCGATTAAAAAATACGTTTTTTATTTATTTAAACAGTTCACTGGAAAATATTACAGTCCCCTGTCGCGAATTTTCACAAAATCGTCCATAAGTTGCAAAATAAAGATAAAATGTGTCGGCTTTTCAATGATACATGTTCAATTTATTATTGCCTTTGGTTATACATACTTTGTTCTTCATTTTTAAGAAAAAATATGCATGGCACAACTTTGTATGAGCGACTATCCATTTAGTAGATAAACACCCACCCACATATATATATATATATGCATGTGTGTGTGTGTGTGTGTGTGTGTGTGTGTGTGTGTGTGTGTGTGTGTGTGTGTGTGTGTGTGTGTGTGTGTGTGTGTGTGTGTGTGTGTGTGTGTGTGTGTGTGTGTGTGTGTGTGTGTGTGTGTGTGTGTGTGTGTGTGTGTGTGTGTGTGTGTGTGTGTGTGTGTGTGTGTGTGTGTGTGTGTGTGTGTGTGTGTGTGTGTGTGTGTGTGTGTGTGTGTGTGTGTGTGTGTGTGTGTGTGTGTGTGTGTGTGTGTGTGTGTGTGTGTGTGTGTGTGTGTGTGTGTGTGTGTGTGTGTGTGTGTGTGTGTGTGTGTGTGTGTGTGTGTGTGTGTGTGTGTGTGTGTGTGTGTGTGTGTGTGTGTGTGTGTGTGTGTGTGTGTGTGTGTGTGTGTGTGTGTGTGTGTGTGTGTGTGTGTGTGTGTGTGTGTGTGTGTGTGTGTGTGTGTGTGTGTGTGTGTGTGTGTGTGTGTGTGTGTGTGTGTGTGTGTGTGTGTGTGTGTGTGTGTGTGTGTGTGTGTGTGTGTGTGTGTGTGTGTGTGTGTGTGTGTGTGTGTGTGTGTGTGTGTGTGTGTGTGTGTGTGTGTGTGTGTGTGTGTGTGTGTGTGTGTGTGTGTGTGTGTGTGTGTGTGTGTGTGTGTGTGTGTGTGTGTGTGTGTGTGTGTGTGTGTGTGTGTGTGTGTGTGTGTGTGTGTGTGTGTGTGTGTGTGTGTGTGTGTGTGTGTGTGTGTGTGTGTGTGTGTGTGTGTGTGTGTGTGTGTGTGTGTGTGTGTGTGTGTGTGTGTGTGTGTGTGTGTGTGTGTGTGTGTGTGTGTGTGTGTGTGTGTGTGTGTGTGTGTGTGTGTGTGTGTGTGTGTGTGTGTGTGTGTGTGTGTGTGTGTGTGTGTGTGTGTGTGTGTGTGTGTGTGTGTGTGTGTGTGTGTGTGTGTGTGTGTGTGTGTGTGTGTGTGTGTGTGTGTGTGTGTGTGTGTGTGTGTGTGTGTGTGTGTGTGTGTGTGTGTGTAGAGGGAGAGAGAGAGAGAGAGGAAGATGATTTTGAGGTCCTTCGACTTGGAGAACCTTCCGCATACAGTAGCCTAATGTCTCTACACTCACCATTACATAAATCCCAACCTCTCCAAAGCCATCTTTAGATAAATATCAGTACACTTTTACACGAGTCATCCTAAGGATTAATCAATAGCTCCTTTGAAAAAATGAACGGACTGTCCACAAAACAGCCAGATGACAGCCAACCCATTACCTAGACCAACGAGCAATGAGCAAAAAGGACATTTCGCCTTTTTCCATACATATATATATATACACGCGTGCGTGGGTCCTTTGTCTCTCGTGACGGGATTCGCGGTGCGCTCGCGGGTTCGTTCGTCCCGGCGTGTACCGTGATTAATGAGTTTTGTGTATTTTCCCAAAGCCCCAGGTAATTAATGCGGTTGGGCCCCGCGAGAGGGACAAAGAGAGAGAGAGAGAGAGAGAGAGAGAGAGAGAGAGAGAGAGAGAGAGAGAGAGAGAGAGAGAGAGTCCTGCGGAGCGTAAAATACGTGGCGAGAGACTTCGTTCGTCTATGCATGGTATGATTGCAATCCTGGCGATGATGCAACAATGACGTGTGTATCTATGTGTTCGTACGCCTTGTTGCACTCGATATCTCTGCGAGCGTGTATGGATCTCTCGCCATCCTGCCGCATCCTAGCAAACCGTCGACACACGTGGACATACCTGCCTAAAACTTCATGTGCATGCGAGTGAACGAGTGTTCGTGTGTTGTGTACTATGAGGGAAAACAACCCATGCTGTTGTTGCGTCAACGTCGCTTCGACGAATGTACAGAGTGATCGTGGAGGATCCTAAGGCGGTAACTGGTACGCTGGAATGATTGATAAATATAGATAGAGAATGGCAGAATGTATGCAGACCCAACGTATGGAATAATCGTTTCTCTGTGCAATTTCTGGTGTTACGTGAGCTACATGGACGGCTCGTTGGAGTATCACCATTTTCCTGAGGCTGTGGTAATTACCATTATGAAAGAACAACATGCTGAGGGAGAGACAGAGAAGAGAGAAAGAGAGGGGGGTAGAGAAGAAGAGGTGTAATAATCTCTCAGGTTAATCATTATTGATCGAGCGATAAGCTTTTGAATCATTTTCACGTCAATGCTGCACCTAGTAGGAGAGACTTTCTGAAATATGCCCCCTTAAAGACTTTTGTTACGACTTGCAACACCCTCTGTCGGGAGGAAAAACGATTGGTGCTATCAGTTATTATATTTATTATATCTTGTATAACACGCGCTTAAAATTAACGAATTGATGGGCACGTGTCATCGGCGTGTTTTAAGGGGCCAGTCCACTTTGGAGCTACGAAAAAGGCTAATTTCGCGATTTTTTATGAGAATTTTATAAAAGACATGAATATAAAAGTTGTTGGGCTTCATTAGGAGTCTTGAAATACATTTAAAAAAAATGTAATTCATTTTTATTAATTTTTAAGTACAAAAACTATAGTTTAACACAACGCCTCAAAGATAGGTGGGCTCCATCACAACTCGGCAACGGCTTGTCTGAAACAAAAAAATCAAAATCCATTAGATTCAGTATGACACCAGCTACAAAATGACCCTCGGATATAAAGTTTTATCAAAAAATAAAAAAATGGCAGACGAAAAACGAAAAAAGTAAAAAAAAAACGCGTTTTACGCAGTTTTTCGCAAAAAAAAGAGTAAAAATCAAAATTTTGTAACTATCGAGGGTCATCTTGTTGCGGATCATGTTTACAATATGTGGTTCAAATTTCACGAGATTCAGTTTATTAGTTTTAGAGATACGATGGAGCTAGATTTTGAAAACGTTGTTTCGAGAAAAACGCGTTTGAAGTTTATACTATGAAAAACTCTTACCTAAACTCAATCGGCAATTCCTGCACCGTACAAAATCCCCTCTGATTGCTCATCACCATCGATTTCTTCAAGTCATGCTTGCTTTCGATTTTTTTTTTATTTTCAAAGTGGACTGTCCCCTTAAAAGAATATAATTCGCACCATTCGCAACAATTCGCACCATATGGTCCGAATTGGGAATATTTATCGTATGGGGCTTGGCCTAGTTCGTACTTATAACGAAAGAAAACTTGGCGGGGTATTCCCGATGGGGAGGAACTGTCACATTTGTAGTTTGTGACCGGCTTGTTGACTGGCACAAAAATCTGGGATCCGAAATAAAATTAACTTCAAATAATCATTTCAAGTATAATAAAATTATACTCGAAATATATTTTTTGAAATTTTTTATTTCGTTATTTTCATTATTAATCAAAATCTTTTTTTTCTTGCTCATTCAGGTTGTCGGTCTCCAATGAGGATACTAATAAATGTTTGGGTGATTTGAGCAGCCTACATCTGCTTGAAAAGTGTAGGTAATGAAAAAAAAAAATCTTTCGTGGCATTCCAATGGTGCAAACTTCAACATGATACACAACTATGCAATTATTCTGAAGGCGTTAAGCTACTGTGACAACCCGAAAATTCGGGTTACTTAAAACCAGTAATTTTGAAGGAATAAATAATAGGATTGAAAAATCATTGGACATTTATTTGTATGTACATTAACAAAGTTTTTATAAAAATATTAGTAATTAAAGAAGTTAGAAACAATCTCGTGGAGGACCTTTGAACGTGAGGGGCTCAACGGTGAACTTGTGAATGGAGTTTTTTTTTCTTCTTAAAATAGATAATTTTGGCTTAGACTTGACGGAGCTTTTGTTGTCATCGTGCGTCAATCATTTTGAATAATTTGAATTTTTGAATAATGTAATTTTTCGAGGAAAAATTACATTACTGTTAACAACTAATGAGAAAAAGAGCTAAGAAGAAAAACATCGGTTAAGACTAAACTACTATTACACTGAATAAATGTACCAAATTTCAAGTCAACCCATCCATTAGATCTCGAGAAGTCGTGTACACCGTTTGAAAAAAAATAGTTTCGAGAAAAACGCGTTTAAAGTTCTACTAGCAGTTCTATTCTGCTCTTAAGTTTACTTAAGAGCATCTTAAGTTTACCTTCAATCTGGGATTTCTGTACCATATGTTGGACCTACCTCTTCAATTTGAGTTGCCTCAAGCGATGAACGAGAGTTCGTCATTTTCACAGTAGCCTAACCCCTTATATCGTACCGGTGCAATTACGGCACATCCCCATTGATATATAATTTACAGAGAATTACATCTTCTACCCTTCGTTGACATACACATATTTGGCCACGATTTTTACACTGGGTCAATTTGACTCCAATTTGGAGTACGTCATCCATCTGCCATTAACAAGTCTTTGGTCAGTTTTTATTGCAAGAAATCAGGGATACGCTTTAGCCATTCCTTAATATGCTTGCATAATTGAAATTGAGATAGTATAAAATTAAACTGTCGTTACAAATTATTGAAAACATTGAATTTTGGGAAAGTGAGCTTTTTTTTAAACTCGTTTGGGTAAAAATGATCCACTGTATCAACGTCAGTTTAAAACTGCTAAATTAGTTCATTTATATCCCGTTTGACATATCAATTTTCTACTATCTTCATAGAACGTGAATGTATTTGCACAAAATTCGGTCTATCTAAAACAACCGTGCAATTATTCTTGAATCACACCGGTACGACTAAGGAGTAGGGCTATTAATTGCGCTCAACATCCGAACGCAAAGTATCACGACACCAGACGATAGCGTGGTTCTCGTGGTTACCAAAATCTATCCCATCCTCCAAAATGAAGAACTACCTTTCTGTGCGTACGACTCTAGAATCCATCTACTCCAACCTATCCAACAGTGCCTTATCAACGTGACCAAAATATTGTTGAAAATCGATCAAATGTCAACTTACATAATCTTCTACTAAGCAGCAACAGCTAATTTTTAGATAAAAGAAGAAAAACCAAAAACATCAACTATCTGATCATTTTACGAAGCAGCACAAGCAAACTTTCGTACTTCTAGCTACCCAATACGGTAGCCTAGCAGTCCATTAACATCCATCAGTGGTGCTGCCTGTCGCCTGATGTGAAATGCGATCACCGCACGATTTAGGCATCTGCACGATGGCAAGTCCATCCCACAAAAACCCTACTCGTACAGACTGCCGAATGTGTCATCCCCATCAGGCAGTCATCACCGTGGTACTCAGCCTCGCCGTTGAACAACTGGCGTTCGCGTCAATCCGCCATCTTCGTCAACGCCATTAGCGTGAAGTATAATGCACTCAAAATGGTGGCGATTGCGCGGACAGATGCGCAGCTTGATTGTGACGAGGTCGATGCTAAAATGGACAAATGAAGCTGATCCAGCCGACTGTTTGAGCGAAACAGCCCCCCAGAAACACTTCACTCATCACGTGGCTATCGTCTATTTCTGTTTGGCTCTTTTTTGCTCCGTGCTTCTAGCTTCTTTCATCCCGAAAGCCACGAGCCTCTCACTCCGCCCAACGCTTATGTCTATGCATACTTATCGGGCGTATCACCCGTCGTGCAACTCGCGAAACAATGGGCAAACGCGCGCTAATTGACTAGCGAATTTGCTCCGGCGTGACGAATTAATTGCGTGTTCGCTTCTCTTTCTTTCTCTTGAACGCTCTCGAAAGGAAACATGGCGTCGTATGCATCCACTGTACTCTGTGATTCTCCCACTTTTCGTAGTACACATGTATACGCAATGTACAGATAGACAAACACATGCTCTTGCACGTACATGCATGCAGAATTCTTTACTCTTTCGACAGCTCTTGTCGCGGTTTCACAAGAGCTCCCATTATATTCGACCACAACTTCTCGCAGCCTGCTGCTTTGTCTCCGGTGTGTGAGTGCATCGCGTGACTAGACCGCCACATTCAACCAACTCTTACTGATCTTGAATGTCGCGGAACGTCCAACGAATCGCCCACTTTTCGTCACATCGATCGAGTGGTGATTATGATCATCTGGTCTCCTTTGCAAAGATTTCTATTGGCTCCATGACCAGTTGTTTGGATGCGGTCGGCCCAACTTGGGGCATCCTGATGATTTGATGGTAAATCGGAAATCTTTCCCGTGTGCGGCTTGTATGATTTTTTATTTTTTAGATGCACTTTGGCCGTTTAGGTTGATGCGGACATACGTGAACGAATCATAACATACTTCCGTGGTCCTGATGACCTGATACGAAAAGTCAGGAATGTTGTACGCGGTTTACATAATTTATTTTAAAAAAATTAGATACGTTTTTACGGTTTAGGTGTTTGTCACTTTGCCAACGTTTCGTAATGTTATGGCTCGGCTGCAGATTTGGAAACCACAAAAAAAAAGTTATAACCAGTAAAGGAACCGGACTTTTCGGTAAGAGAGCCTCGATTTTTCTATTCGGATCCGAATAGAGAAATTTTATTTTCCAACACGATGTGGAGTTTTTTTTCGTTTTAAAATGAATTTTTGAGTCTACTAGGAGCCGTTTTTGAGTACGGAAAAGGGAGTATCCTTTTTTAAGGGGGAGTAATAAAGTAGCCCTTCTTTTTGTCCTTTTTATTACCTTCGCTATGCAAAATGTTTCGACAGCTGGAATGGAAAAATGTCATTCCTCATGAGGGAATCCACTTTCATGCACAATGATTTACCGGTAACTTTCTTAAGGGGTTAGGCTACTGTGACGGCCTGAAAATCAGGGTTTGAAAAAAATAGTTTTGAAGAATGAATTAAGGTGATTAAAAAATCGTTTGGGCATTTATTTGTATGTACAAATAAATGCCCAATTAACTGATTAACACAATTGTGTACCAAATTCATAAAAAAACATGAATAATTAAAGAAGTTATAAAAAATCTCGTGAAGGATCTTTGAACGTGAGGAGCTCAACGGTGTACTTTATTTTGGCCACCACGTTGATCGGAAACCAAAAAACTAGTTTTTGTTATTAACATTTGATAATATTGGCTAAAACTTGGCCGAGTCTTTTTTGCTATCAAGTTGCAACCATAAAAAAAACATTTGAATTTTGTTTCGATTTTTCGCGGAAAAACGACATCATTATTGTTAACTAATTTAAAAATGTTAGGCAGAACAATGTTGGTCAAGACTAAACTACTATTACGGCGAATGAGTGTACCGAATTTCAAGTCAATTCGTTTATTGGATGTCGAGAAATCATGTACACCGTTTTGAAAAACAAAGTTTCGAGATAATCGCGTTTAAAGGTTTACTAGCAGTTCTATTGCTATAATCATAAGTGTACTTTCAATCCGCGGTTCCTGTACCATATTTTCTTTCTCTTCAAGTTGAGTCGCCTCACGCGACGAACGTGATTTCGCATTTTCACAGTAGCCTAACCCAAACAAACTCAAACTTGATTTTTTTGTCGCTATGAGAACACCATACGATTGGAACAATCCACCATAACTCCACTCCAATTGTGAAAAAGCTCGTATGTACAATTAATACATTGAAAAAGGAACCTCCAATTAAAATTGAGCTTGCCATTTTATAGCAATCGTTCGAAAGATAAATTTCCCATACGTCCCCTTTATCGACAAAAATGGTAATTTACGAATTTGTCCGAGCACCATTCATACCTAAAACTATTTTTAGCGGACACCAACACAGATGTTGAACAGTATTTGTTAATTAAAAAATAAAGGCCTTTATCGATAGTTCAATGAATATTTTTTTTTACATAGTCGAATTACAGTCCAAAAACATTTGGACTGCAATTGTAGAAAATTTTAGATAAAATCCTATGAGCCTGAACGTCCGTGACTGATTAATATTAACATTCCATAGCCAAAATACGAGAAAAAAAATCTTTTTACTTTATTGCAACGAACCAGACAATTTTTTTTTTTACAAATAGTTTATCACGGTTTCTGCAATTACGAAAAAAAATACTCGTAGGTCAATTGCCCGAGCAATTTTATTTATTCAATACTTATTCAATAGTCTAATTACATTAAAATCTTTAATTACATTAAAGAGTATTAATAAAAATTAATACTCTTATTTTCTACTCACACGATCTTTTTTATTTGCATTTAGTTTGCAAAATTGAATAAGTGATCCGCTTTTCTCGCGGTACATGCGACATTTACCGCAAACGATTGCGCGAGGGGAAAAACTGCTTTATCATTCGTTGATGGTAAGGTAGTAGGGGATGGTACTTTCACCGCGTCCGGGTTCCTCACCCTGACGCTGATGTGGAGCCCGCGGCGCTTGGCAGGTGCTTCCACCATCGGAGAATTCGCGAACCCGTTGTCGTTCCTCGGCTCCGTCGTTTAGGGGTGTATACGCGCGCCCTTGCGCCGCGGGGCGACTCAAACGTCCCGCGAATCGATAGTCTCTTAACCCTAGCAGAAGAACCGAAAAAATAACCATTCATTGTTGTTTCCACAAACAAAGGAATGGTTAATTACATTCAATAGGAATCGCACAGTAGGAGCCTGGTGGCCGCTACTTGGCTTCAACAATCCGTCATGTAAACCAGTCATGTCTAAGCCAATACTCAGATGGGTGACCGCTGAGCACTGCACAGCTCCTCACTACTGACTGAATTTCCGAAGGCAACACGATTGAAACTCTGTAAAATGTAGCCACCTCTAAAGACGCAGGTTTTCCTCGGTTTCCCTGTGCCCTCTTGAAAAACCGACCCAGTGGGGGCATTAAAAAAAATGAACTCTGGGCGACCATCGGGAGGGTCTTTATAAAACCGGAAGTGACGCGTGCCGAAAAACCCTAAATGATCATTTAAAAAAAAGCTTTAATCGACAGCAAATTCGAAAATCGTATTTCGAATTAGTGCTTTCGCTCAAGGCTACACACGCAGGCGCATAACGCACGGAGATGTCGCCACGCGCTGGCGCATGCGCGATAACCCGCTCCCCGCTGCCAGTGTTGCATCATACATTGTGAGGGACCGCAGCGCGGCGCTAATAATAAAATTCGTTCCGGAACAGTCGTAAGTATTTCTTGGAATATTACACTTAGCTCTATAAATTTGCTGTCCATTTCCCTATTATTTCATGTTTCTATGATATTAAATATATTAATGAGTTATCGTGGTCTGAATATATTTCATTCTGATTTTTCTACAGACGTAGTCGACGGGTATTAAGGCCTTCCAAATTTCACCATACGCCTTATTATCCTCTCTCTTCTTGTGACAAGGTTGGTTGTTTTTTAATGGATCTTTCATTACTTTTAAGATGCCACAAATGTAAATAAGGTGTTAATTTGGTTTCTCACTGATGAAGCTCCATTTTTAGTGCCTACGGGAAGCTTTTACCGTATTGTTCACGGTAGTTCGAATTCGGACGACGATGAAGATAATGTGCCGCTCACTCGGCTCAGTATGGCAGTTCATCAACTTATGCCCTCACCAGTAAAGGTTACACAAAAAAACCGACGGTTAGGTGAAAAGCCATAAATTACAGAGAAACTCCAGTCACGAAAGCTCTGTTCAATAAAAATAATTAAAATAAGAAAACAAATAAAAAGACCTCCACCACCAAAGGCAACCATGGTTCACGGAAGCAAGCGAGTTGGTACTGTCATGGCTGTGAAGAGGACAGAACAGCTGACGTGATATAGTGCACGAAATGCGGAAAGTGGTACCATGAAGAATGCATCGGTTTGTCGCTTGAAGATACCGCTGACTTTAAGTGCCTTGATGGCTGTTAAATGTGCAAATGTATAGTTTATATGCGTTTCTGAAAGTGCGTTTCTATGATCGATGATTGGAAATACCAAATGTATAACATCCAGATTAATTATTTAAGTATGTTTAAGCCGTAGGCCTTATTACCCTACCATAGTAAAATAAGGCCTATTGGCGAGGTTTTTAAAAACATTTAATTTTTTTTTGTTTATGGTGGAAGTTGCCATTTTTTTGATATTTTATATTCATTGATACAAAAGTTCGATTATCATTGAAAAACTCCTCGATTAATTGAAATATTTTTCGATTTATCGCAAATCTCGCTTAGGTAGGCCTTATTACCCGCAGGTGCCTTAGTTGAAAATCCACTAAATTTTTTCCAAATCTCATTCTTCCCATTCCTACTTCGCTGAACCAAAAGTTTACTAAAAAACCCTCACGATTCGAAAAAAAAACCAATATCACAAAGTTCCCTTGTTCTCGGAGTAGCACATTTCTCGTGTGGCGAACGGTTTTATCGGCGAAATCCATAGCCCTGCGTGAAGAGGCTCTTCAGAGCCGTACGAGTTTCGAGCTGCAACGGTTGTCGGATATACAGGGCCGGCGCGGTTCGCTTTGTTTAATTACAATACATAGCCGAGTACGTAGCATGTAGACAGGGTAATTATTGGTTACAACGAGTCTGGCCGTGGCGGTATCGTTGCAGCAACTGCGAGAGGGCTCGGTGGAGAGGGGGGGGGGGGGGGGCTGGTGGTGTAGTGCTGCGCTCTGCACTTCTCGTTCCTCCGTTCCTCTTCACTCTTTTTCTCTTTCTCGGGCTACCTCCCCGTCCCGTTCCCCATGCCGGCACTTTTTTGTTCTAGTCCTCGGTAACATTTGGTATCCGGGCTAAGGCTGTTACAGGAGAATACGCGCAACAAATAGACCAATACTGATGCATCGAGTGCGTATGCAGCGCTGAGGGAACGGCGCGTTTTACACTAGGCACTCGCCTTGACCTCCATTGTCCGCCTATATTACAACGTCGTTAATGGCACTTTACGATCTAATTGCACGGTACCCGAGCCCTTACCATTTCGATCAGCCCTTCCCTCTTTGTCTCTGTCTCTTTGTCCCTACACTGGACTATACACATTCGACGTTCTACTTGGATACGACAGTATTCTGATCGCCTGGCGTGCACGTATAGGTCCAACGTCTCGCTGCTGGCACCAATGACTAATTCATCACGGAGGCAAAAATAAAACGCCGCAAGTGAAGTTCAGACATTTCTTTTTGCACTGCCTACCGGAAATGCCTCTTTGAGGAAGATGGCACTGTCAGATGGATTGAGAAAGAATTTCTCGTGAAAGAAAGTGCGAGAATATTTGAAAAATGCTTGTTTTTTTACATGCAGGATAAAGAAGAGAATGAGAAATGGGTAGATGGAGCTTTTGTGATTGGCTGTCGAAAGACAAATGGATCAGTTGAGGGGGCGATCCCTTTAGGCAGCCGAGAATAAACGAATTTTCAACATTTTTTGTGTTGAAAGTATTTATTCTTCATAATATATATTTGACGTACATTTTTCAAAACAATTCTTGTTTATGTTAAAAAATTGTGGGAGGACACTTGCTTCAGAGATGGTTTCCACCTGAGTTGTTCCACGGCGTACGATCTAGCGTCTGGTGCATTGATCTGAAACATCAGAGCTAAGAAGTTTCAAATTTCTGAGATCCACGCGCTCTATGTGATCCTAAAAATTCAAAGAAAAGTGAAAATTTGAAAAATGGCACGTTTTTACTATAGTATTTGTTGATGAGAAAGTAGTTTTTTTTCAAATAAATTTCAAGAAATTTGAGGTTCACACGGACAGTCATCATGTTATCTAAAAGTATGCAAAATTTCAAAAAGATCGATCAGAGAGTTTTTTACTTATCTTGCACGAGGTTGACGAAAAAGTAGTTTCCAGGAAAACGCGGTTGAAGTTTTAAGACTCAAAAATTCGGTGACTAAATGACCTACCAATTAATCTACGATTCCATGCCCACAAAGTAGCTTCCTCGTGGACTTCATTTTCTGACATAGGCTCTTTCCACGTCATAAAGGGTTCTCCCCCCTTAATGATTCTCTGGTTCGTTCAAGGTAAAAATCAGCTTACAGGTCAACATAAATTTTCCGCCCTCGTTAATAATTGCTAACCACCCCAATAAAAATTCAAAAAAAGGATTTTTCGCAAAAATACGGAAAAAAAAACAAAACCCAAGACAAACAATTCCAAGATCCCCCCGACCGAGCTGAAATTTTACACAAACCTTCCTTTTAATATTTTAAGACAACCCCTAAAGGGATTTTCGCCGACTCGCAATAGTTTTAATTAATTTAACTAGTTTTTTAACGCTCGGAAACTATATCTATATCTGCTACGTCTCCGTTCATATCTATGTATGTTATCGCGCTCTCCGTTTTATCGAAACAAAAATACCCAAACAGACACGAACAAACCTAGCCCCAAAAACTATTGCGCGTCGCTAAAAAAACCCTTTAGGAGTTGCTCTAGAATATTGAAAGGAAGGTCTGTGTAAAATTTCAGCTCGAACGGCGGGGGGATTCAGAACCTTACCCCCCATACCCGTGTCTATCAGAATACAATTTCCTCTCAACTGTGTGTACGATTCAAGCCGAATATTCCTCCCTCCGCGATCAGAAAAACATTTGCCACACCCTGGATTCAAAATATCCCCCAAGTGCCTCGTTGGCGACCTGAAAAATATTTCTTTCCATTTTTAAACCCCGAAGCTTTGCGACAAAAACTCCCTCGGCCTGACGGTCCACTCGACAAAGAGACACGGTCATTGAGCGACGAAACAACGAGTTGGGCACGGCATATTTCTCGCGTTGCTGCGAGTACGTCGGCAGCCACAGAGTCGGTTGTCGGTGTGTCGAAAAAATCCTTGGAATCCTCGGAAGCCTGTTAGTTTAATAGGACAAAAGAGCAGAGAGGCGTAATGATTGCGAGTCTCAAAAGAGGAGGGTTATCGGTGAGATGAGACGGAGAGTGAATTCTATTTATCTTGCTACTGGCGGTACGCATCGGTCAATATGTGCCCAGCCTCTGAGCACACATTTCAGAGTCCACATGCGTCCACATACGTCGTGCTCGATCCTGCATATGTGTACGTACTTACGTGTATGAGTGTGTGTGCAATGCCCTCGTTCCTCCTCCAGCTCCTCACTTCTTCGTCGTTTCATCAACTCCTGGTGTGTTTCTCCAGGCTCGGTAGGATTCTCCTCCGCCTTCTCCACCTCATCATCATCCTCGTCGGGCTCGGCATCGCCATTGCCACCACCATTTCAACTATCACCATTACCCTCGTACACACTAGCGCACTAGGTGTGTGCAAGAGCACGCACACATACGTGTCTCCTCTAGGGCGTGGAGACTCCGCGTACTGAACATTACGTTCGCATTATGCGCGTACACAGGGAGTCTTATCTACCGGAGCACGTCCGGGTAATTTAAGCGAGCCAACGGCCTCCCCACACCCCGTTTTCCTCCTCCCATCCTTTCCTGTTCCTCCTTCATCACCATTACCCCGCTATGGATGCGTATGTATATGCAGTTGCCATAGTTTACACGTGTATTCGCAATTCGCCAAGTGCGCACCGTCCCTACTCTTGTAACACTTTTTCCTCCTCACGCTCGGTTGGCTTTCGCCTCCTCGTTCTCGATGCTCCCTCGCTGCACGGAGCTGGCAAAAAGCTGCTCGCGAATTGCAGACACCAACGGGAGGAGAGGAGAAGATATGTCCCGATCGATCAGTCGGCCAAGAGAGACCGAGGGTTGCCATTGTCGCCGGAAGGCTTGCGTCTTCCATCGTCACTTCGGATTTACACTTTTGAGGTTCCAAAGTCTTGTTCCCGCAAGATTAGACGTGCAATCGGTTGCGAGGAGGTTTCTCGGAATTCAAGGGGATGTTGGTCACTTTGCTTGTTCAGGAAGCCACGTCGGTGGACGCTGGTATGGACCGGATGTTGGAAGAAGATGGCGGGAGGGTGGCGTTGGCTGAAGTAGCTGGGGATGAATGAGGAAAAGGTTACGCCGTCTGGGTGATCTTGATGGGGTGCTTGTGATAGCACCTCTGATGAACCGGAGGCCAATAGCATCATGCCGTTTTGCCTGGAAGTTGGTGGAAGCCTGCGAATGAGGAGGTCAGAAGGATACAATGGTGAATGATAGCGACCAAGTGGTAACTGCGTCTTCGTGATGGACAAATCCACCATCGCGACATGATGTCGTTGAACATCATTTTCGGAAGCTACTTATCGAATCGTGCACATACGACGAAGCGGAGAGGCCTCTGGAATCAACTACTCTGATTTTAGTATTCTAGCATCTGACGGAAGATAGTTTGGTATATCAGGACCTTAGGTTGTTGTAATGAGGATAATAGTTACGACATCTGATTATCATGATTGTCGTGATCCTTAAGTATCGTCACGATGCCCAGGGCAATGACAGGACAATCGTTTATGCTATAACAAATTGAACGTTACCGTTCGAGCGCCAAGCCAGGAAAGTTTTGCAGACCCCTTTGGGCTCTTCATGCTCCTTATGGAGGCACTCAACCTCGTGAGCCGTGTGTTTAGCATAATTCGTAACTATGCAAGGGATCGCGGTGTGCCCAAATCGTCGTAGGGTACGATAACGATTTCGGAAAGGTGATGGCGTCGGAAGGATGCCTCTCGGAGACTGCCATAGCGAGAATAAACAGCAAAATGGAGAGAAGGGACAACTCACCAAGGGATTTTCACATAATTCGCTATGCGGACGTTGACACTTCAATGCCATGCACACATGTAACTCTGCTTCTTTTTTTTAACACATGTCCAAGCGCGAACGCATAAATTCTATGTATTTTTTTCTCTTCTTTCAATCTTTCTCCGTTTCACTTTAATGTGAATGTGTGTGTGTGTGTTTCACGGTTATACCCACCTAGTGCCCATTGTTCCGTACGTTTACCAGCCTGTCACGCATAATGCAGCGCGTTTAGCATGCATATTTCAGTCCCAGGTATGTTCTTGCATAATTAGCATTAGTTTTTATGCGCCTTCGCACGCCACTCGGTCGCGGGACCCCCAAGCATCGACCGGTGACGGTCGTTTTTTTTTTCATTATTTTATTCGCTCGTTCTCTCTCTCTCTCTCTCTCTCTCTCTCTCTTTCTTTTGACACACCATTCTTTCATTTTTATTTCTCTTCGTTACATCCTAGGGGACCATCGTCGCTAGGGCATTATTTCACTTTTCTATTCATTATTATTCGACTCCTGAGCGTTTCTGGCGTTTCGCTTCGTCGCGATACACCGTAGCCTGTTTTACACTTTCCCACAACCCTTCGCGGAAAATTTGCATACAACGTATGCATACGGGGGCCAAGAGGATCCTATACGAGGGGGGCTGAAAGGTTTAATCAGAAAGAGGAAAGTGCGCTTTTGAAAATCTACGGTGCATAATCTTACTCGAGATTCGTCAGATTGTCTAGACCCGCGTGTGTTGTTCGCTAAAAGACACGTTGCAACGGACCTAGAATTTGATATGCAACCCTATCAAAATATTTTAGCTATCATGTTACCTCCCATACATTGGTCCATTTGACAACACCGGTTCTTCCATCGTGATACGAATGGGGGACCAGATTCTCGTAGGATTTGGAAGAACCGTTTTGGATCAACTGCCGAAAACGTTGAGAGTTTTGGACAGCATATTTGGTATCCAAGCAATGAAGGCAGAGGAAGGATTTCATGATCCGAGTCGTCGCCAATAAATGGATGTATGGTAGTTTCTGTATCTACATCTGATCTATCATTCACTATATCGAGTAAATCCTTTTGCACATACCACAAATCGTAAACAGACCATTAGCCACTTGAAGGTGCTCCCTGGATAGTCTTTGAGATCACGTTAACTTATATATTCTTGGCAAGAGGCTAGTCAGGATTATGCCGCATTTACACGGTCCTCGACATCGTATTCTTAGCTGCGGGCATACCGGAGTACAATTGAACCTTGCGAGCCGGCAAACTCGTTGACCTGTTCAATGAAATGTACGATTAGTCGCCTCGAGGTCGAGTGGGGATCCATACATCAATGACTCGGGTACTGATCTACGAGAGCGGGGAAGGAGAGACAAAAATTATCCTCACAAAGGCTCCCAAATTCTGTATGCGGAACTGCGGATCTAGGGCCCCGTGCGAGAGAGAGAAGGGGGGACTTGTTTTTCGTCACATGAAGACAGGGCGGGTTTCCTGATTGTTCGTCCCCTCCTGATCTCCTGGCAAAGCCAGGTAGAGACCAGCAAGGGTGTGCTTGGAATGAGATGTGTTCATGTACTTCAGTATCCTTTGGCACTTCCTGGCATCATCGAATAAAGTACACCTTCCGGATGTGCCAACGTGTCCGTGACATTTTTCGTCGACGTCATCAATTAACCCGTTTGTAATGTGGTCCATTTTTTATCAGGACATTGTGCAAGTTAAATCAAGAAAATTCTATAAATCTACTTGCTTGCATGAAATCAAATAAAGACGCAGCTGTCATTTTCACGTGGAATCATTTTGGGGTTCGTCGACAAATGGAATAATAAAAGAGGGTGATTCGGTGCTGAGTTGTTGAAGTGGATTCTAGATGACTTGACCGATGAATTGTGCTGACCAGGAGTGGATAATGATCCTAGAAATTTGATGAGGCAGTCTATGCGGATTGGACCATGTTGGCGAAGGTTGAAATTCTTCAAGTGTGCGCTCATTCTTCAGCAATTTCTCCCGAGTGAGTAACACTTATTAGTTGGATGATTAAAGTAACACGATGATGAATACATTTCACTATATCGTTAAAAAAATACAGTGGAGCCTCTTATGGTTAATTTTACCACAGAGAGCCGCGTTATGAATGGTTAGGAAATGAGATAGCTGGATTCGTAATGGTCCAGCGCATTTATATATGCCCGTGCTGTAAGTATCTATCGGATGCCTTTTGCGGTAGATAACGATCATTCACAAGAGCCATAAGAGCATCCTTCACGAGCTGCGCTTCGGATGAATAATGGCGGTAAATTGGCTGCGTCTTGAATCGCCGCGACAAAAATCGATACAACCAGTCTATGTAAAGTGAATGGACGGGAACGAACGGCTTGATCGCATGCGTTCAGTCGTTACATCTTTGGCGCAACGATTGTTGCGTAAATTTTCGCGGTTCGTTAACTCCAATGTTTAGGAAATCCAGTCGTATCTTCCGGCAAAAACATAATCGACAACAATGATGTAGTTACAAAAATGGCAAAAACGTATTCTATTGACGTACGTTGCAGTTAGTCAAGTTTTCACACCACACACGTCTGTGAGCATCATCTGCAGCATGTAAAAAACGTTCAAGCAGCGATTTGTTAACCAAACACGTGCTCGTACTACCTTAATGCAAAAAGACATATGTATGGTGCATCGTGTTCAAACATTTTTAGGCGGCGTCTTTTCCTTCGTCTCGCAAGTAACCCGGTTCACCAAACCCTTCATGCGGTACTGGGTTGGCCGGTAGCTTTCTTCGTCTTATTCTTTCCTTTTTCTTATTCCGGCGCAGCCGAGCTAACTCCGGTCTCCGCTGAGTGCAACAAGGAGTCCCGTTGTGCACCACGGAACCACTAACCGTGGACCAATCCGAAGAGTCATTGTGGCCACTATAGCCGCCGCCTCGAAACGTCTCAATCGCTCGCCTTGTGTACGCACGAATCTGCATGTTCACTGCTCAGCAAAAGCTGCAGATCGATCTTTGTTGCGTTACGATAATCCACAACGGCGCCCGAGAATTCGCACCGCTGGAAGTGCATCCAATGAGATAACCAGCTTATCGATAAAAACGGCAATTTGCGGAAAGGCGATGCTCAATCAGAATCATGGAACTTGAAAAGCATCACCGATGTCAATCGAAAAAAAAACGCTATTGCCGGTGACTTGAAAGTGCCTCACATTTGACTTCCATTCACTTGAACTTCATTCTCTGAACAGCCATTTCTTGATGTCTCATTGTCCGTGGGATTGTACAAACGTTCTACTCTCAAGCTGTGTCTTCAATGGAACAATTACCGTAAAATTGACAAACAATAAAGGCTATTTCTAGACTATGAACAAATGATACCAGAACCAACGGATTCTCATTACCCCAATCACATACGTAGACATTCCAACACATCGATATACAAAATTGTAGTTGGAACCCAAGCCAGATCCGTTTATCGACGCTCTTGATTGCGCTCAGTCCTCCAACTGCAAATTCAATTGCTTCAGGCTGTGTTCTTCCTTTCCCTTTTCTTTCGAATCGCTGACTGGGCGTTTCGTTTGTCAATGGAAAAAGGCACGCACATGGGGTCTTGATGTATTCCTAAAACCCGATTACCGACTGGCGCATCGATCTTATCGGGGATGTATCTTGCGGCGGACAGAAGTAGCATCTGTAATACTTCGGCGAGGCCGTGGCGGTAAGGATACGAAAGAAAAGGGGTAATCTTTCACCCGCGGCAGTGCGCACCACGTTACGGCGAACGTCTGATCTGCTGGTCACGCTAGAACTCCCGTCGAATCAGCCGACACACGTACACATATATTTATTGCCGGCAATTGGTAAGAATAAAATACAAGATGATGAAGGTTCACGTGAGCCTCCTTTTCGAGCTCTTCTCTATCCTTCTGTTCATTGCCACCATCGATTCTCACCAAGTGAAGGTACCCTCCACAGTAACAACCTGCGCAACCGGACGTGGAAGGTTTATAGTTTACACGAGACGCATACCTATACCGCATAGATTACGCTCGCATGTGTATGTACGCGAAACAAGTTGCAATCACACTCGATGTGAGCGCAAATGCGCTCGGGAGCTAGCGGGCAGAGTTCCATGAGGGAAATGAAAAATGAGGAAAGGATGTCGTTGGAGAAGAAGAATAAACTTTTAGTATTCACGATCGGTATCGTCTTTCCCATGCACTTTCCAGATGAGGTTCATTCGGCCTAAGGAGAAATCTTTACAAGTGCCATCTGAGGGAGTCATCAGCACTTGCACTCTCTTTGTTCGAGAGGCCGGAGGGAGACAAAGAGAATAGGCAGGCTAGAAGCAAAACGGGGCGACGAGATGAGTGAACAAAAAAGACGGGAGTTGATGGGGGGGGGGGGGGGGGTGTGCAACGATGAGGAAAGACCACATAGAAGAGGTCGGTGTTTATGGTGAACCGTTGAGTGGTTCGGCGAGCACGCACAATCCTCGTATTGAGACGTTACAACTGGCCACCGGTATATATAATTACTTTGCGCAATTATGAGCGTGTACGGGAGAACCGAAGAACGCAATAACGAATGTTGGAGGAGTCGGGCATAAATACAAGGCTGTCTTCGCGATACAACGTTCAATTTCCAATGGTCGAGCACGCGGGCCTCTCCGTAAGATTTGTCACACGATTGCCGTCCCGATGAAATAAGATACGACGTTTCTTCAGGAGTTGCGCGCTGCTCAATGGGTCGGCTCGTCTCGACCAAGGGATCCTTGGTGCCCGCAAGGGAATATGAATTTATGAAATGGGAATAGACGTTCGATTAATCCTGAAGAGGGTCGAAGTCGTGCATCAGCAAAACCAATGAATGTCGGCAGTTACGACTTGCATGCTGTTCAGACGACAATTTGTGTTCGTAAGGTGAAACCTGCACGAGAGAAGAATCCAATTGCACCGATGGTCAGGCTGCTGCAGTCTTGGACACATTGGCGACTCGAGAATGAATGTTTCCTTTCTCTTCGTCGAGCTTTGTGCTTTGAACTCCGTTACTCCACGTCTGAACCTAGACAGCATTGCAATGGATGCAGAAAAAGAACATTAAGGGGCTACATCTATCTAGAGGCCCGAAAACATGGCGAAATTCGGTTTTTTTTCCTGGGAAACGGTTGCTGAAAAAGAAACACTTTTTTTTAACGAAAAGGTACATATATTGAGAGCCTTAAAAAAAAGAGAAACACAAAAACATGGCTGCCGGCCGATGATTAAATTTTTTCGTAACATTTGTCGGTGGACACTCTCCAACTTGAACGCTGCGTCCGAAATCTAAAAACCAAACGGGTTATTCAAGTTAACAATAAATCCGAGTCATTGACGATCGTCCATTTTCAAGAACGTGGCGATGAATTGTACGTTGAGCATACAACATATATGTGAAAAAAGTTGTAGTTTTTACGTAACTATTAAGAAATGAAGAGTGGTTTTCAAAAAGTGAGATCATCAATGACCTTTAATTGTTTTTCGTCGTATCTTTTGTAAATTTGGAAACAATGCATTGAGTGGTTTTCGAGATATCGTGTCCACCGACTTTGAATACAGTGTTTCGAGAAAAACACGTTCAAAATTCGAAGTATGGTGCTGCTACCGCTCGCCCGGCCGATTGTTAGGAACTGTGGCTCAATCAATTTTAGAAAGATTTCAATGATTTTTTCAGGAACTATAGCCAAAAGGTGATAAGAACAAAACCATTTTTGGAAAATGCAATTTTTTCACCCACTAGGTAGATGTACAGCGTCACTTCTTCTCTTTGGCGAGCTTTGTGCAATGTGCGTTTGATAGCTGGTCCTCCATGTCTAGGGTTGTCTGGGAAGCAATGTGTTGCTGGAGTAGACAAGGGAGCTGGAGACCCAAAGAACTGCTCTGGAAGACAAAAAATGTTATATAACCTCAAAAGATAGTCGCGGACCTGCAACAAACGAAAAAATTGTTGAAGGTGTACATTTTTTTTGTGATACCAAACTTTTTGCACGAGCCAAAGACTTACTTATCCATCCGCGACCGCAAAATTGGGGCACCCATTTTTTGCTAGTGTATTTTTTCCTGACGTTCCCAAGTATGTGTTCGATTTCTTACCGTTACCCAACCAATGACCGATCGGGTTCTTCCACAAAGACCGAGAATTTCCGTAGCTGTGGTGGATGCTATTGAAGAATAATCCCCCTAGAGTCCTCTTGACACGGACGCAAGGACATCCACCGTATACGAATTTACAATATTAACGGGTGACCGTTTTTCAAAACGTCAATCAAGAGACAAAAATCGAGTGAACGATCTCGTCGCGGTAAGTCGATCGTACCGCAAATACATAAGTTCTTAAACGCCGCAGGGTGCATCTCCGCAACGAAACGCTCCTCAACGGATCCAAGAGAAATCGTCGGCCCTATAAGTAAGTTGTGATAAAATTTTATTGCTCGATGAGATCTCAGCGCCTCGTATGTCGCGAGCCTTCCACGACGAAATTTCGATCCTGCGCCTTTTCGCTCGCTCGCTGTCTTTCGCGTCGTTCTCCGTTCATGGAGAAGAAAAGAATGCGGGGTATAAGCAACCTGAAATTTTATGATCGAAGCGCGCGATCGTGCACGATTCGGGACGTTTCTTCGCCTCGTTCGCGATCGGCCGAGAAAACCGGTCGAACGACGACGACGACGACGAGGACGAAGACGACAACGGGAACGGGAGGAAGATGAGGACAGCCAGAAGGAAAAGAAGCAGCAGCTCGGGGCGATCTCTCGCAACGAGCTGATGTCCCGACAAGCGCAAAAGAGTTTGTAAAACCCAGAGGGATCTTTGAACTTTCCGCAACGTCACTGTGAGGGGTCAATGTCGTTCCTCACGTTGGTGTCCTATAGCGTTACACTATTATGTTGTCGTTCATGAGAGTAGACGGACATAAAAATACGTAATGCATAATAAATAAAGACACACACACACACACACACACACACACACACACACACACACACACACACACACACACACACACACACACACACACACACACACACACACACACACACACACACACACACACACACACACACACACACACACACACACACACACACACACACACACACACACACACACACACACACACACACACACACACACACACACACACACACACACATATACTAGGGTGGTTATACGGTTTCGAGAGTTACAAACCGCGGCGCTGTTGACGCTACTGCACCTTTGTTCCTCTGACTGGCCGTGAGTTCTTTTCGCGATTCATTTGACTGTTTCCAGTAGTTGCTGTATCGAGGTATGTCACAGTACACATAAAAATAAAAATGTAAAAAAGTTTATCCGAACGATTTGAGCTCCCGTGCAGTTTTTTAGACTTCAATCCTTCACATTGGGACTTTAATCAGGATTATAATACGTGTTTGATTGCTTTTAAAAACATGCAAGTTGTGAACGACATAGCTGAGCGAGCCGTTTCTTTGATGAAAGATTTCAACGGCTTGATTACGAAAAACGAAGACCACTAACAATATCTGTTGCAAGTTGTCAGCGAGCACAGAAAAACCCATCCTTTTTGCGAGAAGGTAAATTATCGTTCGGCTCGATCTTCGGAGTAATTACGTAAGTTTTTCAACAATCGCATACTGTGATCCAGAATACATCTTTTTTTAAACCTCGTTTGGAATTATTATTTTTATTAAATTTACTTGAAATGAGTACGATCTGTTTATGTTAACTTAGAAAATGCTACAGAGCATAACAAGTTTTGACGAAGTTATATTATGAGTTGAAGTAAAAAGGCATCCGTTATTTTTGTCTTCAATTTCATGCAAAAATAATCGATTTCTTTTTACTACACCTACTATTATGATGTCTATTGGCGGGGAAAAAAAAATTGACGAAATATCGAAAGAAAATAATTAAAAGTCGTTTGAACAATACCTAAAAAAATGTTTAGACATCTCAAATTTTGTATGAATTACTTTTTCATAACGTAGTGACATTTTCCGTCGAATACCGCGATTTTTTTTAACCACCCTAATATATACACGATGTATATGTGTGTGTATATATATAGGGAACGATGACTTTGAGGATCGTGCTCAAAACAGCCGGATGTGCTGATAGTCAACATTACATGAATACAAGAGGTTCAAAATATCCTTTCCCCATATATACAAAGTCTACTGTACATTTCATAACAAATTAAAGTATTTGCCACCATTTACTAATGGCTTGATTAGACAAGAGTTTTCCACGAAACAGGACGAAAAATTTTTCCGTTTTTTCGTCCACCCATTTTCACCATTCTGGCTTTCCCAAGGAGAAAGCCCCGATTTTCCTATCTGTCTGAACTCTCGTTAACATTTTTTCCAAAAGCTTGCAAATCGACAAGCCCTCAAATGATCAAATCGATAATAATCGAAATAACAATTGTCCATTGCTGCAAACTAGCTGTCGTCCTGTCATTTGTTCGTCAATTGATCACCGTTGCGTTTCGTCATCGATATGAAATCTTTTTCCATCTATTATTCGTCCTACATCTGTTTTGGTTTTGACTTTGATTCTTCACGCGCAAAATAGGTTGGACCGTTTCGCGGTACTTCTCTTCAGACACAATAAACCGCCTGTATTTTCGTTAGCTCGAAAAAAGAAGTTGGCAGATCCAAGCGAGTCGGAGATAAAGGAAGAGAAGCGGAAGAAGAAAAGAACGGCGGTGTAGAAGGTTGAAAGCTAAAATTGCTTGGATAAAAATGTGCTATCCGCGTTCGGCACTGAGAACGAGGGTTGCTAATGCACCGCGCCGAGGGTCAAAGGGATACAGACGGAGAGGAAGAGGAACACACGGAACGAGGGGGTTGGGATCGTGAATTACGATCGACTTTTGCCGGTGCCAAGGTATACTACCCCGGTGTACAAGCTTCTAGCGCTAGAATTGCCATGGTGTTGGTGAATCGAGGAAAATTGAGGGTGGAACTTTCCTCGCGTATAAAACCAACCGATCCACAAGGACAAAGCGTTTTCTCCACTTTTATGCCTGGCAACGAGGCGAACGAATTACGCTATTCATTGATCTCGAGCTCCGCGAACTATTGAGCCAAGAAACGAATGGAAAAAAGTCCTAGTACATTTTTTCCATTCTAAATGGAACGCGAAACTAAACGGAGCAGAGCTATGCGACATCATCTTCGATGCCAACAGGTACAGGGGACAGGAATCATCGGAAATAGGCAAATCTATTCATGTAGGCAGGGCAGATTTTCCGACAGCACCCCATTAGGATCCTCATTTTCATTTGCAATGCCGTGAATTTTGAACAAAAATCGTTATTGTTATTAGTTCATTTCTACATTTTTCTTCACTATCACGAATTTGAAATCAACAAATTGTTGGTCCACGCATATTGTAGATTGTAAAAATATTCAGAAGGTAGAATTTTGGAATATTGTTTCTTCATGGTCCTTATCACTATAGACGTTAAAATGGCTATTTGCATGAATTTTTTGATAGGTTTATATTATAGATATTGATATAAAAGTTGTTACACTTAATGAATACACTTTCGAAATACATTAAATTTTTTTATTTGATTTGTTGAAGTCACTATTTATAGACGCAAATGGTAGTTAAAAAAATGTCCATAAAAGATTGTGAAAAATTGATGAAATCTCGGAAATGCGTCATTCAAAGCAAAATATCAAACGGTTTTAGATTTAGTATGTTAATGGCTATAGTACATTTCATGCAATTTTTTATATATGCAGAAATAACAAAATGGCGGCGATTTTTCGAAAACAAATTTACAAAACGTGTTTTTCACCGTTTTTGGCAAAAAAATAGTAAATATCAAAATGTAAAAAATTCTTGGTGTGCGCTATAGCTCTAGTTGTAAAGAATGTGTGGTTAAAATTTCACAAGGATCGGTTCAGTAGTTTCGAAGATTTTATCAACAAGCCGTCGGAAAACGTTGTTTCCAGAAAAACGCGTTTAAAGTTTGTTTGGGTTACATAAATACATAAAAAACTTTTTAAATGTATTTCGAAAGTGTATTTATTAAGTGTAAGAACTTTAATATCAATATTTCTATGATATAAACCTATCGAAAAAATGCATGAAGGTAGCCTTCTTTCTAGCGTCTAAAGTGAGAAGACCCCTTACGAGGAAATATTGAAACTCACATATATGGTAAATTATTGAAAACTATTTGATACGTTTTTTTTATCGGTGAAAAAACGGTTTTACCGGGGGAAATCACCCTTAAAGAAAGGCGTGTCGAGTGATGATTTTGCAGTTTTGCCCACAAGCAGTCCATTGATACAAAATCCACTATGGAAGAATGGAAATAAAATAAAATTAAGGTATGACACGATGATTTCCTCCGTTAAAAACGTTTATCTGCCGAAAAAAATACATGTCTAATAGTTTTCAATGCCTCATCATATAAATAAGTTCCAACAAAATCGAAGACGGTAATTTGAGTGATGTCCCTCGTTAAGCTTCATCCTAGATCGTCTTTGTAGCAAAAAAGTTGACAGACTATTAACGACTGCGCAAAATGGTTGCACACGTAATTCACATACTGCTCTCCTGATTCTCCTTAAATTAAGTCAATTATAGAATGTTGGAGTTTGGATTCTTGGAATGCAATGAATTTTTTGTTGCAGTCCCCAATTTTTATCAGCCAATTTGAGCTATAAGAATTCTACAAACGAGATTGTAAGATCCTTATCATCTACAACATAAATCTGCAAAAAATATTTCGAGAAATGATAAAAATTAAACAATCAATAAAAATCTGAAGAATTTTCGTGGCATTCCAACGACGTTTTCTAACGTGACCGCAATATTAGTGAGAAGTGTTAGATCATTTACTTTTTTAATATGTTGCGAAGCAGCAGCTTGTGATTTTTGTTATTATCGCTAGTCATCATAAAAATATAGATATAAAAAATCGAAATTTGATTCTACCAACGATTCTACTTGAATGGCTTTCAATCTGCGGCAAATTGTCGTACACCAAAAAAGTCTATTCTGTGGCATACAAACGATGATGTACAATCCGAAGGAAAGGCGGCCAAGAAAACATTGCCGGTCACGGTTGAATTAGTTTAACAAAGAGTCCAAGCTGAGGAGGAAGAATACTCGAAAAGGTTAATATCGAGGGTAGCAAGGGGTTGGGAGAGGAGGGAGTGAGATAGCTATAGATTCGAGGGTGATTAGCAGAGGCCGCATGCGCCGGACGGAGCGTCTCGGGGTTGTAGAGCAGCACCGAGCAGCCAAGCTAAGACCAGGGGCGACTCAAACCACCCTTCCTTCGAGGGGTGGTTCGAGAGGGGTTGGTGCGGAGGATTCGTGTCTTCCCTCTTTCCGCGTCTCTCTCTCTCACCCTCGCATCAACCCCATTGTGGAAGCGTCTCGTTCTGGCTCGCTTGCTCATTTCCCCTTGGATGGCAGCAAGAGTGAGCGAGATAGAGAAGCAAATTAATACGGGCGGGCAAGCGGGCCCCGCTAACGAACGAACCGACGCCAAGTCTAGCGCCGACCGTCCGACGTTCAGCGCCTCGACTCTCGTTCTCCTTCTGTATCCTCCTCAGCCTGGTCCTTTGATTTTTCCTCCTCATCGTTGGCCGAATCCTTTTGTTCCAAAAGTTTCCGGCTCTCACACTGGCCCTTCGTGTTCTCGTTGTTCTCGCCACCCTGGATAGTGATCGTTGTACAGAGTTCCCTCCTACCGATTGCGTGAGCGAATCAGTAGAGAGCGAGGAATCGTCGCCTCGGAAGGACCTCCGATGGAAGACAAGAAAGATAAATGTGGTGGAAGGTGGACAAATATCCGAAGAGGAGTAGAGAATCTCTCTGGCTGCAACCTTGTCATTATCAGACGAACAAAAACGTACGAAAAGGATACACGCGTTGGAGCAAAAGGACCTGCTATGGCTGTCGTTTGATTTAGTGTTCAACACGTCTCCAAGATATCTCAGTGATGTCCCCATCAGGCTGATGGATTCGGTACTGGGGCATGATAGATCCGCCACTCGTCCATGATCCATTCGAGCTTGTGTTTGAATGCCTCGGGATTTTTGCACGGATGATACGCGTGCATGGGTGAATTCAGGATTACGAAACGTAAACGTGACCGATCGAAGGACAACGCGATGTGGCCTTCGTCGTCGAGTATCTCCATGTGGATTGTATAACCGAACACACTTGTGGGATGTTTCTTCTTCCCCACTTTGCAATCTTGATACATCACTGCGATGCCATTGACGGACGTTTTAATTCGACTCGTTAAGTTGCTGTACAGGAATGTTTCCATTCCGTCGAAAAAAAAATAGCAAAGCGTGATAATCTTGGCTCGGTTGTGGAAAAGCGCGAAGATTCGTATTTGAGATTTCGTCCTCATTTGTGACGCAATCAGCGTTTTCGGTGGATTGAATTGTCCGGTTGATTGAGCGTGACGACTTTTTATATCGCCTCGTGACGGCTCGAATCAGAAGAGAACAGTGGTCGGATCAATTGCCGGTTTCCGTCTTGAAACAATCGCGTCGCGATACTTGATCGCGATTTTCCTGATGAGGTAACAGTTACGACTTGGGCATAGTTGCAAATGGAGGAACGGGAATAACCGCAAGCGTGATTGATTCGCAAGACACCCTTTTTCATGATGTCTGATGGTCCTAGGTAGCCCACCTAGTCCAATAACGCGCGATCAATATAAAACGGGCTGCGGGCGTCTGTTGATGATTCAGGAAGCTGGAAGACGATTCAGCTTGGCAGAAAGAGGTGAAGGGATGCGATGACGCATTGGCTATGGGGAATCACATCGTCGAATTATCACCTTTACGTAAACGAACCCACATAAACCCAAACGATCCAGCTCGACAAAAATACGAAGCAACATCATCGGATCATCGTTGATGCTCAACTAAACGCTGATTGCTCTTGCATCAATTGGACGAGAGCTTCATTCTAACATATCCCTTTCACTACGAATCAATCTCCATCAATCAAGCAGTGCGCAGTCCTGCAATTGCGTTAGAGTCCTCACTGAAGCATCTACGAGAACTTCATCTCGCGTTCACGAAAATCTCGCGACAGGATTCGTTGATCCTTCCCTAAGGGTTGCTCGACAAGGTAAAATATTTTAATCAAACGAATTCCGTTGACACAAGCTCGCGGGTACGTAGTTTCGATCGGGGTCAGCACACTGATTATTCGTGTATGCGGTATGGAGATACACAAGGTGGTATTGGTGAGGGCTCTCAGTCCTCGAGGCACGCGTAGCCTCGTCGCCGCGCTGACGCCGGCTTTTACCCGTGGCGCGGTGTACGTGGTTGGTTACGAACCGCGGCGAAAAGGGCGGCTAGGATATGCTCAGCAAGGGTAGGTAACCGGGTACAGAGAAGCGTCGAAAAACGACGGAGAAATGGAGATGGAGGAGTTTGCTCGTGGCTGCTGAAGATCGATAAAGGGAGTGTCGGCAGAGGGAGAGAAAGAGAGAGCGAGGGAGAGAGAGAGGGAGAGAGAGAGGGAGGGAGAAAGAGAGAGGGATGTAGGAAGGGAGGCTGAGGGAGATGGAGAGAACAGGGATAATCGTGAGCTGCTTGCGAGGATCAGTACACGAACGGATCGCCTGTACCAAGAGGGTTTTAAGGGTTTTAAACGCCATCTCCCAACCCTCCTCCCCTCTTCATAACGAACTCCTTAACTATGTTTCAGAAAAGGTCACGCGGTGGAAAATTGTACATTCACCTTATCGAATTAAACCGTATAATAATTCGTGAGCTCACTGCAAAGTTGATCTAGATCTTAGCCACTTGAGCTACCACTTGAGTCGTGTTTATGTGGATAATATATGTTTTCGGAATATTTAATGGTTTATTTAAAAATTAATACTTTCGAGAGCTGTCACCGTTTTTCTTATGATAAATCATGTTTTTCACATTTTTAAATGTTTTTCGTAAAAGAACATTTTTAAGACTTCCAATTTTTTTTCTTAAAATGATCTTATCGAGGCTAAGTGTTTTGTGAAGATTTTATCTTTTTTCTTAAAATAAATAATACTTTCGAGATTTTCAATGACTTTTCTGATAATAAATAACTTTTTCGCGATTTCAAGAATCGAGAATCCAAATATTTTAGGAACATTTAATCGTTTTTCTTAAAATAATATTTTCGAAATTTCCACTCGTTTTTCTTGATCTTCTTGAAACTTCAACTGTTTTGGAAACATTAAATCGTTTTGCTTAAAATAAGTAAAATTTCGAGACTTTTAATCTTTTTGTTGAAAAAAAATTATATTTTTGAAATTTTCAATCGATTTTCATTAAATAATAAAAAGAACACGTTTGAGGCTTTCGATCCTTTTACTTTAGAGAATATTCACGACACTTCAAATCGTTTTCCTTAGAAAATAGTTAAAATTATTTTCAATCTGTTGAAAGTTTTACGAAAATAATTTATCCGGAATTTTCTGGAAGGTTGCAGGACGCTGAGTTCTTTTCAAACGTAGATACGACCGATAAAAATGTATCGTATCAATTTTGCATTCATTTATTTTTTAAAGGAATGCAGATTTTCATTTTTTTAGGAAAGATTTCTTCACCATTTTTGAGACTTAGGGTGTATTTTATTACTACTCTGGCTCTTACATGGTATTTAAAAAATTCATTCACCTTCAAAAATGGCGGATATATGGCCATTTTGGTGGTCTTTCAAACAGGTTGCGACGGATGTTGTCAGACCGCGTGACACGTAGAGTCGGCGGGATTAATCTGAAAAAGAAAACCAACGAAGATTTTTCTTTCATTAACACTCATACGCAGAACATGAACCAAGAAAAAGGGATAAACATTGAAAATCGATGAAATGGTACGCTTTAAAAGAAAAAAGATTAAATTTTCCGAAAAAATGGCTAAATACTGCAACAAAAAATACTAGTTTTTTTAATTGTCAAAAACATTTAGGGTCATATTTTAGATAATAAGGTTAGAAAGATTTGTACCAAATTGCATCAGAATCGGTCGATTAGTGTTTTAACTATACGTCACGCCATTTTTGAAAATGCAGTTCAGAATACAGTGTCATAACTCCGCCACTTTTTAAAATTAATCAAACAAAAAATACCACGTAACAGCCAAAAGTATTAACAAAACATACCCTAAGTCTCCAAATTGATGAAGAAATATTTCCTTAAACAAAAAAAAAATCCTTCCAAATCAGCAAATTATTTCTTCGAATATCCGCCCTTAACATTTCCCAGTAAAAATCTCGACCCTCTTAAGGGGTTTTCTCACTTTGGATGCTAATAGAGGCTATTTTCATAAATTTTATTGATAGCTTTATATTATAGATATTTATATGAAAGTGGTTATACTTAATAAATACGCTTTCGAAATAAATTTGAAAAAAAAAAATTATTTATCAGTCATCATGGACGAAAATGGTAGTTGAAAAAATGTCCTAAAAAATTGTAGGTCTGCGCTGTGATGAAATTTCGGAGATCGATCATCCGAAACAAAAAAAATCAAACGGTTTTAGATTCAGGATGTTAATGGCTATGGCGCATATCATACGATGTTTAATATATGCAAAAATAACAAAATAGAGGACATTTTTCGAAAAAAACAAATGAAAACGTGTTTTTTAGCCGTTTTTGGCAAAAAAGTAAATATCAACATTTAAAGCAATCCTTGATATGCGCTATAGCTATAGTTGTAAAGAATATGTGGTGAAAATTCCATTAGGATCGGTTTAGTAGTTTCGAAGATTTTATCAACAAGCCGTAAAAAATGTTGTTACGAGAAACACGCGTTTAAACTTTGTTTGGGTTACGTAAATACATACATTTTTTTTAAATGTATTTCGAAATTGTATTTATTAAGTGTAACAACGTTGATATCAATATCTATAATATAAACCTATTGAAAAACTTCATGAAAATAACCTTTTTTAGCGTCTAAAGTGAGAAGACCCATTAAGGAAACATTTTTCCCTACTCTTACCTCACATGGTCAGCTAAAGTTGATCAAATTTTTACTTCGTTCGATTCAGCTCCTCGATCCCTCAGTTTTCTCCATTAGAAAATCCTCAACTTCCGGTCTGGTCTTTCCGATGCGCATTGCCCGTTCATTGCGACGTCTCGTTATTTTACTCCAATTTTTCTCGTCCCCTGGAGTCGTCATTAGCTTTCGAAATTAAATTTCCCGCCGAAACGGTTCGAGGTCACGAGCGGCCATTCTTCAAAATGTCACGATGCTACGAAAGCTACACGATATAATTTTAAGGGCTTACACGACGGTAAGCATCTAAAATTAAGTGATTTTTTTTTGGGTGGAAGGAAAAGTAAGAGGATAACAATATCCAAGGATCTTATTCTTATTAGTCATAGCTTTAGGTGGACAAAAAAATGTATATTAAAAAATTATACAAAATGGTGACGCTGGAGCCATTTTCGCGAGACATGTTGAATGTGAGACGCCCTGCAACACTCAGTATAACTGACTCAAATTTGATTTTGGAAAAAAGAAATACATAGGGAATTTTGAAAATATGAATTTTTGGGTAATTGGCAAACATTAAACGTAAAAACTCAATTTTCGACAGAAAAAAAGGACAACCATTTGCTAATAATGTTCTAATTAACTCGTGGAAAATCCCGTACGCATTTCTTTTCGGAATGTTATTTTAAAGATGTGCTCAAAATTTAGAGTGAAAAGAATGACAATTGTTGGAGTCATGCTGCGTGCCGTTTTGAAAAATTGTGTTCCGAGAAAAACGGTCGACGTCTTGCACACGGGTCAGCCACTGCCACCGCAGACCCAAATGGGCCTGCGGACCTTTGTTTTACATGTACCAAACTTTTTCCCCCTTATTCTAGAGGGTTCAAAGCCCCCTTAAGGTAGTACGACCGCGCAGTCTTGATTTCTATCGATTTTGATCAAATTTTAACCAGACATTGTTCATATTATTATGCATGTTTGTGTTAAGGGCGGGGTAAAGTTAATTCGGCGAAAAAAAGGCATGTTTTTAAGATTTTTTTGGCGTAACGAATATTGTTCGTTTATTGAAAAATTTACATATAATAAAGTAACATTTGAACAACATTCTCCTAAATTTGCATTGCAAAATATTAAAAATTGAGCGAGTGAAAATTAAACCCCGGAGGCGCCTCGAAAAACAGTTGGTTTGCGGTGTGCACTATAACTCGAAACAGAATCATCTGAAACAAAAAAATCAAAATGCATTTGTTAAAGGAGATGTTTCTCGAGGTAATGACGGGAGGATTTTTTTTTTCGATTTTTCGATTTTTCGTAGCATTTGGGAGCCAAAAACCCGATTTTCGCTAAAAAAATCGGCTAATTTGTCGTTGAAAAATGAGTAATTATTAAAAAAAAACAAAAAAGCTTTCGACAATACCTGGTGAATTATGTGAAGAAGTACTGTGCAAAATTTCAAAGCGATTGGTCCAGTAGATTTTGAGTTATCGTGCACACGGACTTCAAATATGACAAGTCTCAGAAAAACGGTTTGAAAAACGCAGAAGAGTTTGGTCGCTTAGCGCTCATTGCACATAAGTTTGAGAACACTTCTCCATTGCATAAAAATTTTAACACAATATTCTTGATATATTATGCATTCATTTAAAAAATTTAAAAAAAATGTTAATACTTCGCCTCGCCCTTAAATTTCAAAAAATTCGTCTATTTAGATTGGGAGATAATGGGTTTTAAGGGGCTATCCCAGTGAACGCTGAAAATTTGGGTGATTTTCGGGAATTTTTTGGAAGAAATGTACTCAATTTAATGTTTCGGAAAATTAAGAATTTATTTGGTTATATTTGACCTATATTACATAATTTTTCCATAGAAAAATATTGAGCTCCAAGCGACTTATGCGGTGCCTTCGGAGGCGCCAAAAAACAAGTTCCTCCACTATTGACATGATTCCGGCCAATAGAGTAGCTGAAACCGAAAAAGGGAAAATAGTCATTCAACTGGACGGCATTTCTTGTACAATGTCGTTGGATTTTCGAAAAATATCAAAATCTAACAAAATGGCGTAGTTATAAAAAAAGTCTGTTTTCTTGCCTATAAAATGATCGTTTTTTTTTCAATGCCAAATCGTCAATTTTCATCCAATTAAAAATATCCTACGTCATTGTAGAGTAAATATATTCAAGAGTGCTTAGTTCAAATTTCAAGTCAATCGGATAATTGCTCTTTGAGTTACAATGTCAGCAAATTTGAAAAATCTCAAATCGAGAAAAATGCGTTTAATGATTTAAGTATCGATTTTTGCAAGATAAAATTATTAGAGATACGGCCTTTAAATTTTGACAGGATATTCTTGATAGTATAAACTGTTGAACAAGGCAAAAAAATCGATTTTATGAAAGTGTCACACTGGTATAGCCCCTTAAAATTACAACTTTTAACACTGCAGGGTCTGCATTGAAATTTAGGTAGAATAATTTTCCGTAAAAAAATATTTGTTCCCTATAATAAGAAGACATATGGCAACACCGCATCGTTTCACGTATCCAATGAAGTGAGTTTGCGTGGCATATTTAAAATAATACTGCAACACAAATTTTTATTTGGACGATATTTTTAATCGAACAAAGTTTTAAATTAGTTATGAATAAACCAACACTTTTATTTGTTAATGAAGATAACACAAACAATATAAAATATTAATATTTATAATGCAACTATTTTTTCATGACAAAACTTTTAACTTTAGGAACACGATAATTATTTTTTTCTCGAAATATTGAACAATACTGTTCTGCGGTGTTGCCATATGTCTTCTCATTGTAGGGGACAAATATTTTTTACGAATAATTATTCTGTCTTTACTGAACGTTTTTAACAAAACTGAATAGTAAAGGCAATCCAAACTTTTTTGACTCTTCCCCTAACTAGTTTGCTATCTAAACATAATTTTTATTCAGAATTTATAAACACAATAGAATCGTACGACGAATTATGCGACCTGACTTTCGGCCAATGCAGACCCTGCAGTGTTAAAAGTTGAAATTTTGAAACCCATTTTTTCCCAATCTAAAGAGTCGACTGTTCTGAAATTTCACTCAAACATGCATAATGATATGAACATTATCTGGTTAAAATTGAACAAAATCTATAGAAATCGAGATTGCGCGCTCGTACTACCTTAAGCCGATTTGAAGGAAAAAAAAAACAATTTTTTTTTTGAAAATTCTAGACCGGTGTAGAACCCTTAAGACCCCTTCTAAAAAATTCCACACTGGTGTAGACCCCCTTAAGGCCCCGTGACACGAGGTGACCCGAGAGCGCATATCACGAGAAGATACGGCCGAGGAGGTCACACGATAGGGAGGTCGTGTAGGGAGGACGCTCCGGAGTAGACGACGACGGTGTTCAGCAGGGGTCGGTGGGGTAATCCTCGCAGGCGGATTACTCGGGATTTTTCTTGGCACGGAGGGTGGCCGGGTAGAGAGGCAGGGGGTGGAGAGGGCTAGAGGGGGTGGACGAGGAGAGAAAAGCGTGTGTAGTGAGGAAGAGGGTAAAAAAAGGAGACAGGATGAGAATACACGACGACGCCTGGATTCTTCTTCGAGAAACTCTCGAGCTCCGCTGGTCCCGCCCTCCTGCCAACCCCTGCTGATATATTGTTCTCTTATCCTTCGTATTCTCTCACTACCCCCCCCCCCCTTCTTGCCCCTCTCTCTCACTCCCTTATCTCCAGTGCTCTCTTACTCACTCTTCTCGCATTATCCTTCGACACTCGAGCCCCCCCCCCCCACCCCCCTCCTTCTTCCTCGTCTCGCATATCCGCGAACCGAAACACGTCTGTGTGCATGCAGAAAGTACCTTGCTAGGGAAGAAAGGAAGGTGTTTTGTCGGAATCCCCGAGGCTTCTTTGTTACGACGGTCCAGAGGTTTCGAAAAAGAAAAACGATCATTGTAGGGAAATTGCGGAAAGAAAAATATCGCTCGCGGAGGCTTCGAGAAAAATAAGAGATTACCGGCGAGAAATTGCGGATAAAAAACGATTGCGAGGGCAGCACCCGCTCGCTGGGTGGAAAGTACCGAGGCGGATATTTCATATCGAATTTTGAGTTTCGATCGGTAGCGTATTTTGAGTTTCGAGGGAGTTGCTGATGATGTGATTACAACGGACGTTTGGACGGGAATGCAACGAAAAATGCACTTTTTTAATTGACTATATTTTTTTGGCAGATATGGGCTACTGGAAATACTCAAACATTTTTTAGGGTCCTCATTAGAGATCGACAACTATCAGCAACAAATATTTTGGTTAATGGTGAAAATAAATAAATTATAACATTGAAAAGAATATGCGTTGCGTTTCAAAGATGCGCAATTTAACGCCATATAATTAATTACATAAAAATTATCCAAAAAGTTCTTTCGTACACAAGCTACTATCAGAAAAATCTAAACCACTCGGTACCATTTTTCCATGATGCTTGTTCCTCATCATTTGATATATGAGAGTGAAACAATGTCCTATAACAACGCATTCAAAGCTACCGCAAATTAAAACAATTCGCACAGTATCTGTACCAAACCTCAAATTTTTGTTCAAAAGTGTGATTGTTTAAAAAATTATTGTCTCATCCATATTTATTGATATTTAACTTTTCTTCAAAACTCTTGAGTTTAGGAACTATGTGAGAGCCGAACGAGAAAACAAGCAGATGTTCAGTACGTTACAATTAAATTATGTTGAAGTTTGCATCGTTGGAATGCAACAAAAAATGCACTTTCTTAAATTGCCTACATTTTTTTTGCCAGATATAGGCTGCTGAAAATACTCAAAGATTTTTCAGTGTCCTCATTACAGATGGACAACTTGAATCAGAAAAAAAAAGATTTTGGTTAATAATGAAAATAAATCAATTAAAAAATTGAAAACAATATGCGTAGCGTTCCAACAATGCACACTCCGACGCTATACAATTAATTACATAAACATTATTCACTGAATAATTGTGAAATTTTCCCAAAAGTTTCTTTCACACATAAACTACTCACACAAAAATCTGTACCATTTTATACTATTTTTTTTCACGATGCTTTTCCCTCTTTATATATGAGTGCAACAGCGTCCTAGAAGAACGCATTTAATGCTACTGCAAATTGAAAGTGTCATAATTCTTCAACGGATTAATGGATCGACCCCAATTTTTTACAGGCTCCGAACAACCCGAGTAGCAATCACTCTTATTTTTATCATCATGGCAGGATTTCGGAGACTCCCATACTTAAGGTGATTCCCAACACATACAAGTGCGGAAGAGTCACCGATGGAGAAGCCCCTCTGGAGAGAGTGATAGAGCGACAGTTAAGGAGGTTGAAGCGTTAAGTCCAATCCAAGATTAAATAAATAAAAAAAATACATGTTATTGTCTAGAGTATACTGAGACATCAGGGATTTTTTGAAATTTTATCATCACAAGACAGCAAAGATAAAAAATAATTGAATGTATGCCTTTCTTGGATATTTAGCACCAACATAAACCATTTTTAACAACGGATTAACGCAAATTAAACCTTTGCAAAATTTTTGAAAAAAACTCATCGAGTCCATCATAAACCATATATATATTCAATATTGAACCATCAAGGTTTAATGAAAGATTACGAATCTTGGCTGGCGAATGGAGAGAATTGCTGCCAACCTCAACAGCCGCGAAGTTGCTGTATTTCTGCAGAACTTAATATTAATTAATGGTAATAATAAATCATCTCTTGACATAAATATAAATATAATTTTAATATAATCTTAATAATATAAATACTATTTATATAATAATTATAAATATATAAATATTTCATTCATTTGACTCAAAATTTCATTCAGAGTTGAATCAAACATTCGCTGTCGCTGTTTTTTTTCACAATAATCATCGATAATGTTAAACTTCTTCAAGTAACATAAAAGTTTTCCTTTTTTACGTAATAAAACTATAAAAATGCATAATTTAGCCCTTTAATTATGTATTTGATGAAAAATTAGCATCTACAGAACGTATGTTGTAGGCATTTTTTTTGAGGTTCATAGAAAAAAAAAATTAACCATCATTTGACGCAACTGGACTGCTCCAACTTCCTTAATGTCCTCCAGATCGTGTGACAACAAAATATATTCTCAGTGTCGTGACGCTGATCGCACTTTGTATAGGAAATTATGGATCGAAGTGTAATCGAGTAAAGAAAATAAAAATGATTGATCGAAGCTGCGAACTTCCCGAGTGCACAATCATCTACGTTTTTTCTTCTCTCGTCATTTATCTATAGGTATACGATAATTTTTGAGTTAATTTACGTACGTCACTTTACCCTAGATACTCTCTTTTCCCGGTCGCGGTAAATTTATGTCCTTGTCTCTTTCGAATCCCTCCCCCTCGTCGCTCTTCCCAGTTTATAATGTCACGCAACATCCCACGAAATAATAACCTCATCCTCTCTCTTTTGCTTTTTCCTACATACACACACACACCTTATTTTCTCTCGGTATTTCCAACCTTCCACCTCCCCCCTCCGTGTTTTCTCTCGTCTCATCTATCAACGCAGTTTTCTTTTCCCTCGGCGCGCTCTATTTCTGCCAAGATTTATGAAATGGTACTTTGTACGGTTCCATTTTGGCGCGCGAACCTCCGCCATTTCCCGTCCCTTGCTCTGTGCCTCATTTGAGCTGCTCGCGGAAACGTATTTTTCACGAGTTTCGCGAGATATCGGGGTCCTTCAGGTCTGCCATATTGCACAATGTGCGGTATACGAGAATGAAATTGCGAGCTTTTTTTTTTAATGCGTGCACACCGATGCATTTTTTCAGCGTGGTCGGCAGGTGAGATGGAATTTACTTTTTATCCGATGGGGCGTGAAACATCGTGCTGAAAATGCCATTTTTTTAATCATGGAAAACAAGTCCTGTGAAAAAGGGACCGTGCTATGAGAGAAATGGATATTGTTGAAGGCTGCATCGTTGCAACGCATCGTTGCAACCCAAACAAAAATTCATTCTTTTTAAATGTTCAATTTCGTTTGGGCCCTTCAGGCGATGAAAATCAGTCGAATGTTTTTACGTATTCTTATTGGAGTTTCACGACCTTAGTTTGCAAAAAAAAGTCTTGGATAATGATAAAACTGAAAAAACGAAAAATGAACAAACAAAAATCGTTGCATTTCAACGATGCAAACTTCAACGTTATGGTTGGTTGGAAACGAAAGAAGTTTGGTTTGAATGTTGGACTTGAATCTTGTTTGAAATTTAATTGATTATTTATTTATGTAGCCAAAGGTGTCAATTGTTTGAAATTGACTCAAATAAAAACCGTATTGACTGTGATCAAGTTTTATTCAAGATTTTGACTTGTATTTTATTTGAGACTGTAAACCTATTTGATTTAAGATCACATTTGATTATGAGAGTGCAAATTGTAAACACAATTTAAATGAATATTGTATTATGTCAAAAAAATGCAACAAATAGAAAAATGTTATCTGTGGCTCTAATAGTATTTCATTCGAGTCGAATAAGCAAATGCGTTGCGTACCAAATGTTATGATGTTCCTATCCTAAATTGTTTTATAATAAACATTAAAATAAGATATTTTGATGTTTCTTATGAAACAATTAAGGTCTAATTTCTTCTCCTAAATGATTTTAAAATAAACCTCACGATAAGATATTTTGATGTTCCTTATAAGACAATTTAGGACAGAAACATCATAATATTTGGTATGTAATGAATCAGAATGAAACATCACCAAATATTTTGATGTTCCTGTCCTAAATTGTTTTATAATAAACATCAAAATAAGATATCTTGATGTTTCTTATGTATTATATTACAAATTGTTTTAAAATAAACATCAAAATAAGATATTATATTTTGATGTTTCTTATAAAACAAAGTATGAGTAGGACCAATTTTCCGTCTTCAATTGTTTTATTTTATAATAAACATCAAAATAAGACATTTTGATGTTCCTTATAAAACAATTTAGGACGGAAACATCGAAATATTTGGTATACAATGAACATCAAAATATCTGACTTTGTCAAAATGTTGACATCAATGTTGACATCAAATGTTGACGTCAATGTTGACATCAATGTTGACATCAATATGTTGACATCAACATTGTCAAAATGTTGACAATAAAACATCAAATCAAAATATTTTGATGCTTCCCTTTTAATTGGTCCGTCCTAAATTTCCGACGTCATCATAAAATGACAAATAAAAAACGACGATCTAAAATTGTCCGAAATCTTTGTGGATCCGCCGAAAAAAAAGTTTATTTGAAATTACCGGTATACGTCAGACATAACTATTTTTCAAGTGTCCAATTATTTTCATTCAAGCGAATAAAATATAACCGAACAATGAATTGTATTCGCCGAGGTATCAAGGTACGCGGAGGTGCAATGTCTGAAAATACATGCACTGCATGGACAGTGCCAGCCTGTCAATTGGCGTGATACTCCGAGAGAGGAAGCGAGTGAGCGAGAAATAGAGACAAAATCTCACTCTCTCGCATCGAGAATCATTGCGCGTTACTCGTAGTTCAGAAAATAGTTATAGAAATTCTCGTCTGCATGTGCGCGATAAAGGAAGATCGACGTTGACGAGTAGAGAGGGAATGACAGAGATAGGGAAGAAACGTTACAGCCCCGACGTCTATTGCATTCCTCGTCGTTTCTCGAGTAAAACCAATCTTCGACGTTCCTCCTCGCGTTCCTCTCCCGGAGAACTTGGCATCCGGAACATCGTGAGAGGCGAGAGTTGACGCGGCGCACGCTTTGTTACGACTGCAGGAGGCATCATCCCCAACATCGAAGATTGATGCCGAGCCCATTTGGTTTCGCGAATTCCAACTGTGAGAGAAGTTCCCAGATATATTTCCGGATTCTCGAACATTTATCTTGTTCTCGTTTTTTTTTCTCGCCCACTTTCTATTCCCGTTGAAAAATGCTCGAGCCAACTTTCTGCCAACTTCCCCGCGATATGGAGCAATTGATGCTTTGCTTAGATTTACGTAATCGAATGTGATGTTCACTGATGTTGGTGACAATTGCCCTTGTGCCCGTGCAAAAATTGTCGTAGGGATCCAATGGGTCATCACGTTGGATCCCTGTACTAAAACGTCACGCTCGTACGTCGGATTCTAATCAGGATTCACCGTTGAAATCCGATTTGAATGCTGAACGATTCCCACATCATCGAACAGAATCCAGTACGTTTTTTGAAGGATTCCATCGCATTCTGTACGTTGAATTTTCTAAACAAAATATATAGATATCATACAAAATAAGTGGATTTTGCCAAAGTATAAATCTTTTCGAAAACAGCATAAATCGCGTAAAAGTACATACCTTTAGACAAGGAAAAAATGGCTGAATTTTATGACTTTTTAAGGAAAAAAAAAATTCGCCATTTTTGAGACTCAGGGTATGTTTTATTACTACTGGTGGCTGTTACGAGGTATTTTTTTTTTATAAACCTTCAAAAATGGCAGAGCTATCGCACGGTCTTCTAAACGAGTTGCGGTGGATGTTGTCAAACGGCGTGACACTTAGCATCGGCAGGATTGATGTGAAAAACACCAACGAAGATTTTGCTTTCATTAACACTCCTAGGCAGAACATGATCCAAGAAAAAGTGAGAAATGTTGAAAATCAATGCATGGGTACGCTTTGAAACAAAAAGATTGAAGTTTCCAAAAAAAAACATCTCTACATTTTGCAATAAAACATACTTTTTTCTTCAATTTTCAAAAACGTTTAGGGTCATGTTTTCAACAATAAGGTTAGGAAGATTTATACCAACTTTCATGTTTTTTAGCTTTTAAAGATTAATAAAAAAATACCATGTAACAGCTAAAAGCAGTAATAAAACATCCACTCTAAGTCTCAAAAATGGGGAATAAATATTTCCTTTTGAAAAAAACCATGAAAATCAGCAACAAATTTCCTCGCCTTAAAGTATCTCCCCCCTTAGAAATCGATTTGAATGACATCACTGAAAATCCTTTAATTATCACTTTAATTATCGCTTGTTGCTTATTTTACTGCCCTTTGACATTTTACTGCCCTTTGACGAAGTGTAAATGTTGTTGCTGTTGCAAAAACCTGTACCTCGACGGGCACAGGTTTTTCGCAGTTTCCCTGTGCCCTCGGTAGAATGCGGTACGGTTAATTAAAAAGTAATAAATCGTGAAAATTGTATGTTTTTCAGCTCGAGAAACGAGCGACTAATTAATCGCAAGTATTGCCAAATTATAATTTACTATTCGCTCGTATAGCTTGTTAATCGTATTGTAATTAATGAATATTCGGAATTCTTTTTCATCAAATGAAAACGTAAAAAAACAAAGCCCGTTCTGTATTTTCTATTGTATACATATATATCAGTGCCGATGAGTCTCATTTGATATTTATTTTGACCCGACGTGTGTGCGATTGGAAATGAAAGTCCGCGAGCTTCGCTCCACTTCATATTTGCCCGTTTCGAGCCCGTTAATTCAGCTTTATCCAAGCGACGCACAACATTATTTTCGTACCCTCCCACGCGTTCAACTTTGATAACAAATTTAATGAGAGTAGGCGCCCTCATTAATCGTCAGCGTTTGCTCGCCGGCCCTCGACGAGCTTTTAAAATCGAAAGGAAAAAGAAACACGGAAATAAAATAAAATAAACAAGGATAAATTGGTAGCTCGTGCAGCTGCACCACGTTTGTGAATACAAAGTGGCAGATTCGCGTTCGCAAATCGCTACGTTGCAAACCACGGTTTCGTAATCAATGGAAAAAATCTAAATACAGGGTGTCCCTTTTATCTGTGCCACCCGAAATAACTCGGTAATCATCGACGCCACAAAGAAATGTTCCAGACAAAAGTTGTACGGTGTGAAGGAGGCCATCAAATGCGACCAATTTTTTTATTTCGGTTGAGGTGGTGATACACAGTGGAGGTCACCTCCACTTTTCTTTTTAATGGAATGGTACATTTTTTAACCATCTTGTGGAGCATCCCAAGCCGCATAAAAAACAGGGGGTCAAAGTCGTTCAAGGTCATTTAAGGTCACCCATTAAAATGAAATACAAATCTAAATATTTTATCAAATATTTTATCACTACCAAATATTTCGTAGTGATCCGAGATATTTAGATTAGTATTTCATTTTAATGGGTGACCCTGAATGACCTTGAACGACTTTAACCCCCGCATGGGTTTTATGCGGCTTGAGGTGTTCCACAAGATGGTTAAAAAATGTACCTTTCCATTTACAAAAAGTGGAGGTGACCTTTACG
>OZ023316.1:48472955-48710455 GCA_964007375.1 Ophion obscuratus | reverse complement strand
GTTCCTCCTAATATTATCTCCAGCCGATCTAGTGCATGTGTGTGTGTCTAAAATATACCACTAGCCGTTTCAGAGTAGGACGGAGAGCAGCTGTCAGAAAGTGCTTCGCGCAGTCTCACGTGTTATAATTCGGTACTCGCGGCGGGCCAGCAAAATCCGCACCCGAGATGCGCACGTCTGTAAAAGCTCGAATGTGTTTTCTGCGTGGCTATGCATATTTTACGATGATTTAAAGGATCGAGGAAAAAACGAATTGTGCCGATCTTACGTTCGATGTTCTGGTAAGAGCAGGATGATAATTGCGGTAGACCGAGGGCGTGTGGGGGAGGGGGGGAGGGCGAGAGAGAGAGAGAGAGAGAGAGGGGATTGTTGGCCATTACAGTCCGAGAGCAAACTTCGCGAACAATTTTTTTTTCTTCTCTGTACGATATTTAGCCCCGAGTGCCAATGTATACATACGTGGAGTAAAGTAAAGGGGTATGTACACCGGTCGGAAAAGAAGAGGAAGAAGAGAAAAAGAGGAATCTACGGCGTTTAACTTTTCATGCAAAAAACAACGATGAGGTAGAATTCACGTTTGTTCGTTTTTTTCACTTGTTTCATGCTCCTCGTGTGTGGACTGTTTGAGAGAGAGAGAGAGAGAGAGGCGAGGTCTATAATTATTTCGATTTCGTGGGTAAAAGAGCGTGCGATGCGCGTCGCGTGCCCCCAAAAACCGGCGACGAAGCACACATCCGACGACTTTCAACGAAAATGAGCAAAAAAGCAACCCCCGAATATTATCGGGTTAACGAGAACCGTTTTATGTATGCGTGTGCTCATCCGGGTGTGTGTGTGTGTGTGTGTGTGTGTGTGTGTGTGTGTGTGTGTGTGTGTGTGAGAGAGAGAGAGGGAGGGAGGGAGTGGCAGATAAAGAGATAGAAAGGGTGGTAGGCACAAACGAACGGGCGTACCCGCGATGGTGATAATTACACGTGACTCTTAAAACGTTGCTTATTATACCGAGGCCCAAAGTTCCCCCAGCCGGAAGAATTTGGCTGCAGACTGCATTTAATTTGCTTCTATATTCGTAGTACCATTGAAACTTTTCGCATTTTAAACACTTGCCTCGAGCTATTAACCCTTAATTATTACTGCAACAGAAGGGTGAGGCCAAGGGGAAGGGGACGTAATTCTCATACAATTTTCGTAAGCTGTTCGATTTGCATGTCCTTCCGTTCAAAATTATTCGCAATTACAAACAATCGTTGTTGCCTTCGTGCACAGGATTACAGATTTTTCGTATGATCTCAATTTGTGATTTTGAGATATCGATGGAACGAGAATAAATAATTCGGCAAAGGATTGCAACACTGAAGTATTCGCGTCAGTTGCCGGAAATAACTTTTCGAGAAGATATATTTTTGTGGATTGTTTGTTTGATTGCGCATTTTGGTGATTTACGAGTGTAGCTGCCTTTGGAAAAAGTCGATAATTTTTGTCTCGTATTATTTTACGTACAATAATTTTTAACGTTTTACTTTATACGATAATTTATGAACTATTATTTAGAAGGGGACAAACTTAATTTGCAGAAAGATAATTTTTTAAATAGAAAGGTTATTTAATCATGTGAAAAAACTAATATACAAAAAAAAAAAGTACAGAAATTGTACAAAAAGTATACCTCTCACCTTCCCCACAAGTTTTTCTGGCATTTTTTTTTATAACGTTTGTTCCCCTCCCTCTATACATCTGCATAATTAGTACTGTTTCTCCATTTCATTCGTATTGAAATAAAATTTAAAAAAAAATCCGGCTCCTTTCGAGAAAAGCCTATGCTCATTTTGGTGATTTACGACTGAAGCTGCCTTTGGAAAAGGTCGATAATTTTCGTCTCATTTTATTTGATGTATAATAAATTAGAACATTTCACTTCAATACAATAATTTGTTAAAAATTATTTATAAGAGCACAAGACCAAATTGGAATACATTTTTTTTTCAATTGAAAGATTGTTGAAAAATATGAGAAAACACATAAGCAAATTGTACAAAAAGAATATCTTTCTCACGTGTTTTTAGGAATTTTTTTCACAGAAAACCTCCGGCTATTTTTTTAGAGAAGTCGATCTTGTAAATAATTATCCTCATTACAAATATCAATAATGTGTTATAATGTTAATATGAATATGTACGTCAATGGGAAGCCAGAATAAACTCACAGAAAAAAGCGAAGTGTCCGAATACGTTATTTACCTACAGTAGAGACGTCGAATAATTCTGTCGAGGCTTCAGAGACTAATAATTGATAGTGTCTCAGAAGCTTATTAAATCGCAGCTCCAGCGCAATTCTCTGGTGCGTGGAGGAGTTCGAATTTACGCGTGTATAAATAAATCTGGCATTGATAGGTTTAATATGTAACCATTAATAGTGTACATACAGGCTCATTTGTGGACATAAATCTTCTCGACGCCGTTCACCTCGCCGTTTGTTACAAACGCAGTTCCAGAGGGATCATTAATTCTCGAAAATTCGTTTTTCAACTTTGGTGGGAATTAATCTTCTGTTTTCGCACGGCGGTCAGATAATTTTGTAAAATGTACGGGGCCACAGTCGCCGACGAGGTTGAAGCTCGTGTCATCCAAACATCACGGAAGTACTTTCAAAGAATGTTTCTCTTTGCTTAAAAAAAAAATTGAGATCATCCGCACTCGAGCTCAGATTTCTTATTGCAAAAGTATTAATATGGAGAAGATTATGACAATAAATTCGAATAAAAAAACATATATAGTATCGAACGATTGATATGTAGTAAATAACTGATCGATGACGAATTATTCGGTAGATGGTTTAATTTTTATTGAATTAGTGAGTCGGTGACTAGATTTTACTCTGTTCAATAAAATGTAGATAAAAATGTAAAATTATTATATAAGTAAAATTATATATTGGTGAATTACGTACGTATGCATTATTACGTATTATCATATAAGTACGTATTATCAAATTACGTACGTAATTTGTATAATCAATATTATATTATAAAATTATTATTGAAATCATTTTATAATATAAAATTATTATATTAGAAATTCATCGATATAATATAATGCTTGATAAAATAATGTATTCAATTTGTATAATTAAATAAATAATTCTAATAATATTAATGATTGATAATAATTTAAAAACTGAAATAACTCGAAATATATAATAAATAATCCAGTCGAAAAAAAGTGATTCCTCAAAAATATGAGTATGAATGCTTAGTGTATTTGGCTTCCATTAACGAAGTTATCAGAAACTTGGACAAGGCGTGCGATCGTAACGTGGTTTAGAATATCGAGGAGTATGTTTGACACGTGAACATTATTCCTTTTTATTTTCGAGAATATCGAGTGTAATTGGTATTGCACTCTATTTCAGTATAAGGTTAGCCTTATTAACATAAATCGCAACAATAATTACGCAGAGAATGATAATTATCTCAAAAATGATAGTCTCTCGCGGTTATCTGCAGTGGGGTATTATATGTGTGTGTGTGTGTGTGTGTGTGTGTGTGTGTGTGTGTGTGTGTGTGTGTGTGTGTGTGTGTGTGTGTGTGTGTGTGTGCGCGCACATATATGAAATATGTATATACTTATACATATATGCACACACACACACACACACACACACGCGCGCGCGCGCACACACACACACACACACACACGCGCGCGCGCGCGCACACATGCGCGCACGCACACACGCACGCACGCACGCACGCACACGCAGACGCACACGCACACGCACACGCACACGCACACGCACACACACACACGCACACACGCACACATGTATGGTTCGTTGAATAAATATCGTAGTACGTATACACATACACGCTATAACTTGGAACAACAACAAATTATCGATTCCTGATCCAGTCGAGATCGCGTGGTTCACCAGTAATTTACCAAGGCTTCCTTTCTCTATCCATCTTTCTGTGGCTGCGTTGGGAAGAAATATGTGCATCGAAGGTGCCTGTGGGGTGTAACCGAGGACCAAGCTTCGCCAGGATTGGCACGCCCTAACCGGTATTCTCTTTCAACGTCCGCACACTCGTACATGTGTATGAGCATATACGTGCATGCGTACCCACATATTGCGAGTACACACACACAAAGATGTATATATATATATATATATATATATATACGTGCGCTATATATAAGATTCGCTGCGGTAGAGATTGTTCTATGGGTTTGTCCATAACGTTGGAGAAGCTCGCAAATACAACGTGGAGTAAATGTTTTTTTCCCCTATATACAGGGTGAGGCACTAACTGTTGCCACCTTGAATATCTCTGTAATTATCGATGTCACAAAAAAATGTTTCAAACAAAAGTTGTCATACGAAAGGGGTCATCAAATGCGACGATTTTTTTAAATCTCAGTGGAGGCGCTGTCGCACAGTAAAGGTCACCTCCACTTTTTTAAATGAGACGGTACATTTTTTTTTCAACTATCTTGTAGAGCATCGAAATCTGCATAAAGAACATTTAGGGGTCAACGTCGTTCAAGGTCATTAGAGATGAAAAAAGTGATATGAACTTTATTTTTATGTGAAATTACCTTTATTCACAGTAGATGTTCAAAATGATTGTCATTGGAATCAATGGAGTATTGCGATCTCCTCATCACGGATTGTGTAGAATTTCTTATCACTTCGGCACTTGTCGAATCACAGGCTCGAAGAATTCTCTCACGCATATCATCCGGCGTAGTTGGACGTTCTTTATAAACAAGATCTTTCAAGTATCCCCACAAGAAAAAGTCCAGAGGCGTCAAGTCTGGCGAGCGAGCCGGCCACGATACAGCTCCTCCGCGTCCAATCCAACGATTTGGAAATCTCTTTTGCAATTCATTTCTAGCTGTCAGCGAAAAATGTGCGGGGCACCCATCGTGTTGATACTACATTCTGTTTCTTGTTTCTAAAGGTATTTCTTCCAATAACGGACCTAACGTTTCGTAAAGGAATGTGGTGTACTTCCTACCATTAAGATTCCCTTCGATGAAATAAGAGCCTATGATTTTATCCCCAATAATCCCACATCAAACATTAACCGACCACGGTCTTTGGTGTGCAACTTGCCGCAGCCAATGTGGATTTTCAGTTGACCACAAATGCATGTTATGCAAGTTAATATTTCCATGATTCGTAGATATTGCCTCATCAGTAAATAAAATCCGATTAATAAGTGAGTCATCTCTCTGAATCTGGCGTTGAGCCCATCGGCAGAATTCAGTGCGATTCATGAAATCCATACAAGTTAATTCCTGGTGGAGACTGATGTGGTAAGGATGATGTTTACGACTATGTAGAACACGTAGAATACTTCTTTGGCTTACGCCAGATTCCCTCGCAATTTGACGAGAACTCGCACAAGGGTCTCGATGAACGGCGGCAAGAACACCAATTTCCGTTTCTTCTTTAGTAACTGGCTTTTGTCGGTTACTTTCCCGACGAGTTAAGGATCCAGTTGTCCGCAGTTTAGTGTACAAAATTCGAAATGTACGACGTGTAGGATGAGAACGTTCAGGAAATCTTTCAGCGTATAAGTCTCTAGTTCTCACTGCATTTTTCTGACATTCTCCGTAAATTAGAAGCATATCAGTTTGCTCTTCAGAGAATACATAATTTACATTCGCTTGATTCATTAATACTAGTCTCACCATTCTTACTATCGTTATCTTGGGTTTGTTTGGGCGAAACATTGTACAATGTTCCATGTACATTGTAGGTTTGGTGCCGTTGTTTACAATGGCAAGACTTCGGCGATAAGTGCGGAAGTGATAAGAAATACGTGATGAGGAGATTGCAATACTGCATTGATTCCAATGGCAATCACTTTGATCATATACTGTGAATAAAAGTAATTTTACATAAAAATAAAGTTCATGTCACTTTTTTATCTTAAATGACCTTGAACGGCTTCGACCCCTGAATGTTTTTTGTGCAGTTTTCGATGCTCTACAAGATAGTTGAAAAAAATGTACCGTCCCATAAAAAAAAATGGAGGTGACCTTTACTGTGCGACAGCGCCTCCACTGAGATAAAAAAAATGGTCGCATTTGATGACCCCTTTCGTACGGTACAACTTGTGTTTCAAACATTTTTCTGTGACATCGATAGTTACAGAGATATTCAAGGTGGCAACAGTTAGTGCCCCACCCTGTATATATATATATATATATATATATAGGTCGAACATTAAGCAGGTAAAAAGGATGTAATCGGTGTCTATTTACATCTTCGATCCTGTGACTTACGCCGTTTTGTTCGGATCTATTATTGAGTGCATCTATAAGCCGTTTTTCCGTTTAAAGTTGCTCTGTAGAAAATCATTGTGCAAGGAACTACATTTCTCAGTTATTCGTATATCCAATTGTGCGATGTACAGACAGGGTGTCTCATAATGACCTGACATTTAAATTTATTAATAAAACGTATTATTTTGTTTTTTAAGTACGATATTTTTTATTTTAATAAAAGGGACAAACATGGAGGTTATGTGTGGAACACAATATCCAATAAATGGCCGCCTCGTCCCAGTTTGCAAACGTTCACTCTTTTGACGAAATTTCCATTAACATTTTGGCATTGCGGACTTATTTCATTAATGTTGCGTCCAATTGCTTCCTTGAGCTCCGGAAGGGACTGTGGATCATTGGCATACACATTTCCTTTCAGAAATCCCCGAAGAAATCCAATGGCGTTAAGTCGCACGATGTCAGTGGCCAATTCACATCGCCGCGGCGCGAGATATCACGACCATGAAACTTCGTCTGCAATAACTGCATTGATTCGCCCGCAGTGTGGCAGGTTGCGCCATCTTGTTGAAAGAATGTGTCTCCCAAGTCCACGCCGTTTATGCTATTTATCGTATATTGTGTTCCACACATAACCTCCACCTTATATTAAAATAAAAATATTCGTACTTTTCAAATAAATTTTTACAATTACGTTAGCCGTTTTAATAAATGAAATAGTCAGGTCATTGAAGGCAGTAGTCTGGTCTAGAGCGAGAATCTTTACGTCATTTTTGGGTTGAAATAACTTTTAAACCGTTGAAGTTGTCTTGATGAAATTTTACATATGTATTTATTGTTCCTTTGAGAATGTATCTACATTCAAAGAAACATTATTTTATATATTTTCATGCCGTTTTTTATTTTTTTACAATATGGCCTGCCGAAAACCGCCTCAATCGGCGCCCACTTTGGGTGATGTTGTATGCATCTAAAACAATATATATATATATATATATATATATATATATATATATATACTCAAACTGCAGAGTATTCTGAGCACTGGTATCAGAATTGGTACTTAAAGAAATTCCTTTACAAAATAGCGGCCTGTTAAACTTTGATTAACGATATTTCATACATTTTCGGGTATTCGACGAGTTATAAAATATGGGCTAAATTATTGTTTGACTCAATTCTGCTACCAGTCCTCAGAAAGAGGCTACCGAAGGTATGTGCAAAATTTGAGCTCGATCGGTCAATTAGTTATCGTGGGCGCCGATTTGAAAAACTTTGAAATCATGGGCGCCGATTTGAAAAATATAGTTCTGAGATAAACACGTACAAAGTTTTCTTGCGTTCAAAGAAATATCAATAAACGGTTTTCACGAGCGTATTAAAAAAGTTGTAAGGAATAATAAAATGAGAAAAAAAATCGATTTTGTAACATTTCTAGACCAGATAGATTTCTAGGCCTTAAGGCCTCTAGGCCTTAAGGCCAAGAAATCTATCTTAACAATTTTTTTTCGTATGAAAAAGTGATTCACTCCTACAATTAATTACACATCTATTTAGTATGTATATCAAGCTGTTAGAAAATATCTATATATATTTTTTTTCAACGTACAAAATGGCCGACTACTAATATATTCTTTTGTTATCTTTTTTTTGCGCTCCGCGGCGTGATATTCAGCATCCACATTTTTTTACCTAAAACAAAAAACAAAAATTCTCATCAACCTACATTAGAATACCTAGAGACGTACGTACGGAATTTAAAAAATCTTGTTTTGTTCAAAAGTTGTAGATAGTTGAACTCAAGAAATGAATTTTCAGTGGAAAATTTCGTTATAACTGCTCATAAACTGCTCATAAAATGAAAAGTTTTCGATTAATCAGAAATTCCGTACGTACTTCTCTGCGGAATGCAATTAGGAACGTAACTTTTGAATTTGAAGTAAATCGAGTGAAAATTGTTGAAGTTATTTGTCACGCCAGTTGGAAAAAAGCTGTTTCGAGAAGTTTCGAGTAGTCGGCCATTTTGTACATCGAAAAAAAAATTCTGACAGCTTGATATTCACACTAAATAGATGTGTAATTGATTTTACGAGTGAATCACTTTTTAATACGAAAAAAAATTGTTAAATGCGCACATGATTTTATACCCGTTACTGTGGCCTAACCTAAGGCCTTAAGACACCCTATACATATATATATATATATATATATATATATATATAGACGGGAGTGAGCGTTAGGCATAACGATGGTTTATGCTTTCAGCTAGACTTTATTTTCTCGCATCACATACGCACCCCCTTATCCTTCTTCCGCTTTCGCTCTGTTTCGTCCCTCTTGCATTTTTTATCTCTCTCTCTCTCTCTCTCTCTCTCTCTCTCTCTCTCTCTTTCTCTCTGTCTCTTTCTTTCTCTGTCTCTAGGGACCTTCAACATACCCCGTTGTTGTGCATTTATAACGCATTGCGTACAAGGCCCTGGGTATATAACACCTGAAGGAATGAGTTACGATTGAGAGAAATATTTTCAGGCAGCGCACTCGCGTGGTCAGTCCGCGTACAACCGTCTACACATGGAAAGACGACAACACACACATACATACATATATACATACATATGTCGCACCGTGGATGCACACTCCTCGATTTCCAATTTGATTAAAATAATTGAGTATTCATTGCCGGTATACGTATGGCGTGCTAACATTCATATATACACAATTAAATCAACATTGATAGAATTATTCCAGTCATACCGATATACCCGATCGCCCGAGTCGTACATCACCTGCGTGGCTATTATTTCGCGAAGGGGCAAATCGATGAAACGAGTGCATGCGTAACTGGTGCGCGTGTAAAATACGCCCACGTGTGCAGTGTATCCTCGTCGTGTGAATCACTGCACTTTCAATCAAAACCATACACCCAATGTTTAGAAGTGCTCGGAATTATGAGGTGGTAAGCGAAATACGATTACTTTTGTGGGTCAAAAAATTAATTCTATTTTGATCGCTCTATTGGGAGACCGTGTGCAACAACATGTTACTGTACTCCATAAAATCATATATGCAGTCTACCAAGGATATTGTAGACACTGCCGATCGGTAAGAATTCTTTGGTGAATTTTTCTCCTGGACGGATTATTAAGAACGGGAAAACGAAGAGGATGTACGATGAGGTCGTCTTTCTACAAAATAGGACGCGTGAGAACGTAATTTTTTTTTTTAAATCTCGGTTGTTTGAGAAATATTTTCGAATCTGCAGAACGAACGGCTTGAGGTGAGGAAAATCATTGGATGTCGAGTTTTGGAGGCATCTGGAGGCTCTGTGAAAGGAAGATTTTGGGTCAGATGAGTTTAATGTCAGCGGTTTTGGCAGAATTTACAATTAAATAAAGCCCCCTTCACACCGTACAACTTTTGTATGGAACATTTTTTTGTGACGTCGATAATTACCGAGTTATTTCGGGTGGCAGAGATAAGAGGGACACCCTGTATATCACAGTAAATTATCACGAAAATGTATCGTAACAAATTAACACAAAAATGTATGACAACAAAATTATCACAACAAGTTATCAGAAAAATGATCACAAAATTAATCTAAAAAAATCATCACAGTATACAGGTTTAAATCGGATGGAGGCACGCGTGACACACATGAGGCAATCTCGTTCTCCAGCCTCCGGCCTCTCGAAGCGCTACATATGTATATACATATGGGGTGTCATGTACGCGATTCCGCGCTATGATACGAATCCTCTCGATCGAGAACAAGCTCTCTCGCTGAGCCACGCACATCCGACACGAATTAATCAATAAATTAGTTCGTGATGTGTTTTCGCGTGAAGATATGTCGGCGATGTGGCTGTGCAAGTCATCGTTTGCGCTTGCTCTTTCTTGTACACCAACGCACATATATCAATGAATAAATACATATTGATAAAGGGTGTCTCAAAATGACCTGACATTTTAATTGATTAACAACACGTATTATTTATTTGAAAAGTACGAATATGCTTATTTTAACATTAGGTACAAACATGGAGGTTATGTGTGGAACACAGTATCCGATAAATGACATAAATGGCATGTACTTGGAAGATATATTCTTTCAACAAGATGACACAACCTGCCACACTGTTCGCGAAACAATGCTGTTATTGCGGACAAAGTTTCATGGTCGTGTGATCTCGTGCCGCGGCGATGTGAATTGGCCACCAAGATTCTGCGATTTGACGCCATTGGACTTTTTTCTTTGGGGTTTTCTGAAAGAAAAAGTGCATGCCAATGATCCACAGAGCATTTCGGAGCTCAAGGAAGCAATTGGACGCACCATTAATTAAACTAGTCCGCAATTATGCCAAAAGGTTATTGAAAATTTCGCCCAAAAGGTGAACATTTGTAAACAGGGAAGAGGCGGCCATTTATCGGATATTGTTCCGGAAATGTCCGGATGCTGACTCGGGTTGGGAGGCTGGGTGTTGCCGTCACGGAAAATCTTACGCAATGATTAACCGAGAGTTTCAAGAGTGTGCACTTTATTGAAGGGGTCTTCTCGCTTTAGATGCTAAAAAGGCTATTTTCATGAATTTTTTTGATCGGTTTATATTATAGATATTGATATAAAAGTTGTTACACTTAATGAATACACTTTCGAACTACATTAATTAATTTCTTTATTTATTTAAGTCACTATTTATATACGAAAATGGTAGTTAAAGAAATGTCCCTAAAAAATGGTAGGTCTGCGCTGTTGATGAAATCTCGGAGATGAATCATCCGAAACAAAAAAATCAAACGGTTTTAGATTCAGTATGTTAATGGCTAAAGCGTATATCATACGACTTTTTATATATGCAAAAATAACATAATGGCGGACATTTTTCGGAAAAACAAAAAAAAACGTGTTTTTTTCACCGCTTTTGGCAAAAAAAATAGTAAATATCACAATTTAGAAAAATCCTTGGATGGGCCATAGTTGTAAAGAATATCTGGTTAAAATTTCATGAGGATCGGTTCAGTAGTTTCAAAGATTTTATCAAGAAGCCGTCGAAAAACGGTGTTTTGAGAAAAACGCGTTTAAAGTTTGTTTGGGTTACATAAATACGTAAATTAAAAAAAAATGTATTTCGAAAGTGTATTTGTTAAGTGTAACAACTTTCATATCAATATCTATAACATAAAGCTATTAAAAAATTCATGAAAATACCCTTTTTTTTAGTGTTCAAAGTGAGATGACCCCTTAAATTCGTTGAGCGTAGTTTTGGCTAAAAATAGAAAATATCAACATTTAGAAAATTCTTGAATAAGCTATAGCTATAGTTGTTAAAAATATGTGGTTAAAATTTGATGAAGATCGGTTCAGTAATTTCGAATATTTTATCAAGGAGCCATCGAAAAACGTTGTTTTGAGAAAAACGCGTTTAAAGTTTATTTGGGTTACATAAATACATACAATTAAAAAAAATGTATTTCGAAAGTGTATTTATTAAGGAGTTTCGGTACAAAAATCAAAAAGTTTAGAAATTCCTCAAATTTAGCGATAATGTTCTTCAACATTAAGTGCGAAACCACACATTTTTTCTAAATTTTCTTCTACTTAGTTATCGAGTAATTAAGCATTAAAGCAGATTTCTTATGCCCGCGATGTATACCTACATATATGAAAACGCTATGCTTATACACGCGAACTTTAGTGTTAACTTACTCGATAACTGTGCAGAAGAAAAATATGAAAAAATTTGTATTGTCAAATTTGGAACTAAAGAATATGTTCACCAAATTTTATAAAATTCTGAACTTTAAAAAAAATGTTATGTTTTTAACATGGTTTAGCATGGCAACATTGTATCGCCCGTATCGAACATCCTTAAGTGTAACAACTTTTATGTCGATATCTATGATATAAACCCATCAAAAAGATTCATGAAAATAGCATTTTGTAGCGTCTAAAGTGAGAAGACCCTTAAATTCGTTGAGCGTACACTGGAAAATGGTCTAAATGTGGAAAAAGGGGGAAAAGGCTGAAACCTGTTGTTGTGATGGTGAACGTTCCAAAGTCCTTTAAGCGCGTTCTTGCGTGCACGTGTCGCGTCGTGCTGAAAAGAGAAAAGTTGAGAGGTCCATGAATTCCACTGATGAGAGTACCTTGAGACAGTCTTTCTTCCTTCATTGAGCGTTCCTCCACGATACTCAGCTGCATCGCAGGAGAAGTCCACAAAAATTCACCAAAGGAGATTTCGCATGAAAAACACGTCCTGACGCTACCGGTTGATGAGAGCAATATGGCGACCATCCTCGACCACGCTGTGCATGAAGACTATACTAAAGGAGTCCGAACTATGTAAGTACTACGAAAATGGTATTCGAATCTGCTGGAAAAACACAGTTCCCATTGCGGCCACTATGTGGCGCCGGTGATGGCTGATGCTTTGGCGGTGGGGCTAAGTCGCGGCAAACTTCATTCCATTGAGAGAAAATTAAAAGGAACATAACCAAAAATTGAATATTCACATGCCCCATGCTCCTGCGCACGCGAACCAGACGATAGTGATTACTGCTGATTGCTTATAACGCATTCTGAATCTAATCGTGGATATGCATGTTACACTGAGAAACATCGTGAATGTTCATTTTTGTGTCATACAATTTCGTTCCCCGTATTATTTTTATATCCTTTTTTCAAGTCGCACGGTACCGTTTGAAAAAAAAATATTTCAACGTGTTGTCACAGAAATATAAGAAATGTTTTTTTAAACTATAAACGATACATATTTAAACATGGAGACAATATTGTTTCCAAGTGATGGCAGTTTGTGCATTCTAGACGGAATATGCTAAACCACTTTTTTCAGTAATGTTTCCTGTACCGAATAAAGAATCTTCTTCAGGCTAGTAACGCTCTTAGAAAAAACTGGGAACTTTTATTCGTGGCAGAAATCAGAACGCGAGCTAAACTATCGGCACATCCCTTGAACAAGATCAAGTGTGACTATATCTGTTACCGATGAATCGATCGCAAACGCAAATCATATTTATGGAAAAAGAGGTGAAAAAGAAAAGCGGAAATGATCGCAATTTAATAATTCAATATGGCTGCCTATGTTTACTGAAATCAACAACCTCGTTTCATCTCTCTCACACGTGGCTACCTTCATTGCGCCATACGTCATTAGTTGCTGCCCAGCGCTCCTGGTGGCTCAATCAAGTACTATTTAAATCCAGCAGACTCGCGTACCACTCTTCCTCTATCCCTCCCATTAGAGTTCGGACCCCTTTAGTATAGGTCGTATTCGTTGGGTCTCATTATTTTGATTGCGCATGCGCATTTGATGATGCGCACGTTTCGTTGCGCAGTTGCGCGTTGCGCATCATTATGCACATGCGCACTTGTTCGTATCAAAATGATGAGACCCAACGATCACGACCATAGTCTCCCTGATGCTGTGCTCGCGCGATCCAGCGCGTCTCCTGTTCGAGGTGCCCTATTGGTCGACGGAGGCGCAATCTCAGTCTTGCCTGGCTGAGAGGTGCTGCCCTCCGTGAGGGCGCGTAAAGCTACGCATTTTGATTCGAATCCGCGACAGATATTGTGCTCCACACATAACCTCCATGTTTTTACCTTATACTAAAGTAAAAATCTTCGCACTTCTCAAATAAACAATACGTTTTATTAATATATTAAAATAAAAATCTTTGTTCTTTTCAAATAAACAATACGTTTTATTAATATGTTAAAATAAAAAAATTCGTACTTTAAAAAAAAATAATACGTTTTATTAATATAGTAAAATAAAAATATTCGTGCTTTTCAAAGAAATAATACGTTTTATTAATGTATTTAAAATAAAAATGTTCGTACTTTTCAAATAGATAATACGTTTTATAAATAAATTAAAATGCCAGGTCATTTCGAGACACTCTATACCTTACCGGGATGGCGTTAAAAGCTGAACGCATCCGGATAACTGGCTGTCACTCGCATTGGCGTATATTTGTGTCGTCTTGCACAAAACGCTGAACGAAAAGACCCTGGCTGCGTATAAATGAAAGAGAAGAGGGTAAAACTGCGGTGCGTAAGGACTTTTCTTCGCGTCATGGTAACACACCTGCCCCTCGTAGCCAGTCGTGGCTCGTATACCATTGGACATCGGGCCACAAACGTCTCCATTGGGAGCGTGGTTGCACGACCGCTTATCATTTTATACGTTCAACCGCACGTTCGCATGTACGTGTAAATATAAACGGGTCTTAACGCCCCTCGATATAAAGCAGTCCGTTATCCGTTTAAGTACCCCAGTATCATTTTCTCTCGTTTCTTGCTGTACGACGCGCCGAAAAATTCATATCCCGAGCTGATCACTCCGAGGGTGAAAAAAAGTTCTGCGATGTCCAATTTTTGGGAGCGTTGCTGAAAAATGCCTCGAGAATAAAAAACAACTTGCACAGTACTGGGCCATTAATTTATTTCGCTCTCGAAGTTGATCGTATGAGCGCGTTTGTCTTTTTTGCACGGAACTACCTCTGCCCGTGCACATTTTTAAGGGGAGGTATACACCTCGGAGCCGAAAAAAGGTAATTTTTGTGAATTTTTTCAAAGAAAACCATTTGAAATTTCGGATAGGGGTTTTAATTATCTAAAAGTATATACATTCAAAAATATGTTTAATTTTCTTTATTTAAAAATATCAAAAATATACACGGTTATTGTATAATCCTTGGAGCGTCGTAAAAACATCTGCGGTACCCACTGGCGTTTCTTCAAAAATCATCTGAATAAAAACCAAAAAAATGATTAAATTAGATACTATAATGTAGTACTTGTCATACCCGATTTTGCAAATATCGATTCATGACAAAATGGCGGACGTTTGAACATAGTGATTTTTGGGCCAAAAATTAGTTATTATTTTGCCTATAAAACAAAAACTAAGTAACGGAAAAAAAAATCCTATGACACGTATTACATAATGGTGTATAGAATAACCACAAAAAACCTCACGGCAGTCGGTTCATTGGTTTTCGAGAAATTTTGGGTACCGATTTGAAAAACGTGGTTTTGAGAAAAACGCGTTCGAAAATTTGGGAATGAATAAATCATGAAATTTGTCAACTCACATGGAATCATCGATACCAGGCCTATAGTGTAGGTCTGCTACGGTCGACGGAATGTTCATAGCTTCTAAATCGATTTGTTCGACCATCTAGGTGTATATCTCCCCTTAATCGTTAGTATGGTGAGTACTTTTCAACGTTGGCTGCCTCGTGGAGGAAGATTTGGGTAAAAAAAAAGTTTCGGGAGCGGAATAATGTAATGACCGAACGATGTGCAAGTTTCTTAGGTGCACAATTTTATATTGTAAATTGAAATTGGAAAATGATTTATTTATTTCATTTTATTTTGTATAGTCAAACTTTTTGAATTCATTTTATATTTTTCATTCAAGTTTTTTTAATTAACGTTATTTTGTATATACGAGTTTTTTTTGGAGAAATATTAATAAACAATTATGTTATTATTATTTGAACAAAGTAGCCGTAGCTGCAATTGGTGTAGGTGGTTTTGGCAACTTGGCTGATCTAAAACGAAACATCATTAACGTACTTTCAGTATAATAATACAAATTTTGCATGACCGAATATTTTTCGGAAGTTTTGAAAATGGCGAAAATGGAGAACTGTAGAAAAAAGTTCGATTTTCGACCTAAAAATAAACGACTTTAATAACTTGTTATGAACAAATGGATGAACATATTAAAACATCATCCGCTCATACGATCGAAAATGTTATGAACATAACATTTTCAAATTCCGTTCAAATTTGAAGTAAACCGGACGAATAGATTTTGAAATGCGACTTGCACCATTTCATAAAACTTGGTTTCGACAAAAAAGCAGAAGAAAAAAGGGCAAATCGCAATGGGCAATCCGATCCTCCCTGAAAATCGTCAGAACTCGGTCAATTTTTGCATCATTCACAACATGTTTGTCCCAAGTTGAACTTAAGAGCCCAGGCTACAAAACTAAACACTAAAAAAAATCGCATTTTCGAAATTTCAAGCTTACGCAGCCTCCTTCCGGGTGAACCGACACCAACGTCGCCATACGAGCGCCCATTTTTTACCCAGTCGCTCCGTATACCATTATCACTTTTATAGATCCTGTTTATCGAAAGGTGCTCACTTTGCCCGCACACGCAAACTTCTCGCATACCGATATCTCATTTTTCACCTTCTTTTAACGATTATTGTGCAAGAGCTCGTAGAAAAAGGAGGAACGATAAATAAATGGAATAGAAAATTTATCGTCTCGATTTTGACTTTACGATTTTGAAATACATTCGTATCGGGAATAGTCAATGCAACTTTAAATACGCCCACGATTGGCGCACTTTGATTCCATCAGAGCTTATCTCTTTTTTGCACACATAATCCCCTCACCCTCCCCTTCCCCCTCTCTCTCTCTCTCTCTCACTCTCCCCCCTCTCATACCAATACTTCGTAACCTGCGAGTGGAGTCGGGTGACCGTTATCCAGTTCATTACGATCGGACCAATTACGATTATTCGAGTACCGCGCTTTTCTCATCCCCCAGCTAGTTCGCAATTTGTTTGGCTACCTTTTAATGGAAACCCGATATATGTACACTGGAAGACTGTGCGGTGTGTGTTTATAGACTCGACGCTGCATGAAACAGCACAGGTACCAGCTCATCTCCAACGTCGCCTGGGAAATCTACATTTCACTTTTATTACCACCCTTTACACCCTACCCTACACGTACGTACGTGCATACATGCGGAAAGGTGACTTTGAAGACAGCGTTCGAGGACCATCCTCGAAGTGGCTAACTTCCAACATACTCACGTTCGCATAAACCCAACTGTGTAAATGGAAAATCCTCGTTGGATAGATATGAGCATTTTTATATAAAGATCATTTCGAGACCACCTGGTCACCCCAAAATTCACGAATTATTCGATGAAAAATTTAAGGACCGTCCACGGTAATTCTTTGGTAAGTGACTTTTCCGATAAATGAGCCTAACATTTTTTCGTTGCTATTTTCTCTTTTATTGGGTTACAAATGATGATATTCAATCGGGGGAAACTGAAATTCACCGCCCCCCCCCCCATAAAAACTTGTGGGATTTTGAAGTTTGCCGAAACACGTGATGAAATGATAAAAGGGTGGAGGGATTTATAAAAGAAGCCGCCTGAAAACTATGCTGAAGAGAAATCGCAGCGGTCACTTCCCCTCCTCCCTCTGCACCCATTGAAAGCATTTTAAATAAATATGTCTTTGTTATGGGGTCGTCTCACTTTAGACACTAAAAAAGGTTATTTTCATGAATTTTTTTGTAGATATCGATTTCATGAATTTTTTAATAGATATCGATATAAAAGTTGTTACACTTAATAAATACACTTTCGAAATACTGAAAAAATATTATTTTTTTATGTATTTATGTAACGCAAACAAACTTTAAACGCGTTTTTCTTGAAACAACGTTTTTCGACGGCTCCTTGATGAAATCTTACCACATATTCTTTACAACTATAGCTATGACACATATCAAAGGTTTTTTAAAATTTTGATATTTACTATTTTTTTGTCAAAAACGGAGTAAAAACACGTTTTTTTTTTCGAAAAATGTCCGTCATTTTGTCACGTTTGCATTTATAAAAAATCGTATGTTATGCGCTATAGCCATTAACATACTGAATCGAAAACCGTTTGATTTTTTTGTTTCGGATGATCCATCTCCGAAATTTCATCAATAGCACAGACCTACAATTTTTTTGGGACATTTTTTTAACTACCATTTTCGTCTATAATAGTGACATAAATAAATAATTTTTTTTCAATGTATTTCGAAAGTGTACTTATTAACTGTAACAACTTTTATATCAACATCTAGAATCTAAACGTATCAAAAAAATGCACGAAAATAGCCCTTTTTTTAGCGTCTAAAGTGAGAAGGCCCCTTAATTTCGATTTTATCATACACTGAACGTGCACGCATAATCCATAACAATATATAGAGCGACCTCCATAATCGATTCAATATATAGAGCGAATATAATACAGCAAAATAAAAACATACGGTGCTCGTGTGTTTACGAATTTGCCTGGGTTTGAATCCAAGAGTTTTTGAAAAATTCGTAATTATTTTTAACGATTCTTTGCTCGTAAAAAAATTGTCAATTAAAAATGTCAGCTTCCCCCGACGGAATATCACCATTTATAATCCAATAAATGAGAAAATAGAAAAAAAATGTAGGCTCATTTTTCGGATCTAAGGAATTACCCGGTCCTCAAAATAGCCGGATATGCTGACAGCCAACCCAGACATAAGGGGTTAAAAATGTAATTTCTATATCTTGTTGACACTGCGGTTTTCCACTCCAGAGGGGTTGTACCTCGCACAGAGGGAATAATAATGCATCTACGTACGTACTGGGCAAATGCATCATTACTATTCCCTCTGTTCGAGATACATCCCCCCTGGAGTACGACAATCCAGTGCCAACGTGGCTGTTGCATTTTTTTTTGCAAAGTCCCCATGTAGGTTTCGCCAATCGAACCGTAACGGCCAATACTTGGACCAATGTTGGCGGGACGATGATCGATTAACCAATTGTACGCCAATGCTCGGCTGAGTACTGACTAGCCAACATTGGTTTGCTGATACGAGGCCAATGTTCGGCCAAATATAGACTCGCTAATCATTGGCTTGTCGATACGAGGCCGATGTTTGGCGAAGTATAGACTCGCCAATCATTGGTTTGCCGATACGCGGCCAATGTTCGGCCAAACGTAGACTCGCTAATCATTGGCTTGTCGATACGAGGCCGATGTTTGACGAAGTATAGACCGGCCAATCATTGGTTTGCCAATATAAGGCCAATGTTTGGCCAAGTATAGCCTTGTTCATTATTGGTTTATCGATATGAGGCCGATGTTTGGCGAAGTATAGACTCGCCAATCATTGGTTTGCCGATACGAGGACAATGTTCGGCCAAATATAGGCTCTCTAATCATTGGCTTATCGATAGGAGGCCGATGTTTGGCGAACTATAGACTCGCCAATCATGTTTTTGCCGATACGAGGCCAATGTTCGGCCGAGTAACGCATGATCGAACCGCAATTCGTATATTGACGATTCATTGTTTCGCGTTGAAGTCATTGAGAGACGAGATAAATACTTTTCACGAGTCCATTGGATATTATTCTTAACAAATATACTACCAAATCAATGCACTCATTGTTGGCCGATTCTCGAACGAGCTCATACGCGATATTCTGCCGATTTTTATGAACCATCCTACACTGACAGAAAACTTCTATTAATATTAACTAACCGCGTCTATTTATTTTTTATTTGAATTAACTAGATTTTTCTTGAAATCAAATTTTCCCTATTGCATTCCATTATTGGAATTATTCATTTTAAATATATTTATTTATTCAAATTAAACTTGAACTAATGAACTAATGGTCTGTCTTTATTGCAACACACATATTAACGGGTTGTGGGGGTAGAGAAGGTGGTGAGAGAGAGGAATTATATATATAGGTTAGGTTTGAAAATTCTATAACATGTCATTCGATAACACTCTCTAATTATCACAATGATATTAACTAATTGATATAGTTTATGTGATACAAATAATAATGAGAATCCATTTAGTATCTTATGCCATATCTGCGATTCAAATGTCACAAGCTCTCGGTAGCATAGGGGCAGCGTGTTTGGCTATGAGTAGGGAAGTTCAAGGTTCGAGCCCCATATGGGTGAAATATTTTCTTCGAACTAATCATTCCGAAAGACCAGGTAATGACGAATTACAATACAAAAATAATTAATTTCTTTTTTGGCAGTGCAGGACCAGATTTGGTGATCTCTAGTGGGTCACAATTATCCGCCAAGACTCGGTCGATGATTGGTCCAAGCTCGAGTGCCAATGTTGGCAAGCTTGGCGTCGAGCATCGGCCAATCAATGGCCACTACCGATCACCCTACATGGGTCCTGAGCCAGCCACAAAAGAGAGAAAATGTTTTATCGTTACAAAAAAGGACGCATGGTGACAACTGCTCACTGGTACCAACGGTAGACGTAACTTCGTGCGATCGATTATAAAGGGTGTCTGAAAGTGACGTGACATTTTAATTTATTAATAAAACGTATTATCTATTTGGAAGCGACGAATATTTTTATTTTAATATAAGGTACAAACATGGAGGTTACGCGTGGAACACAATATCCGATAAATGGCATAAACGGCACGGACTTGGAAGACATATTTTTTCAACAAGATGGCGCAACCTGCCACACTGCGGGCGAAAAAATGCAGTTGTTGCAGACGAAGTTTCATGGTCGTGTTATCTCCCACCGCGGCGATGTGAATTGGCCACCAAGATCGTGCGTTTTGACGCTATTGGATTTCTTTCTTTGGGGTTTTCTGAAAGGAAAAGTGTATGCCAATGATTCACAGACCATTTCGGAGCTCAGCAATTAATGAAAAGGGACGCCCCGTTAATGAAATTACTTCGCGTTTATGCCAAAATTTTATTGAAAATTTCGCCTAGAGAGTGCACGTTTGCAAGCAGGGACGAGGCGGCCAGTCATCGGATATTGTGTTCCACACATAACCTCCATGTTTGTATCTTATATTAAAATAAAAATATTCGTACTCCTCAAATAAAAAATACGTTTTATTAATAAATTAAAATGTCAGGTCATTTTGAGACACCCTATAGTTGCAGTCATTATTTTTAACTGCAATTGTTCGCGATAATTGATCGTTAAAATCGTTGTCGTTATAAATATTGAGATCGGACAAGCTCGGTCGTGCATTTGGGTATCGATTGAGCAAACGGCATTTGTAGCATTGCATCAAAATAATGTAAACATGAGGGCCAGCCGGAGAAGCCCTCTTTGACTCTCGGGTACCGATAATTGGCATAATCAACTGCAAACAGGCAGTTAATCCTGTCGTTAACCATTCACCGGTGATCTGGCTTGGTAACGAGTAAAGATTACGTGTACACGAAGCTGAAATGAATCTACTGCGTACATTCTCTCTCTCTCTCTCTCTCTCTCTCTCTCTCTCTCTCTCTCTCTCTCACTCTCTTTCTCTATCTATCTATCTGTCCGTCTGTCTGTCACTCTCTCTCTTCCTCTCCTCGTCTCTCTTTCTTTCTGGATGTCTATCTCTCTGTCTCTGCATTTTTTTCTCTTTCCAACTAATTTCGCAATTGAAATTATAATTGTTTCGAATGGCAGTCGGATTTTTTTGCTTTTTCATCCCGTGTTGTTCGCATTCGTCGAGGCGCTGCGAAACGTTGAGGCACGTTGATCGAAAACGCCCGAGGTTTAATGTGCAGCAACAAGTTGCTCGGGTGGCATTTGCATGAATGTCTTGATGGTTCTTGGCTGAAAGACGTCCGGGTCTCTTGTCTCGTCGTCGGTCCCGTGATTACCGCTAATCGTTATTGGCACCGAGACTAACACGATTCTCCACGGGAGATGCTCCTATCGAGTGCCACCGAGAGATGCTATCAACAAGTATGTTAAAGTTTCGCCGCGTTAAATATCCGATGACGTGCGAAATACCCGTCCTTGCGGACGTGCTCCTTATATTTTTGTTCGTCTTTCTTTTTATCGGGCCGAAATGACGATAAAAACTTTAGCTGGTGTAAACCGTGTAAACGGTGGTGGAAAAAAATCTCATGGTGCAGGGGCAATTATTAGTTTGAGAGGGTTTTGCTGCGTTTTTTTTTTAAGAATTTATTCATGCGGGTCTGCTCAATCTCCGTTTGCAATTTCTCAATGTTGTACGCTCAACAGAGCGTACAACATTGTTTTTCTTGAAGTTTTTCTCAAGGCCCTACGTCTATGTGGCTCACCGAAAAATGAGACTATTTTGGGATTTTTTTTCAAATACTAAAGATGCACCGAAATAAAGTTTCGAGGCTTTATTCTAGATGTATTGACATATATAAAAAACATTTTTTTTAGAAAAATAACATAAAATGGTGACTCGGTGGTAGCTTTAAAATAAATTTTCGTAATTTACATTAGTTTTGCTAGAGAAGGGCACACGATCATTAAAAAAATTTTTTTTTCGCAAAATGGCACCATTTTGAATACAATTTGCTTCTTTACGCTAAAAAACGGCCTTAATTTGTTTATAATAATGAGAATTGTTGATGAATAGTAAAAATCGTATGTACTACTTTAGAGCATTTATTTAAGAAGGTGCAGTCAAAATTTCGACTCAATCAACTGAAAACTGGTTCAATGATGAGTTCTTCCGATTTCAAAAACGTCGTTTCTTTGAAAAACGACGGAGTTGTAGCTCTCATTTGAATTCTTCGTGTCCCCAACGAGGCATTTTGATAGTAGGTGTTCATTTGTTAGGTTGTTGTATATTTTTTGTACAACGGCTGGATTAAACTGCTCCAGTTTGATATTTTCACCGTCTAGGCTGCTTTGTGTGATTTAGAGCGCTCGGAGGTGCTTCGGAAAATGAGCCCTAAAAATGAAAAAATAAAAATGTCCTGTATAACTCCCTTTGTATATCATTTTCGTGATGTTTATACATCATTCAAGCCAATATAAAAGAGGCGATCAAACATTATTCTACCCACACGTAAGGCCTTCATGTTCTTTTCTTCTTAAAGTTCCGAAAAAGTATTTTTTCTATTATTTATTTCCACGCTAAGAATTTATTCCTCAAGTGGACGTTTATTATTATATGCCGTCAAGAATTCTATATTTTTTTCCATTTCTTCATATTTATTGCCATCCGAATTCATTTTTGTAGATTCAGGTCGTGGCTAATGAAACCTAAAAATGCTTCAGTGGTTTTAGTAGCCTACGTCGGACTAATAAATTCAAGCAATTAAAAGAAAAAAATCCTTTGCATACCAACGATCCCGCCTTCAACGTCATACCATTCATATTCAACATCATATTCGAGGACCCGGATGTGATTAATCACGTTGTCCATTTCATCTATGTACTTTGAGTATACCTCCGATTATTTCCCAATAGGATAGTCATCCTTTGGAGAGTTTATCGAAAAAAATACGTTTTCGAAAATTATTTTCTCATTTTCTTTTAATTTCTGAAATTCCCTCCTATGAACATGTGCGCTTTGCGATCTTATCCCTCTGTACTTGTACACTTATTACTGCACTATCTCTAGTTCTTCGGGGACCTCCCGCAGAGTGTTTTTCCACTCCCTCATTGCTACTGCACTACCGTGTTGCATTTGCACCAGGGCACAGGGAAATTGTGAAAAAGTATTATCGATACGGGCGATCCAATTGTACTGAACATCAGTTATTTTACACAAACTCAGTCAAACTGCCTCCGGCTCCGGAGACTGAGCGGTCACCCATCCGGGTATGGGCTCCATCTCCTACGTGAGATTGTCGAAGGCGCATCCCTACCCCGGGTCCACACCGCTAGGTTAGTTAGTTTTCCATCATAAGTCTTGTTTCATCGGCTGAGTAGATTTATGATTAATCGAGTACCCTGATATGATTGATCACGCGGTCTTCGTTTCCCTCATGCTTCGCGTGTACCTCCGCATCAGGATGATTAAATTTACAAAAGTTTATCAAAAAAAAAAACGTCCTACCAACTGATTTTTCCATCACAAACCTGTTTTTACGGTTGTAGCAATCAGAAGCCGTAATCAAGGATTCTCCATCCTGTCGCTACCGCCAATGACATGCTTCCAATCAACTATAGATCGACGATAACCACCAAGCGTTGGAAAATAAGCAAAAAATCAAAAAAACCCCAATGATGCAGTCATCCGTACGTCCTCGTGATGCAAAACCCAGAGAATTCGAGCTCCAGTGTGTTCCTAGTATGTGGCAAGAATCTTAACTTTCTCGCTGGGTTCACGAGAGCAAAGCGAGTGCGTAGAAGACGATCTCGTTGCTCCTCACCGCGGCTAGGGAGGACTCGCTTTCTATCTCACGTGAAACCGTACCCCTGCACCCCGTACAGGCGTGCCCCTCAACGTGTTCGAGGAACCTCATGACACGCGGGGCCTACATCCTTCCATACGTTGATCTTCCTGCGGTAACTTCAGCCGAGCTCGGCACTCATAGAGTTACCCTAGCTCCGCTGGACCCGTAGCGCACATTTACATGAGAAAGAGGAGAGCTGCCGCTTGCTCTGTCTCTCTGTCTCTCTCTCTCTCTCTCTCTCTCTCTCTCTCTCTCTCTCTCTCTCTCTCTCTCTCTCTTTCTCTTTCTCTTTTACGCCTTGATGATGGAAATACTCTTTCGTCCCTCGGGGGCCCCTCCGGTTTCACGGTCGTGCGCGACGACTCCGGGAGATACGCATACTCTCCTGGCGTGGCACCTTCCAAACCCCTTTTGCTCGCTCAAGATTAAATTTATTCGAAATTACCCTCTTGAATTTCTTCCGCGGAGTGAGGCGAACGAAGACCGCACACCGCCGGCATGTAAGGTAACCCCATACCTCGTGCGAACTACTCGACCCTTTTCGCTCGCCCTTTACCTCCTCAGACCTTTCTTCTCGTCTCTACTTTATCTCTTTTTCTTGCCCTTACTCTAGATACCTTTATTTTCCTCGTGCTTTGCTTCTCCTTTCCTCCCTCTCTCTCCTTTGCTATGTTATTTTTTGAGTTTTGATTGTGTAGCTCTTCTGATTATGGGTTGTTATGCCATTTTCGATTTTTGATTTATACAGCTTCTTTCTCTGTGCTTCGTCATCCCTTCTTATTGACTCTAATCTGATTATTGTTGATTTTTATACTTCGATCGTGGTTCTTCATTATTACTTATTTTTATACTTTCATTATGGTTCTTTATATGTATCTTGTTGTCTAAAGGTTTACACCACGGTATATAAAAAACCACCAATCAATATTTTCCTCTATGCGTTTTTGTTTTTGATTTTTACGTTTTGATGACACGACCCGTCGTATCTCGCGAGCCTCCTCCGACCGCGACAAAGTATCCAAGGCTGAAAATCCAGGGAGTTTCAAGAGGCTCGAATTTCGCCAATGATCGAGAATAGAATGATGTCCAAGGCTTGTTCACGTCTCGCATAATCGACGTCTGCGAGCTTCTCAACATCGACAACCGACGGTTTATTTTTTCCTGCCGAAAATGCCGGTGCTGAGGATTTCTTCGTTTCTTCGCCAGCGGTCTGGCGTTCCATTCTCGTTATCCCTCTTCAATTTCCAATCACGCCTTTTTTCCTCATTATGTGAGCGAGACAGGGGTGCCGCGTTAACGAAGTTAACTTCCGTAGTAACTGAACATTACGGATTGCAACACCCTATGAACGTACGCCAGGATGTTTCCAAAAGACGCCACCGTTGACTTGTTCAACAAGCGTACCATCGGCAAACATCATTTTCCAGGTCCGTTGGCCCGAGCAACGCCTGTAGCTCGTCCAACGACGCAACATCGTTGGGCGCAGCTTGCCGGGCGTAATAATTTCCACCCAATTATCGCTGACCCTAACGGTATGTTTGCTCGTACTAGCGCGCAGCCCGCAATCTACTCCTGTGCTCGGGCTATAATCATGACGGATAATTGATATCCAATTTGGTTGACGTTTCTCGACATGCCCTCCAACTCGCAGCTACACGGACTAATGTGCCGTCCACACGCCAACACTTCTTGCAACAATTGAAGTAGAGTCTTATCATAATCTAGGTCATCATCGTTCCACAGCTTAATCAAGATTTCCGTTTTTCCCGATCACATCGCAAAGTACCGAGCGATGAGTTTTTGTCATGGGACGGTGGTACAGCGAATGGGAACGGGAGAAAATGATCATGCTACATATGAATATTGACTGCAATGGTAGTTTGATGCACCGGAGCACATCTCGATCTCTACGACTGTTCAAAGCGTCTGAGCAACGGGACAACGTACGGATGCTCTTGAGATCCGAATGAATTTCTCCGGTTGCCGGTGGGCACAGTAGGCACTCTGATGCCATTGCTGCTGCTGCTGCCGAGATCTATATGGCGGATCTACGAACGAGTTGCATAACAATGCGCTTGAGCCCTCTGCCACGGCCCTGTTTCTCCTCGTTGCATAAGTATCTATGCAAAGCCAATAACGATTCCTGAAGAGGATCCACGAGAACGACAACGACGTGGAGATAATATTTTCATATGAATACAAATGCCAACCATCCTCTTGATCCCTTTTCCTTTGCGACTCTCTACGTGTACGTGCATCGTGAAGCTGTATACGTCAATGTTTAAATTAATCCGTGGAATCCCTCTGAATGCTTGGAAAGGTCCATTTTAAAATGACGAGATAAATCTCAAATTATGGAGTCGTTTTATTTCTAATGCTCCTCAGAATGTTTATATTTTTTCCTGAGTTTCGACGTATAACCTTGCAGGTTTTTACGTATTACTCTTCCAAATTGGATCCTTTTCTATCACTCTGTAGCAGCACTTCGTTAATCTAACCTAACTTCCGTTGCGGCCACAGCCGTCTTAAGACCTTAGGCCACGCTAGAGGCCGAAAAAATAGGCTTTTTGGGGATTTTTGTTTCAGAAAAACTACAAAATAAATTGAGATTACAAAAGAGGGTGTTTATCATACATATCAGTGACTGTATACAATAATTTTTTTGAAGCGATTAATTTCAAAATAGCGGCTGTGCAGCATTTTTGCGATGACGTCTCCGTTTTCCCAGGGTCCACGGCCGGACAAACAGCTCCTGTAATTTTTGAATTATAATGAGTCAATGATTTTTTTTTGATTATATATAATGATTGCCATAGAAGTACGTAGGATTTTTTCGACATATTGATTTTTGGCCAAATCGCGCACTTCTAAAGTGGAAAGATAAAAATTTGGCTAAAAAATCGTCAGATAATTGTTAATAACAAATGAACTATGCAATATAATTAAAAAATCCTACGTACTTCCATAGACAATGTATTTTTCAAGATATATTCAACATTTCAAGTGAATCGTTTGAAAATTGTCTGAGTTATGTTTCCGGCCAACTTAAAAAATGCAGTTATGAGATAAACGCGTTTGAAGTTTTGAGTGGTCTCGCTGCGGACCAGGCGACCTTGTACTAAAATTCGAAAACCGAGTACTTAGAGATTTTTCCCGGCGATAATCTTTTGGGACATGATTTTTGAGGACCTAGGGGACCATTAAAAAAATCAATTTTCCGAAAATTCTAGAGTGGCCTAATCCCTTAAGCTACGCTATACAGTATTTTTCGAGGGTACGAGCAACTCTGGAAAACCCATACCGGTATAGACGGTCCCATATTCTTCTGGTTCTCTGGTGCACAGATGTGTTACTCAAGTATCTACACCCAAGGTCTCAGAATTACTGGCTTTCCGTTAACTGGTTGATGCGCCAGCCGGTGCACGGCCAAGCAGTCACCGCTCCAAGTATCGGCCATGCACAAGACTGCTTAACCGCTTGTTTGAACGCCCAACCACCAGTGTCGGTTCCAATGCTCCTCAGCATACCATTTACTTTTATCCTACTTTTTGAACCAATGCATCACAGTGTCGCCTTTACAGGAGGGCACAGGAAAACTGTCAAAAACGCCGCCAATACGGGCGGCTTTCATCTGCCGCTTGGTAGCAGTACAGTGCGCAGGTAAGCAGTCACCCATCCGAGTATTGGCCCAGGCTAACACTGACCGCCCTCTTCCGACAGTTGAATTTATTGTGGATGACTTTGCACAAAGATTCTTACCATTTTCCCTAACACTTGGTGTAAACACAATCTTGCCACGAAAATGTGTAGAAATGTCAGAACGAACGTACATCTGGCGTCATTCGCGATCCAATATCCGTCACAACGCCCCTTCGTTTTCAAGGGAGTGGTTTGAAAACGACGTACGATAAATAACCGCGTTAAAGCAGTGAAGGGGCGTTCACGCGGCACGACGATTATCTCCATTAACGACGAAGTGGAAATGCTAATGAGGGAATGAGGCAGCCAGCGATTTAGCGGTGTACGCATGCGCGTTTCAGCGATTGCATAAGTGACACGTATTCGCGACGAGGCTTGCGAAACTCGAGGAAACTCCTACCTGGCCAAGTGCAATTTTTATCGGACCTCATGAACTTTTAATGAATTCGCGACTTATTTCAATAAATGTACCACCTCAGCATTCGAGACCGGCTGGACAGCGAAGTTCGGTCGTCAAGCTCTGGCGATCGTGGCAGCGCGACCTTCGATAATCGTTGCATGTACCACGCAGCATCACTCGATTGCTGGAATTATGTGCCACGCGAAGGAACGAGCAAAAAATCTCGAACTGAGCAATTGCGAGGGCAAAAAAAGAACGGAACGGGCAAAGAGAAGGAAGAAAAAAGGACGAAACGGGAGGTGGAGACGGGACGAAGGAAGGTAATGAGAAATATATAAGGCACTCGCGTTGCTCGGTGTATCTACTCGGGCTCTCGAACCGATCATCTTCCCCTCAGGGATCGCAGAAGACCCTGGATTACCAGGAAGCGCGGAATGCACCGGACGCGAGCACCGAACACATTTATGCGGTCAACTTCGAAGAAACTGCGCCGGTTATATTGCCGGCTGGTAAGCCATACACGAGCAGGCATAATTTAGCGTCTCAAATTATGTATTACGTAATGAAAGTACGGCGCGGAACGAATAGGGAAGCGGAGAAATGATGAAAACGAAGTGAAAATATATTTCTCGTACAAAGCCGAGTCGGGCTCATTGGAAATGTTTCCTATATGGTGAAGAACCTTGTAGCGTTTATCCGACGTGGATGTTACTTTTATTCCTGGAACAAGAGCCGGATTCAGTATAGCGTGCGGATTTGTGGCCGAGAGCGGGAAATCTAGCTGGGAAAAATCCACACGCCTGGAGGATTCATCGTACTGGAATACCAGCGGTCGTCTTGTCCCTGTCGAAGAGTTACCTTTTAGGGTCAGGCTCCGTAGCGGCTCTCATTGTCGTCGTGGCCATTATTACGAGCTTCAACGCATCGGGCCACCGTCATAAACACCGGTCCCGCTCGGGCCACGTTAAAGAATGAAGGAATAATCGCCGAGGCGCACTAAAAGTCGATCGTAAAGCGTCTATGACGCTTTGGAGCGTGAAAGGCAAGCCTGAGGATACATTCTACGGGTGGTGTCGTACGGGGCGCCGCTGTGGCCTCTGCCAAGTGAAATATTCGCCTGCCAGCTTTCCCCGACAACTTGGAGAACCTGGCGAACCCGCTACCGGTCTTCTTGGCAGCTCTTTGGGGTCGTCATCTCTTGTCTATGTGTCTTCAAGCATCTCCCCATTCGATTTGCTCCTCAGAGGCTTTTACGAACGAACCTTTCGGCTCACCTCCAACCATTTTCTCACGTTCCTGATGCTGCTGTAATTTCCTGCAGATTCTCACGTTCTCGGACTTCGCGGTGTACCAATTTTTGTAATGAACGGCACCATAACCAGGCATCCCCTAAGCTCTTCAGCATCATCATCCTTTTCCACTTCGTCGCAACTTCTCGCTTTCTCGTTGTCTTCTTGGTTTGGCTGGTTGACGACACGGTCAATTGGACGTGCTGATCAGCCCCATTGATTAAGCCTGAATTTCACTTCTAAGGCTTCTTGGAACTGCCGGAGGATGAGCATATTGAGTAGCTGAGGAAGATGGACCAGTCGAGGCTTCTGGTTACCTCTGGATCGGTGGAGACCACGCTGCGTTTCGCAGATGCAAGAAAAGACCACCTATCACTACTCCTCCCCTTGTCTTTCGTTATAAATAATACAAAGTACGCCCGTGAAGCCTTCGAGAGCCATAGCCAAGGGCGTGGGTAAACGAGCAAACACTCTGAGCCGTGACGAGACGTGTGAGACAGAGAGTAAAAGTCGACCGACCAGATATCTCACTGCACGTAACTCGCCAGTTGAGATGTGTCGTTGAAGACAAAGGAGGAGATGAAGAACAAGAAGAAGAGATTATATTGCTTCGGACACATGCAGAGGCTAACTTGTACATGCTTCGCCGTTACAGCGAGGTCAGGTTCTTTACAATTTCCTTGGTACTAGGACCGAAGAGGGAACGAGACCGGAAAGGGATTACCAGAAGGTATTAACGCTCGAGCTAATTGCTGCCAAGTATTCGCTATCGCGTTGCTGCAACCAGCCCCGTGTCGTTTTCTCCACCTACCTCTCTCTTTCTCTTCTATCGTTCTTTCTTGGACTCGCGATCTGTACGGCGGTGATGTGTGCTCGAGCACGCTGCTTTTAATCGATTCGGGAGAAACGTACTTGGCTCCCAGGAACACCGTTCGAACCAAGTGCTACAATGGGTAAATCGTTCCGAGACCGTTCGCACGATCCTCTTTTGATCACCTGCCTGTGTGCAGCACCATTCGATGGCTACCGTTGGCAAGGCTCGCTGGATTGATATACACTTTGTATAGCTTGGTCGTCTCTTGCTGGTGTCCAAATCGCACACACGTAATCGCTGGATCTTGTGAATATTCAGGGGGACGAAAGAAGCAATGGCATTCTTGATCAAATGGACAGCAAAGTCCATGGGCATTGTGTTGTTTTGGAAAGTGTTTCAGTGTTTTAAAAATTTTTTTTTACTTTATTTTTATTAACAGGTAGCTGCATCTCTATTTATAAATAGCTGGAGCATTAATTGGTCAAGGGGAAACCACTTTTATGATTGGGACTGTTTTTTTTTGGGAATTTATGTTCTTCAGAAAACTGACGGGTCATATTTGTTTCAGAACGACAGTTCGTATGAGTAAATCTGTCAGTTTCGTCTATGAGTAGACTGTCAGTTTTTATTTAAGCACTGGAATTTGGATGAGTGCTCGAACAAAGACTGACGGATCAATAAAAAACTGATTGATCAAATAAAACATGATCTATCAATTCAGTCTGTCAGTAGACTGTCAATTTGAAGGGCTTACACTTGGTTGAAACTTAAAAAATGTCAATTTTTGGTTTTCGACGAATTCTCAAAATATAATATTTTAAAACTATTCTGTGAAATTTTTTAGGTAAGTTTATAGGTTTTACTTATAGGCGAACTTTAAACGCGATTTTCTCAAAATGACTTTTTGAAAATCGTTCACCACGATATGTCAAAAGTCCCTACGTCAACTTCAAATTTGACGAGCTCCTTTTACATATCAAAAAGCAGTGCTTGAACAAAGACATTTTTTTATGTATAGTTTTTTTAACTGACTAAAATAGAGCGATTTCTTTACCGAAAATCGATACTTTTGCTTTGGACTGCTGTCATTTTTTTCAGAAATCAATATTTTATTGAATCCTTCGTTCAAGCACTAGATAATTTTACACGAAAACTGAATGAGTGATTTTTTAGTTCGGACGATTTGTTTCCGAGCAGCAGTGATCACCGCGAAGGACGTTTTTCAAACAGCGGATTGAACAAAGCATTTATCACCAAATTTACAAGTATTTCTCAATACAATAATGATTAAAGATACACTTTGAGTATCTTTGAATAAAAAATACTATACTCTTTGAGTAAAACAAATTTGAAAATCTGCACACGTTTTCCCGGAAAAAAATAACGAAGATTCCGCTTTTTCCTTCCACGAGGTAAGTGTGACCCGTTGAATTGAGCACTTACAGTTGTATGAGTAGATCTACCAATTCTAATTTCAGTACCTGGAGTTGAGTAAGTTTAATTACTATCTGCATGGAAAGTTTTAATTGTGTACTGTGGTGTCCCGAAAGAAAAATGTCTCCAACTCGTACCCATAAAAGCTGCATTCGGTATAAGAATGCATGTCTGATTTGAGTTCTTCAACTGAAGTCTAACAAGGAATATCCCTCACGTGTCGTCCTTAGATTTTGTTGAAATTTATATATTTTATGAAGCATCGAAAACTAAGCGACACGTATTTTTTTTTCATCGGCGGATAAATAGTCGTAAGGGGTGAACCAGCCGTCGAAGAAAGGCGTGTCAAGGGGTAATATTGCAGTTTCACCCACAAGCAGTCGAACGATTTGAATGAAAAAAAAAAAAAAAAAAATTCTTCTAATGTAAAACAATGAAAAATCCACTATAGGATAATCAAAAAAAAAAAAAAAAAAAAATCAAGGGATCACGCGCCTTTCTTTGACGGGTGGTTTCCCCCTTGAAACCGTTTTTCCGCTGAAGAGAAAATGTATCAAATAGTTTTCAATGCTTTATCACACATATGAGTTTCGACCAAATCAAAGGTGGACACTCAAGTAATTATCCTTGTGAGTGGTAGGCGCTCTAAATGTTCAACTGAATCCTAAGTTTCTTAAAGAACATTTTCCACATATCAATTGATTGTTGCATGATTGACGTTTGAACCTGAAGGGCGAACTGTTCGGGCAAATCAAATGGGCGAAAACTACCGAGCGTTGCCATTCAGACCTGGATCATTTATGTTCAATGCCTAATATCGTTCGAATGTGTGAGTGCCAATTTTTTCAGCCCACCCCATTGCGTACGAAACAGAGGCCTTTTGCGATATTGCCCTGTTGATCAGGAGTGTCTGGCTGTGGCACTTTTATTATTTCGACATCAAAGATGCTTTTTTCCACCGCCGCAAGTTTCCTTGTTACATTGTACATGCAATTCTTTGAGATACCGCAGTACTAATGTAGTTTGTTGTCGCGAAGGGCGAGAAAAAAACAAGACGGGTTTACCTTTCATAAATTTTTAAATATGGGAAAGAGCTTGTATTGCAGTGCTTCGTCTCCGGTTCGTGGGGGAGAGAAGAGGCAAGAAAGGCAGCAAGCAGAAAAGGGGATGGTCGAGGCGCGAGAAGGGCGTATAAGGAAAAGCACTTCTCTCTCTCTCTCTCTCTCTCTCTCTCTCTCTCTCTCTCTCTCTTTCTCTCTTTCTAGTGCTCTCGAGGTCTCTTTTTCGCGAGTAACGCGCTTCAACTCCGTTATTGACAGATAAAAGCGAGCGCACAGGGAGTTCTCTTCTCATCCGCGTTCTGGCGCGATAGAAAAAGAGCGAGGAGAGAGAGAGGGAGAGAGAGAGAGAGAGAGGGAGAGAGAGAGAGAGAGAGAGAGAGAGAGAGAGAGAGAGAGAGAGAGAAGGTCGAAGCAATATAAGAACGGCCTAAACTCCGCGAATCCTTTTATTAATCCACGTGGCGGGATTGGATTTAAAACCCGGAGAGCCTCCATGGCAGTGAAGGCAAGTCGTGGAGTTGCCCCTTGCACCCTGACTATATACATACATCATTTTTATTCGACCCGTCGCGGACACTCAGAAGGTAGCATGTGAGAGAGAGAGAGAGAGAGAGAGAGAGAGAGAGAGAGAGAGGAGAGAGAGAGAGAGAGAGAGAGAGAGAGAGAGAGAGAGAGAGAGAGAGAGGAGAGGAGAGAGAGAGAGAGAGAGAGAGAGAGAGAGAGAGAGAGAGAGAGAGGAGAGAGAGAGGAGAAGAGAGAGAGAGAGAGAGAGAGAGAGAGAGAGATCGGGGGGGGGGTGAAGAAAAAATAAATTTCCTCCGGATCTTGCAAGTATGCTCTCATCTCTCGCAGAATACCTCACGCGTTCTTTTTACTCGTCCGTTTTACTTTTCTACATTCACTTTTTTTTCCCGGGGACTTTTGGTCCTTTCATTTAACACGCCTCCATAATTTTTTTGCCGGCTTAGCAAATTTAATCGTCCATGTCGATGAAAATTACGGCTCCTTTTTCGCTCATGTATTTTTTCTATCGTAACGACTTCCTGAAGTACCAAATGTACTCCGAGTGCCGGGGAAAAACACCGCGTGCCTCGAATATGGTATCGGTCTCGGGGCGAAACGGCGGTAGTAGCTTTGGAAATATTTTTTATAATTAGCAGTCTTCGTAATATAATTTTTCATAGTAATATGAATATTTTTTTCATTGTAATTCGAGTAGCCGTGGAATTTTCTTTTTTCAATAATAGTTTTCATAATATATTTTTTTATAATAATAATAGTTCTTAGAACGTATCGTTTATAATAATATAAATAATTTCTATGACAATAGTTTTTTCAATACAATTTTTAAGATAAATAATTTTTATAATATCATTTTTCATAATGATATAAATATTTTTAATAATATAATTCGAATAACCTTGGAAGAATTCGTTCTCGTGAATAAATGTCACTGGAATGTATCGTAAATGAATTTTGGACATTTTTTATCCAAAATCAGCACGGCCCAATCACGTTCCCATCCCTTTTCACTCCAGACTTCATCATTTCCAGTTATATGGAGCACGAGAACACAGGGAAACTATGAAAAACCCGTGCCGATGCAGCAGCTACATTCGACTGAGTTTCAGTCTCGTCCCTGTCTGAAACTCGTCACAACTGCCGCCCTCTCAGCAGTCAGTGCGCAGGTCAGTGCGCGGCCGAGCGGCCACCCATCCAAGTATCGACCCCGCACTTAATTTGTGTTCTTTTTGTCGCTCGGTCATTGTAGGATGAATTTAATTGCCTCCTTGCGGGATACCCGAGCGAGTATTTCGTGTCTGGATACTTCCGGTTCTCAAAGGGATCGATACCTGCTGCAGGTGTATTATAGAGTCACAGGTACACGACGGATATCTCACGGCGAAGAGAGAGATAGACAGATAGATATAACGCAGGTATCCGGATCATTGTAGCATTGTTGAGCACACAATGGATATCTCTTCCTCTCTTTCCCTCTGTCGCTATGTATATGTATATCGCTCTCTTTGGTAGGTTCTCGTCGACAATGGGGATTTCGCGAGGCAATATTCATCGATTCGTATAGGTATACACCATACGATTCCAAAGGATTCCATATATATATATATATATATTGTCGAGAGGAAGGGAGAACGAGGTAGAGCAGAAATGATCCTGATGGTGCTGCTTCTATTGCGGTTGAATGCAAGAAAGAGCCTCGAGTGTTTTCTCGACCCATGAACCCCTTTATAAACGCTACGGCGTACTATATCAAACAGGTATTGTTGATGAGGATGAGCGAAAAAGTCTGCTCTGTTTCGAGTATAGTTCGTAGGTGAACATACATGTGTGAATTTATATATACATATACATACATGTATACATACATATACATATATATGTATATGTATGTGTACATATGTATATATTTCTCAAAATTAGGTAGTAACTCGTTAACCTCTTATGTGAATGCTGTTTTGTTAAAAATAGCATTAACATAAGAAGTATTTTTAATTTTTGACGAGTTTTAAATTATTCAACCTGTTCCATTTAGTTAGTAGTGTGGATACAGATGACTGTATTGGTGTTTATCGATTGAATACATATTAAGTACATACAACTAAGAGAAAAATAAGTTTTTCAGTTACCAATTATTGTCTGTTTGAAGATTATGAACGAGTTAGTACCTAATTTTGGGAAATTTTCCAAATTCATACTTACCATGATAACTCGAAATCCTTAGACTTTTGACTAAGGTAATTTCGGTTAGATTTGTTCCTAACGAGGGGACCTATTGCCCCCTTAAGGCATTGCAGAATGATTGTGGGCATTGTGAGAATGAGAGAGTTGAGGGGTTCATTTGACACTTGATGGGTCGAAAAGAACGGGATGAGTAAGACGGTCGATAATGTTATTTGTTCAATTTCACGTAGATGACTCGTTAAGGGGCTAGTCCACTTTGGAGCCACGAAAAAGGCTATTTTCGCGTTTTTTTCTTGAGGATTTTATAAAAGATATGAATATAACAGTCGTTGGGCTTGATAAATGAAGTCCTGAAATACATTATAAAAAAAATTTAATCCATTTTTATTCATTTTTAAGTACAAAAACTATAGTTTAACGTAACGGCTTAAAAATAGGTGGGCTAGGTAGCTCCATCACAAATCGGCAACGGCTTGTCTGAAACAAAAAAATCAAAGTCCATTAGATTCAGTATGACACCAGCTACAAAATGACCCTCGGATATAAAGTTTTATCAAAAAATAAAAAAGCGGCAGATGAAAAACGCGTTTTTTCGCAGTTTCTTGCAAAAAAAGAGTAAAAATCAAATTTTTAAAACCATCGAGGGTCATCTTGTTGCGAGAATGTTTACAATATGTGGTTCAAATTTCAAGAGAATCGGTTTATTAGTTTTAAACATACGATGGAGCTAGATTTTGAAAACGTTGTTTCGAGGAAAGCGCGTTTGAAGTTTATACTATGAAAAACTCTTGACTAAACTCAATTGGAAATTCCTGCACCGTAGAAAACCCCTTCTGATTGCTCATCATTGTCGATTTCTTCAAGTCCTGCTTGCTTTCGATTTTTTTTAATTTTCAAAGTGGACTGGCCCCTTAAGTGAAATTTGGCTTTTCTGCGTCATTTTTTTCCATCGATCAAAGACAAGATCAGTCGAAATAGAAATAGTTGTTACGTAAAATTGATTTTTATCCAATTCGAGTTCATCTCGGATGACGCGAACATTTGTAATTGAATTGGAATACTTATTAACGGGTCTGCATAAGCTTGGGGCCTAAAACAGGTCGGTTTTGAAGATTTTTGTCCGACGCGAGTTTTGAGATCGGGATTTTGCGCACAATTAATATTGTCTTGCCAAGTTTGTGCTTTTTTTATTGAGAAATATTGATAAACAATTGTTATTTAAACAAAGGGGCGCCGTTGCTGCATGGCCAATCGTCGTTACTGGTTCTGGCAACTAGGCTGATCTGAAATAAAAAATGAATAATGCACTTTCAGTATAATAATGACATTTTTGTATAACCTGATACTTTTCGAAATGTTGAGAATTACGCAAATGGCAAGGTGTAGGTGACGACATTCGTTATTAACAAATGGATAAACATATTTAAAAACACCTAGTCATGCGATAGAAAATGCTATAAAGAAGAAGAAAAAAAACGCGAACGAAAAGAGGGTAAATCATGCCGTAGCGTACTGAGCAATTTGACCCTCCCCATAAATCTTCATAACTTCGGGAATTTTCACAAAAAATCTTGTTGCAAATTGAAGTTGAGACCCTGGACTACAAATGCAAAAAACCGTATTTCTGGAATTTCAAGCCGATGCAGACGCTTAAGGTATAATAGTTCGGAAGAAAAACCGGAAGTCAAATTGACAATTTTAACGATTTTAATTTTTTTCTTTCGAATGTTTAAAATACATAGAATTTAATCTCATAAAAAAGTATTTTTATTTTGGTACCCATTAGAATGAAATTTTATGATAATTTTCATAAATACTTACAATCGACATTGGTTATTGAGCACTCGGTTGATCATTATCGACTTTACTAATGAGTTCACGTTTTAAGCAGTTGGCAACGCTACATAAACTCACTTTAGAAGAATTCACACATCACCTCTCAACGACTCGACAAATGTTAAAACGTGGCACAATTACGTGTAAGTAGTCGTTTCTTTTTTTTTTACAGAAAATTGATCTGCTTTTGTTCGCGGAGATAAATAATAAGAGGTTGATTAGGCAGTTTTTAAAGTTTCATCTTCAGGTGAATATACAGAACGAAAACAGAAAGAAATTAAATTTTTTTAAACTAAAAATGTTTATAGTCGTCCTGCATATGTATATTTGTATACGTAATCATCAATTAAAAAAAATTAAGTTCTACAATCAACATATTTTTATTCATTTTTTATCATTCGTTTTATTATTACTTTTATTATATTCTTATTGTATTTAGCATGCATGATCTGCAGCGTAGGCATTCGGTGACATTTATATCGCATTCTGCGTCAATTGCCGTCTGGTATTTTTCCCTAGCAATCACAGCTGACGCTCTGATCACCGTTTAGAGAGAAAGACAGATGCCGCATAGAAAAATTTAATAAATTATTGTGGAAAGAAATACACGGTTGATCAGCTACAATCTTTGCAGGTGAATTCCGTGTTAATCGAAGATTCGAATAAGACGTTTTGTTTGTTAGGTCAGACGACTAAATTTTACGTAAAGTTATCATTTCCGGTATATTTTTCAGAGGTTACGTTTGAATGCCAGTACAATCGTGCTGTCGCTGAAAAAACCCGGAATCGGAGAAAATTAGAAGAAGGCTAGTTTTTTGACAGGTAATTTTGTAGGTGCCGCGGGTGCTAAATCCAAGTTTGCCTAAAAATCGGGGTGTAGGATTCTTTTTTAGGGGATGAGAGGAGATGGGGGTGGATTAATGCCAAACTACAACCCCTACGAGGTCGGCGCCGTGAGAGAAAATGTTCAGAAAAATCCGAACTTTAGTTTTGTCGACAGCGCCGAAGTCGTGGAAGTTCATTTTGAGGGTGAAAAAGTGAGGTGAAATTTTGAAAAATTGGCTTTAATTCAATAACTCTTGAGAAAAAAATCGTACGTTTTTTGTTACGTATAGATTAATGGGAACGTTGTAGCCCTTGAAAAGACGCGTCGATCGAGTAATCGATCATCACTCTCCGATAATATCTTCACCCCCCAAAAATGGTTAAAAAACAAAAAAAAAAATAGTTTATTGAAAAATTCAAAAACCAATCGGTTTTTCGAGTATGGTTCCAATGTACGAAATGTAGAGAATAATTTTCTCCATATTTTCTTCTCCATATTAGTTGCTATGGACCACCCTTGAATTTTGATTTTCCAACCCCTCTCGGGAATTGAACATTTAAAATGAAATTCTGGGAAAACTATTGACGGCACGAATTCGCCGCCGTGGAAGAATTTGTAGCTTGAACCCTCAGCTACATTTTTGTCCACAGCGCCAAGCTCGTATCTCTTTAGTTTAGGTCAATAGTTTTCCCAGAATTTCATTTTGAATTTTCAACCCCTGGGAGGGGTTTGAAAAAGCAAAATTCAAAAGTTATGCATAGGAACGAAAATATAGAGAAAATTATTCTCTATATTTAGTACATTTGATCCATCCCCGAAAAATCGATTGTTTTTGAGTTATTCAATAAACAATTTTTTTGTTAATTTTTCAACAATTCTTTTGGAGGCGAAGATATTATTGGAGAGGGTTGATCGAATACTCGATCGACGCGTCTTTTTAAAGGCTACAACGTTTCCATTTGAACAAAAATTGTATGAATTTGTCCTAAAGAGTTATCGAATGAAAACTGATTTTTAAAAATGTCATCCCACTTTTTCACCCCCAAAATGAACTTCCACGACTTCGGCGCTGTGGACAAAAATAAAACCCGGATTTTTCTGAACATTTTGTCTCCTGGCACCGACCTCGTGGGGATTGTAGTTTGGCATTAATCCACCCCCATCCCCTAAAAAAACCCTACCCCCCGATTTTTAGGCACACTTGGTTTTAGCACCCGTGGCACCTACAAAATCACCTGTCAAAAAACTAGCCTTCTTATAATTTTTTCCGATTCCAATATACAGCACAACTGTACTATGCGTGTATTTTAGGGCAACATTCAACGTTCATATCTCGGAAATGGTACGGTGGAGTGGCTTAAATTGTTTTTGTTTCAACGTGGTTAATGACATACTATCTATTTCTCACAAAAGAATAGGAGGTTAAACGTTAGTCGATTTTTGAAGTATTTTTTCCGAACCACTTTAAGTAGGAATATTTTCCCTTTTTCAAGCATAATGATTTTTCTTTAACGATGGAGTTTTCCAGATACGCGAGGGTTAAAATTGTGTGAATATTCAGGGACATATTGAAGGCAGCCAGGCAAACTCGTCTGTTTTATACCCATGCAGGGAAACGGGTAAAAAATGTTGGATCTTGCAGAAAAAGCAGCTGCGATGAGTTCGCGAAAGATGATATAATATTTCATATCCTCGGGGGAACGAGCTGAGGGTAGTTAGGTGTCGTCTTGTTGCATAGAAGTCCGCAAGCCCCGTCGCACGTATATACGGAAAAGGAGGCTGCAGAGGACCAGCCACGTTCACATCTCCCCTTTCTTGCCGGTCGTTAGAGCGAAAACGTTCTCCATTAACGCCTCCTTCTCTCTTTTATACTTTTGTCACTCGGCAGACGAGCCAGCAGCAAAGCGATATTAAAAAGCCCGATGCCGTTGCACACTCGCCTCAGCAATAAAGCTAACTGCTCGCACGCGTTTTCGACCAACTTCTGCATTCATCTTTCTTGGCATCGTCGACGTTATCCTCGGTGCCAACTCGGACTCACTGCACTCGAGATAACGAAACATCTCATCATGGACGGAATATTTACTGCAATTTACTCCAATTCGATATTTTATTCCCTTTTTTTAAAACTTATTGTCAATTCTACTGGTGGCTGAAATATGATGGTACCATTTTTTTAATAGACTAAAAAGGAACAGTGAACGCTGATGTGTTTGAAAAATTGCTGATTTATTTTCAAATATATTTTGTTGACTTTAGTACATTTATTAGCAATGATAACTCCAGGTTGGGATGAAATACCAGTTTGGCAACTGTTTCAATTTTTTTCTTCTTTTTTCTGATCTTTTCGATACATGTTGAAGGATACTGATTTTTTTCATAAGTAGAATCTTGCAATAAAAGTTGAACTAAAAAGTTTCAGTAAGCTCCACTACAGTGTTTTTTGGCAATAAGATTTTGAAATTTAGAGAATTTAACGCACGTTTTTTCGGGGAAAGGCAAAACGACATGGAATTTAATTGCCAATGCTAAATTGTTTAAATGTATTTTTTATTTTATATTTTTCATTGTATGCTCTCTCAATTGTTATATATATATATATATATGTGTGTGTGTGTGTTCATATATCTATGCATATTTTGTTTCATGTATATATTTTTCCTTATAATAAAATATTAAACAAATATATATTTAAAATATTGTATGAAAAATAAATATATTTATATTTCATATAAAAAATATTTAAAAAGAAATTCGAACTGGCATTTTGGCTCTACGTTTCTAGATTTTTTCATATATTTCGGTGTATATTTTTCAAATATAGTTTAATTCCGATAAAAAAACATAGGGCAAAAATATGTCCAATAATAAAAATATTAGATAAAAATAAATATATTTCAACGCTGTTATATCAAATTATATCAACGCTGGATCTAAGCTTCGAAATTGACTTTTTTTTCTTAAAATATTTTTCATATGAAATATAAATATATTAATTTTTTACCCAATATTGCTATTATTGGACATATTTTTGTCCTTTATTTCATTATTGCGAACAAACTATATTTGAAAGATATACATCTAAATATATTTTAAAAATCTACAAACGTAGATCCAAACTTCAGATTCGAGTTTTATTTTCTCAAATGTTTTTGTGTATAAAATATAAATATAATATAAATATAATAAGAAACAAATATTTTTTTCCTGAAAAATGAAAATAAAAATATTTTAAGAAAAAAGTCAAATTCGAAGCTCATTTCCAGCGTTTATCAGCAAAACTTCTTAAAATATTCTTTCTTATTGGAATAATGCAGAAAAATCGTCAAGAGAGATCAACAATCGTCAACTCTGAAACTTCCTACAAAGGATAGAACTTTCATCATCGGCCCACCCCAACATTTTCTTATTTATTTAAATATTGCAGAAAAATAATTAACTAGAGATAAAAAATCGCCAACTCTGAATTCCTACACAGGATAAAAAATGTCCCAAAGCCAAAATGGCCATCCGCCAATTTCGAAAAACCCCCCGCGTAGAATCTCCCGGTAGAGCGTAATATCATTTCCGATTTGTATCCCGCGATCCACGTATCGATAAGTCAAGAGAGACCATTTGATTCCGAGGTTCCCTCTGCTCTCGATATTTAAATAACACATCACTGCGAGGGTTCGACGAGAAGACATTTGATCCGCACGCGTTATATACAGCAAGATACAAGCTGTTGGGAGCACTCGGGCACCCTCGCGGGGCTCTCGTGAAAGAAAAAATAATTTGACATATTTAAAGAAGTTTGAATATCGTCTGTGAGAAGTTCCAAAGCGGTATTCGTTGGCTCGGCCCTTGCCGTATCACTTCTGCTTCGTCGTAGTTGTATACAGTTGGGGGTGACTTCGCGGCCAACTCGCCACCCGGCAAACTGCGACGACGACGACGGCGCCGGCGAGGGTGAGAAAGCACAAGGAGCTTAAGAGGGTTCGTTGAGGATGGAGCCGACGAGGCACGTCATGCCAAGGGGGTTGCAGCGAGCAATTTCAAAGCGATTTTTACCGAAATAAGTTTACCTTAATTGAGGACTCACGATTTCGACAATGTACGCGCAATAAGGGTAGGTATTTCCGTCACTAACGAATCACGCACACGGTAATTGTACGTTCAACATTATTCGTTCTATTTAAAAATACCAAAAAATTACTCCTTTTTTTCGAAAAAAAAACAGCTTTTCAAAAGCGAACCTATATTGAACCACCTGTTCGAGTAAGAAACTTTGGGTTGAATTGGGTTAATTTTATTTGTATACATTCTCCCTCCTTCCCCTATAACGTCCCTGTTTTCACTTCCCGGACCTCCGAGAGCACAAGCCACATTTCATACACACTTCGTACACATTTCATCAAAATATAGTTGCGTTACGATCCGAAACTCACAAGGAAAGGTTGCGAGGTCGATGTCTCCGATTTCGATGAAATTTGGTATGCTAGTAGAATGGGGAAAAATAGGCGACACGTATTTTTTTACTATCCGCGGAACCCGATTTTTAAGGGTTGAATCGTACCCTCAAAAATTGGGGTGCTTTTCGTCGATAACGTTTTAACAGTACGCAATATGAAAAAATGTCAAATTCCAACAGTGTTTATTTTTTCGTGTACTATACATTGGAGATGAGCTCACTAACGTTATCGACGAAAAATGAAAAACACCCCTATTTTCGAGAGTGCGTCTCACCCCTTAAAAATCTGGTTCCGCAGATATAAAAAAATACGTTTCGCCTATTTTCACCCATTCTACAAGCATACCAAATTTCATCGAAATCGGAGAGATCGACCTAGCAACTTTTCCGGGCCAGTAAGACTGTCTCTCGCTCAGTAGTCAAAGCCAGTCTGCAGTCAGGCGGTCACCCATCCGAGTATTGTCTCCGGGCGAGGCTGCTTCAGATGGGAGATCGCTGAAACCGCCAAACCCATTCGTTCTGCATGTATTTATCTCTCATTGGCAAAAAAAAACGAATCAAGTGATTAAAATGAAGCTCTCATTAGCGAGTGAAATAACAATTCCTTTTCACAACAAACGTTATTTCTACCTCACTGGCGTATTACCTTCGTCCAGAGAATCGCATATATCCCCGAATCTCAATTCGAAAACGGGTACAGCGAAACAAATTTGAAATTCGAAAATAACGAACGACGAAGAATTTATATATTAAAAATAAAATGAGTGTCAAGCTATAAGCAATAATGCCTGCGGTTCGAGATCTCGGAAAAGTATGCCTCAGTGTGTGTGTACCCGCCGAGTCGTGAGGTGGAGGGACGGATCCGCGGGAGTTTTCGCGAGATAGCGAGAGGGAGGGATTCATGCCGGGCGCGTACGCGTCCCGGCATGAATATTGCCAATTTACGGGTAGAAGGAAAGAGTGAACGTACGGTTCTCACCTAGCCTCCCTCCTGGCTCAGCCGGTTTCCGCACCCTTTTCCACCCCCGTCTCGCCGAGAGCAGCAGAAGCACTACGAGTATAGAACGAACCAGCGCAGCAGTAGTAGCAACCCCTTTTTCCTTCAGGTCTTCTTCCTCTTTCATCCCTCCTTTTTTATCCGGGCATATACATACATACGCACACATCCTCCCTGAACCTACAACTTGCACAGTAGTCTCTATTTCCTTCGTCCCATATCTGCACCCCCACACGTATGCGCGCACACACATACCCCTACGGCACCCAGACCAGACGAGGGAGGGTGAAGAAAGGCTCGGTATGAAACTCCCGAAGGTTATAGGAAACTCGAGCGAGCAAAAGCGAGAGAAAGGTCGCTTGACGCTTGATATTGGAAAATGGCGTCGATGTATGGCTATGGGAGGAGAGAGCGAGAGAGGGTGGAGAGTCTCACGTTAGCGAGTGAAAGAAAACGCAGAATGTGAGAGGAAGCGCGAGAGACGCGAGCGGAAAAAGAAGAGCGAGAGAATCAGTAGGTTGGCGGAAGGTCGGAGAGAAAAGGTGGAGGTACAACCACCGCTGTTGGCTCCTGCGTGCATCTCGAGGGGTTGAGAGCAGGAAGAAGGCGAGAGAAAGACCGAGTTGAAAATACTAGCGAGTAGAGTTCCGCACGCGAAAAAGAAAACGTAAAGGAGTGGACGAACTGCCGCGACAGAAACGACGACGAGAGCCAAGTAGTAGTAGCTGGAGTGCCTCTGGTGGGGAAAAATAAAATAAATTGCTCAACATATCCAATAAGGTGGCAGAGCCGTCGCCCAGGACGACGCCGACTCACTACTTCACTCCTGTCTTTCTCTCTGTACTGTCTCCCGCGGTAGCTCTCTACTCGCGCTTTTCGCACAGCCGTAACTTCAGAAGCTCTACCAGGCTAAAAGATTCCCAGCGACGACTTCAAGCTTGCAGCACCCTGACGAAGCTGAGACGACGCGATGACGTTTATCATCAGGTGTAGCGGCTTTGTTTCCTCTGACGATGAGTTCTGATATTTTTCTTGGGCGAGCTGGTCAATATCTGATGTCGATCAGGATTTGTGATTGTGGGAATATGACGGAGGAAGCTTTTCCCTGGTCTTGCCTTACTCGGTGCCCTTCCCTGACTCCATAGGCAATCATTCCTTTTGGTCTTCAAGACCTTTGTCCACAATCCACCGAGTTGGCTGGACTATCATTCCAATGAACCCTGAAACTTACTGATGCCTAACTTCCAGTAGCAATTGTGACTCGAACACAGGTCTTGGATCGCGTACACAGGTCTTGCGAAAACCTCAGAGGACGTAAACTGCCATCTGTCAAAAATTGCAGATCCTCCAACCTCATGGTGTCGAAGTTTGCATATGCAGAATCCGGTGCAAAAAATATTTTTCTGCGTCTGGTGTCTGATGAGTTCTAATATTGTTCTAGGGTGAGCTAGTCTAATAGGGTGAGCTAGTAAAATCTGCACCCATGTGTACACACGTGATCAAACTGATGTAGCATTTGATGTAAGATTGAAATAAGGTAGGTCTCCTCTCGCCACCTCGGCGTCTTCAATACTCGCAGGCAAAGAGCTGTCACATATTCGAGAAGACAGTGTTGTTATTTTATTTTTGTATCCCCTCAGAAGTACCGATCGTGATGGATCAGTTGACTGGGGTTGTGCGCGGTACATGCGCGCGCCGATTGTCCTTTTTCCTCTTCTCCCACATCTCATCTCAGCATAACGTTTTTTTGCTTTTACGGTGTCCTCAAACCTGGGGTGGGGTTGCAGGAAACCGTAACTGGTCGACGCAGGATGGAACGTGGAAGGTGAAGTATTGGATCAGCGGATACCTAACGTTACCACCCTCGCAGCCTCCTCCATCCGCGTACGCTAGGCTCCTACCCTGGAAACCCATCGATATTACCATACATATAGGATGGTCTGTAATCTTCCCCGCTCTCTCGTTCTCGTCCTTCGCCGTGTTCGCCGGTTCGCCTCTCTTCGCCGTCTACCATCTTCCTGTATGTCGTCCTCCATCCCCTTCCTTCCCCCCATCTCGCCAGGTCTGCATTTCCGTCACTCCGTCACGACTCGGCACAGAGGTGAGAACGGAATATCCTCCACACGTCTTTCGGTTCCTCTGTGTATGTATGCTGATTGTTCTCGTTGCAGCAGGGCAGCGCGGAGGCTTTGGGGATGCTGGGGAGGAAAGAAATATTAGAAAGTACGCGAGAAGAAACGGGACGATGGGGGGAGTGTAAGGGGAGAGCAATAGTGAGTGAGTGAGAGAGAGAGAGAGAGAGAGAGAGAGAGAGAGAGAGAGAGGGGAGTGAGATGGAGAGGAAGCTAGACGAGGAAACTTTGAAGTTCAGCGTACGTGGGTCTTTCTTCGTTCTCGGGTTCCCGGCTGGGTATCGCACAGGAGTAGTGTGCTGGATAAAGAATCCGAGCTTCCGATTGGTCTCCGGTTCCTCCAACCCCCTCGACCGTCGTTCCTTGCTTACGTGGGTATATATAGGGTTCGTAGCCACCCCCGCCTTCCATACCCTCCATCTCAGCTTTCTTCGCCTCAAACGTACACATACACATACACGTATCCACATACCGCCACCCATGCATCGCCCTCTTCTCATACATTCTTCTCGTAGACGTCGCGCAAGGTTGGCCTTGCCGTTTTCTTCCTCGCCTCGGCACACACATAGCATATCCGCAGTTGGAATATTCAGCCACGTACACCGAGCGTGTAGCCTCTTCGAGCCGGGCGAGGAAGAAAGAGGGTTGGCGAGGCGAAGGGTGCACGAGAAGAAGAACTCGGGAGCTAGCTGAAATGGTGATACTCGTTTTTCTTCGCTCGTGGGAGGGATGACGAAGAGAATCGGAATGAACGAGCGGTGGATGCGGGAAAAGAAATCATCCTCGCTGGCTACCCCCTCGCGCAACCCTCCCCCTGAAGGCGGAAAGAAAAAGTCGCCTGCACGCCGCGAATCCACACACTCTGCGCGGTCCCTATACGCGTTGTCGGGGGAGGAATAGAGAGCGCGTTAGGTGTGCTCATGATGTACACTTGGTATGGCGCCGTACCTCCCATCGCGACGAGAAGGGTCGAACGAGACCTCAGGGTTGCGTGATACACGTGTGTGAACAACACAGCGCAGGTCTGTTCAATAACGACCTTATAAAAGTAGCGGCCCCCCCCCTGCCTCTGAGTTTTTCTCGACTCCACCCATACACAATCAATCAAAATCTTTCTCAGCGTCCTGTGTATTCATCCACGTTTACGGACTGCATACTAGGATACGTCGAGCCTTTCCATCCTGCGTTTTTCAATAACACCCGACTGTGACCATTGATCATTCGAGACCAAACATTGTAACGAATAGGAATCCATTTTTCAACTCTCTTGTCTTGCTTGCTTCCACGTGAGAAGGATGTTGGGTCTCCATTGGAAACTTCCTTGATCTTTGCATATGGACCGACAAGACACGTGGTAGCTGCCATTAGTAACGGTAAGATTTCCAATCACCTTGGATGGTCCCCATCCTGGTAATTGTGATCTATAAGTGCTTGTCTCTAATGCGGATGGCAAGCGATGGTTGGATAGTCACTTTTAGCTCCTGCAGTGTCCGATTGATCTAACCGTAATAGACGCCTGATTGTGGTGGTCCTAGATCGACGAGACCTGGGTGGAAACCCATGGAAACATTACGAAACAGGGTTTAGTAGATTCTCCGGAGTTCCGGTGGTCTTCAAATGGGATCCATGAACCACGATCAAATAACATTTCTTGAACATTGTACTTGAGTTATAGGCAGACGAAGATGTTGATGCCTGAAGTCCTTTTATGACCATGCACTTCGACCATGCGCGAGGATGTAAATAAAAAAGGATGATGACGTTTAGCGATGATCGTCCATTCACTATGGCATAAAAATAAAAATGGCAGTTTTCATTTGAATTGTTTATCAATGTGCTGTCACTTTCCAACGTCCATACATTCATCGATAAGAGGTAAACAATTGTTGGTGACGATTAGAGACAATACTGCCTTCGCTCCTACGAGCATAAGAATGAGAACAACGGCTGTTATTCAAACAGTACTTCAAATATGTCCCGTCTCTTTGCAAAATTAATAAACAGAGTGAAAACATTAATGGGTTCAACAAAATTGTTCGTTCACAGATGGCCAGAAAAAACGTCGACGTAAAGCCCTAATATATTTGATTATTTCAATTATTCGTTACTAAATTGAACCAATAATCCCTAATAAGCTAATATTCCATTCTTTCCAGAACTAATGTAGTCAGCCCTAGTGATTTATTCTCAGCGACATTTATCGATGTCCAAGACACAGTAGGGCTTAGAGCCAAGTACCAGTGGATCCCCAAGCTCTGAGAACGAAGTTTCGGCGATAATTTCAGTGACGCGCTTACGCGATCGTTTCAGCCCTCACCAAGGGTGTCGGATACGTTTGAAAGGGTTGAGAACATAGAGGGTGGGATGCGAGGTTCATCGCGATCCCGCGGCTGACGGCTTCGATATCTGGAAGAGAGACTTTCGTAGGCTGATGGAAGGTCCTTCGGGAGTCCCTCTCATACTTCACCAGGCTCACTTACGTCGTAGCGTCTACGTATCTGTTGTGCGCGCGTCCCCTCGACGATTGTAGGGAGCTGAGTCAAAGAGGACGCGAGGACAAAGGGACTCGCAACGAGGATGAGGAGGGAAAAAAGAAATAGGTAGGAGAAGAAAGCGAGCTGTATGAAGAGGAATGGCATGACGAGAGAGAGAGAGAGAGAGAGAGAGAGAGAGAGAGAGAGAGATGTGAGGACAAGTCAGAAGGATGAAAGAAGTGACAGGGTCGTGGATAGAAAAAGGGTGCGGCGTAGGGTGCATTCGCAGTAAAAGAGTAAGAGAAGATCGCGTTGAGTCGTCGCGGATCGAGTATCCTCCTTTCCCCCTGCCGTGTCGAATAAGTGGAGTAGCCGAAGGCACACGGCTGTGGTATACCCCATTCTCGTTCTCTCGTACTTTATTTTTTTATCCCTTTTTTTCCTTCTTTATTCACTCTTTTGCCTCGCGGACCGAGAGAATCGAGAGAGCCCCTAGATGCCTCACCGCTTGGGCGTCTCGAGCTCGAAAAAATCGATAGCACCGCAAGCACGTAAAAGGGTTAAAAGTCTCGCTGTCTCGCTCCTACTTTCTTTCGCCCTGGTGGGGCCGACCCTTTCGGCCTCTCGTCAGCGAGGCGCGTGTCTCGAAAGAACGTACCTTCGGACTAAAGGACGGACATGAAAACGGATGGGGTGTATATATATATATATATATACACACACACACACATATTCAGAGGAAAGTGACTTTGAAGACTGCGGACTGTCCTCAAAGTCCAATGTCCCGATAGCCAACATTAGGTCGACATAGAGGGCTCGAAATATTCTTTTTCCCTATACACGTCTACGCGGACATATGTTTATCGATGTGTGTATGAAAGAACACGGGAGGAAAGGGGTTGAAAAAAGCTCGAAAAGCAGAGAGGAGCGACACGAATGCGGGAGAGAACAAGATTTACATACGTCTACCCTATCGTCCTGTCTACCAGCGCTCGGCTGTTCTTGTTAGCTGAAAGTTGCCTCGTCCGGGCCTTTGCTTCGACTTCTGGCTAGGTACGTATATACGCGCACACACACATCGGCCTCGCACAGTGCAGTCCCGTTGGCTTTTACCCGTGCTTAAATATCAGACGAGCTTTTGCGGTTGTTAGTTGCGAGGAAACTCGCGGAAAAGTGAAGAGAAAGTGCAAGCTCCGCGCGAGAATCGAGATCAAAAGGAAAAAAAACGGAGACAGACAATCTAGAGAGGAGAATACAATTTTCGGCAAACTATAAACGCTGTGGTGTAATTGAAAAACCTGTTTTACAATGTTATTGGATTGTTTTTTTATCGAACGAAAAAGAATTATTGATCGTTTGGTGGCGCGAGTTCGAGGGGCCAGGTTGTAATTCTGAACTTTGAATCATCAGAACGCTCAAAACTCCGAAAGAATTTTCCACTAAAGACCAAAACTCCGAAAATCTGAACACCGTCAAAATAATTCGACTAGGGAAGTTTTAAAAGTTTAAAAATTTTCAATGAATCGACGAATTATTTCAAGAATTTTCTTTATTAAGAACTGATTTTACGTCAATTTTGAAATATGTCTCCCTATGTCTCGGGAATGTTATACGTTCTACATCATTTTACAGTCAACTGTGTAGACTTTCGATGGCATGATATTGACGAACCTTGTAATTTCGGAACATTAAAATTAGGAATTTTCAACCGTCGGCGCGTTCAAAGTTTAGAATTTCAATCCGGCATCGAGTTTGAGGGACTTTTTGGGTGGAATTGCTCGAGAAGGGAGCGGTTCGTCGATGTCGAGGAATACTGATTTTATTTCGATTGAAATTTCCGATGCCTCGACTGAATGATGTTGAAGTGTGCATCATTGAAATGCAACGAAATTTTTTTCCCTGTAGTTCCCAAACTTCTTTTGACAGATTGAAGCTACATAAATAACGCGATCATTTTTCAGGCTCCTTGTTTAACGATCTACAGCTCAAGTCTACGAAATAGGACTTTCAAGAGGGGGTAAGGTATTTTTTTAAGCGTTTCGTTTAAATTTTATCATATGATTGCTTTATGGGTCTGGAATCGATGATTCTGTGTAAGGTTATGAAAAAAGAAACACTCGTTTATTGATGTTTAATTTTTTATTTTCTAGTGTAGAAATCTTTGAAACTTGACCCGGTGCGTTGGTCTAGTGGTTAGCGTGCTGGCCAGCGGATCCGGGAGGTCGCGAGTTCGAAACCCAGTCGCGTACTTTCGTCGGAAAATGTTTTTCTTCGACATTTTTCGGCGAAAGACGACTAGTTCCGTGACTGGGAAGCGAAAACTTGTGACCGGCTGTATCGGTATAGGTTTGCCGCAGTTTCCCTATGCCCATGGCAGATATGCCATGGTGAATACGATACAGAGGGGGAAGTCGGCTGCGGCCGCGAGGTGGGGTGGTTGTGGAATGGGGAGGTGGGGTGAGTTGTGGAATAGTTTGATAGAGGAGGTATATGGATGTGGAATGGGAGGTTATAACGAAGTTGAGGTGGATTGGGGCCGTAAAAAGGGAAAGACCCTGTACGACTGGAAAAAAAAAAAAAAAAAATCTTTGAAACTTTTAAACGCGGTTTTCTCACACTTAGCATTTTCAAAGTCGGTGAACTCTCCAGCTCAAAATCTACTGCACCGATCCTTTTGAAATTTTAGACACTCTTTCTACACATAAATTACGAGGTAACGCTGACGAGTTAAAATTTTTTTTTTTAATTTTAATTTATTTTACAATAACAAAATGTCCGATTTGAAAAATGAAAAATCGGTATTTTCACTTTTAAGGCAGGATTCTACTTTGAAACCATGAAAAAAACGCTATTTTCGTGAATTTTTTCTGAGAATACTATTAAAGATATCGACATGGGGTTTAAACTGTTCAATAAATACACTCTTTAAGTACATAAAAAAAAAATTTAAATGTATTTTATTCATTTTTTGTACACGTAAAATATGTTTAAAGCCAACGCCTCGAAAAGCAGGTACCGTTGCCGTGGTCGTGAAAAATTCCCGACGGATGGTCTGAAACAAAAAAATCAAATAGTTTCATGTTCAGTATGTCTTCAGAAACCGACCTAACTAGAATATTTTATATACGTGCAAAATTAACAAAATGGCGGCTAAAATACGAAAAAAATGCGTTTTTTGGGTCTTTTTTTGCAATAAAAAAATAGTTCTAATCAAAATTTTAAGTTGATTGTAGTTAGGTCGGTTGGTACACACATATAGAATATGTGTTCCAAATTTCATAAGGATCGGTTCAGTACTTTTTGAGTTATCACGACCACGGTACTTGAAAATGTCGTTTCGAGAAAAACGCGTTTAAAGTTTTGGTGAGTCCGGGCCGCGCGCCGGGCGGGTCACAATAGCGCGCTCAGGTAGGTGCGTTCGAAAGGCGAAAAAGGATAGTTAGACTGCTTGGAACTTTATAAAATTTTGACCGAACATTCTTGAACATATTTACTTTCGAAAAATGTAAAAAAAAACATTTTTTTTCAAAGTTTCAAAGTCGAATACTGCCTTAAGTGTAACCAAAAATGAAAGAATAAATTTTTGAAAAACCCAACAGCGATATCTTAAGGAACTCATCAACTAATGAAATATTTTCGGTTCTTTTCAATTTTAGATGATCCAGTGATGAGTTATGCGGTTCACCGCAGTGTAACTTTTTTTTTAGGCGTCTGTAAAGATTTACTGTCTCTGGCTCATTTCTGCATAATTATTAAGGGGAGGGTAGGGGTTTGCATTTTTGAAAAATCGATTTTTTTTGTTGTGTTTTTTTTTCTTATAGTTAAACATTTCAAGAATATAATCCCAAAATTTCAATTCAATCAGAGCAAAACTCTCGAAGTTATTGACTATATAATATCTAAACTTAAAACGCGTTTTTCTCGAAACCACTTTTTCAAAGTCCGTGTTCCCTGCCATTTGAAAACTACATGACCGATTTATTTCAAACTTGATACACACTTTCTACATATAAAATACGTCCCCCTAACGGTTAGTTTGCAATTTTTTTTACATCGACGGGGTTTTCCACCCCCAAAATGGCGGAATTTTTCGTGAAAAATAGCACTTTTCACTTTACATAACCACAAAAAGTTAGAAATTAAAAAAAAAATTTCAAAGACCGTTGCGGGGAGGATTTGATAATACTTTGACTACATTTTAATGGCACTTGATTTCAGATAATTTCTAGCTGAGATACAGTGAACACCGCAAATCGTGTTTTTCCAAAGGCGTTCTTGGAATAGCTTTGTCACCGACTTGTTTGTGGATATTTTCGCGTACAAATTTCACGGAATGTTCTTGAAATGACACTCAATAATGTACAAAAGGTTTCAATAAATTTACTTTATCCATATAGATGAAAAAAAATCGCAAAAAAGTGTTGTTTTTCACGCTGAAACCCCTCTCCTCCCGTTAATGAAAAATTTACAGAATATTTTTCAAATATTCTTTTATTATATACTAATTTCATAAATAAATAAATAAATAAATAAATAAATAAATAAATAAATATATATTAACTGTGTTATCAAAAAAATTATCGTATATATGCTTTTCTTTATAGCGCATTAACCTTAGCCCCCTTCATAATGATAAAAATAAGGAATAAAAATAAAATTTTGCCTTCAAACGATGCAAACTTCAAACCCATTCGAGTGACCGAAAAGTCGGATTTTTATGGCAGTTCTTTTGTAACGAGGAAAAAGAATTTTTACGCGACATGAGCATTTCTTGTTTTTATACGGTTCACCATTCTTATCTCGGCATCCTTAGAGAATTTTACGTCCGAGAATAATATCTCGTGGTTATTTATGCCGAATCCACGCGGTGTGGGCGATCGCTCATGTCTTTTGGTGTTAAACGGACCATTCGAGGATTCGAAGTCTCGGTTTTATCGTAGCCAAGCGACTCTGCTGAGAACGAGGAAAATACGAGAGAAATAAGACGCGTCCTCTTATTTTCTCAATAGTGGCGAGAGATTTCCGAACCATTATGCAAATGCTCGTGGACGTGGCAAACGAATTCTCTTCCGGTTGTCATCTTCGTCACTGTATGCAAGGAGAAAGAGAGCGAGAGAGAGGGAGAGTGAGTGAGAGAGAGAGAGAGAGAGAGAGAGAGAGAGACTCTTCCCGTTCTGTTTATTTCACAGTTCCGGTCATAGCACCCGAGACAGCGATTCACCACTGCCGCCATCGTGTGGACCGTTCTGAGATCGTTTGGGGAATCGGAAACGAGCGAAAAGAAAAGACCAAAACGTACTCCTTTGGCTGACTTTATTTGCCTTTTCTCTACAGACAGTAAAATTTTCAATCGACTTGCAAAACGCAACGACTGGGAAAAAAGTCCCACATTTTATTACGTAGTCGTACCGCGTGCTTCATCATCGACTTGTTGGAACACCCATCAATATGGTATCTCTGATCTAGACACCATAAAACAATGGCGTTGAAGTTTGCATCGTTGAAACGCAACGAGAATATTTTTTTTCCTGGTTTTTTTCTAGCACGTTTAAGGGAATACACTACTGAATTTTCCAAAAACTGATTTTTTATAAGTGGCTCAAGAGATGCGTTTAAACATCTAAAATAAGGGGGAAAAAGTTTGGTACTTGTGAAACAAAAGTCCGCAGGCCAGTGTGGGTCTGCGGTGCCAGTGGCTGGCCTGTGTGCGAGACGTCGGCCGTTTTTCTTAAAACAACATTTTTCAACACGGCACGTAGCATAACTCTAAGAATTTTCATTCTTTTCACTTCAAATTTTCAGCACATTTTTAAAATAACATTCCGACGAGAAATACCTACGGGATTTTCCATGAGTTAATTACAACATTAGTTGTTAACAAATGATTGACCTTTTTTCTGACGAAAATTGAGATTTTACTTTAAATGCTTGACAATTACACAAACACTCATGTTTTCAAAATCATCTACGTATTTTTCTAGCTATACTCATTTAAATAAATAGAATTAAAATTTTTGTTTTTCAAATTCAAATTTGCGTCCGTGTGCCGCAGAGCGTCTCAAATTCAACATGCCTCGCGAGAATGGCTCCAGTGTCACCATTTTGTATAGTTTTTTAATATAATTTTTTTTGTTTACTTGAAGATAGGACTAATAACATCTTTGGATACTATTATTCTCTTACTTGTATTTCCACAAAAAATCACGGAAAATCACTTAATTTTGGACGTTTACAGCCCTTAAGGAAGAAAATGCCTCAAACGTTTTTTGAGAATCCTTATCGGAGATCTGTAATCTGAGGGTGTAAAAATTAAATGTAGGATAATGATAAGAGTAAGGAGATGGAAAAATGAAAAAGAATTTTCCTTGAATTTCATGCAAACTTCAGGGGTATACAAAATAATGATGACGTTGAAGTTTGCATAGTTGGAGGGCAAGGAAAATGCATTCTTTTCAAGGAGCTACATCTACCTAAAAGATCGAAAAAAATGGCCAAATACCGAATTCGGTTTTCTGGAAAACGGTTGGTAAAAAAGAAGCGCATTTTTGTTTAACACTAATGTACATATATTGAGAGCATTTTCAAAAAAGTCACCAGAATATACAGAAAAAGAACAAAAACATGGCCACCGGCAGATGATGAAACTTTTTTCGCGATGTTTGGCGGTGGTCGCTCGCCAGCTTAAACCGTTCATCTCAAATCTAAAAACCAAACGGGTTGTTCAAGTTAACAATGAATATGAGTCGATGACAATCGTCGATTTTTTAAATCATTTTTTTTAACAACGTGGCGACGACGTGAAACTAGCGTACAGAATTTCTAAAAAAAGTCGTCATTTTTACGTAAGTATTAAAAAATGAAGAACGATTTAAAAAAAGTGAGATCGTCAACGATCTTTAAATGTTTCTCATCGTATCTTCTGTAAATTTGGAACCAATCCATCAAGTGGTTCTCGAGATATCGTGTCCACCGACTTTGAAAACAGTTTTTCGAGAAAAATGCGTTTAAAGTTTGAAGTATGATGATCACTAAAGGTGATACTATCGAATAAAAATATTTTTGGAAAATGCCATTTTTTGACCCGCCTAGGTAGATGTAGCCCGTTAATCACTCAATTTTTTCCGGTTCATTTGGAATGTGAAAAACACTCAAATGTTTTCACGTATTCTCAGTCGAGTTTTATCACCTCAATCCGCAAAAATAAGGCTTTGGATCATAATAAAAATAAATAAATGACAAATGCAAAGAAAAATCGTTGCAAACTTCGATGCAAACTTCAACGTCATAAAAAATGTTCGTGCCCTTCATGGTCATTGTGGAGATTGTCATACGTGAGTGTTTTGGTTAATTGCAATTATTAACAAATAGAAAAACACATAAGTATGCTATTATTGTACAGACATATAAATGGGGAAAGCTGATTTTGAAGATATTCGACTTGGAGGACCACCCTTATAGTCTATTGACCCCATATTCAGTCTTATGTAAATTCCAATCTGTCTTGCCCTAAATTGGAATTTGTTTAAAAGAATTTGAAGGGCGGCTCTCAAAGCAGCCAAATGTTCTGATAGCCAAAATCATCTAGATACAGTGGGTTCAAAATATTCTCAGCCATCATCCAAAATATAGTGGATCATGGAAATCATCAATACAGAACGATGTCTACGGAACAGTTGATCAAGCCTCAAATTACCGATTTTCGATATTTGTAATTTCATTTTGAGCAACCTGAGTAAAAAGCTCCATGCTCCATCCACGAAGTTTATCAATTAATATTTTGCGAAAAGCCGATTTCTAAAACGAATTTCTATAGACCCAAAATTCGTCATTTTTTTTTCAAGTACCTAAGGACTCCGAACACCGAATGAAGATAACCTATTTCCAAATTACCACCAACCTTTCGTTTTTCGAAAACACGTATTCTATGGTATGTAAATGATCCCAATCTGTTTATAGAATGGTCGGTTTGGTTCGTAGTAGACGGGAGCAAAACTGAAAAGAAAGCTCGTCCCGCGGGTTATTTCAGAGTTTATCGACAGTGGAAGAGGAACAATTTTCGATCGTGGCGGCCGAGACAACGGGAGAGCTGAATAGATAAACCCATAAAAGTGGCGCTCTGAAAAAAAGGCGGTAGTTTGTCCTGCCCACGGTTGTTGGTGAGGGCTTTCTCTGGAAAATTGGAAAATAATAAATTGCCAAACTACTTTAAAGAAATTAGACGGGAGGACGGATGTTCGCCTCGGCGTAACGTTTCTTTTTTTTCTCCTACTTTACTTCCCCACGTCTACATCCAGGGTTCTCTCATTCGCCTCGTGGCGCACAACTCCACGCGCGTAAACTTCCCCGGTTGTGCGCGGCCTCTCTCGTGGATATTGATTAATTTGCTTAAAAAGTTCCTGCCTCTGTGTGGCCAGAGCTCTCTCTCTCTCTCTCTCTCTCTCTCACTCTCCCTCTCTCTTGCTGTATGGCGCTTTCTGTCCTCATCCCTCCGTGTACTGCCCTCAGCAGCCACACGCTGTTAGTATTTATTTCACGGTGATGTCGAGCCCCGGATAAACTCGTGCAGGCAAGGAAAAACGAAAATGAAAAAATTTAACTCCAACCGCCTTGTTACGGAGGAGAGAAACTTGCGATTCCGTACTCGTCGGAGAATTAATATCGTTCGTGATAAAGCTCTGCGATAGAATCAGGATAACAAATATGAGCTGGTCAATTTGATAAATATTTTATGAATACATTTGTCAAACGTCCCCGACTTGCTCGACCATTCCGGATCAAACTTTACCGATTGGATCGCGGCTGATTTTTGGCGTTGGATTTGGGTTTGTTTGGGTTTGGGAAGGACAATATGAAAATTAGAATAGAGCGTTGAGGTCAAGATTAATTTTATTATTAGTTGATTATTGGATTGTAGCAATCAAGGTGGTTTTTTCAGATCTCTTAATACGTATGCTTATAGCTGAAACCTAGCTGAATCAACCACTAAACAGACTAGTCAATTTCATGAAAATCCCTAGACCTGTCTTCAGGATAAAATTCTCAAAAATGCCTATCATAGTATAGAATATGGTTAGAATTCTTAAGGCCGCAGTAAAAATCATGTGCGAATTTAACAATTTTTTTTCGCATGAAAAAGTGATTCACCCTTGCAATTAATTACACATCTATTTAGTATGAATATCGAGCTCATAGAAATATATATATATATATATATATATATATTTTTCTCGATGTACAAAATGGCCGTTTACTAATATTTTCTTTTTTTTAGGCGCTCCGCGGCGTGACATTTAACATCCACAATTTTGTATCGAGAACAAAAAACAAAAATTCTCGTCAATCTACATTAGAATACCTAGAGAAGTACGTACGGAATTTGAAAAATATTGTTTTATTCAAAAGTTGTAGGTATTTGAACTGAAGAAATGAATTTTCAGTGAAAAATTGCGTTATAACTGCAAATAAAATGAAAAGTTTTCGATTAAGGGGTAAGGCCACTGTAACGGCCCAAAAAAAAAGGTTTTTTCACTAATTTTTTGCTCCCGAAATTGAAGGTATTGGAAAAAAAACTTTTAATGGTGTTATCGGGCATACATTAAACTTTATTATAACATTTTTTTACAGTAAAAAAAAACAAAATGGCGGTTCCACAGCTATCTTCCCGGGACATGTTTTGCTTCCAGGGCTCCGCGGCACGCAGCACCACTGGTGCACTTTTGAATCTAGAACAAAAAAAAAAACCATTAATCTAGAGGGCTATAGCTAGAGAATGTCGATCGGATTTTAAAAAGTATCAATTTTTGTGGATTTGGCGTGCGTTTGAAAAAAAAATTGATTTTTGACGAAAAAAACGGCAAGTTTTTTGTTAATAAAAAATCAATAAATAAAGTTCTTGAAAATTCCGATCGACATTCTCAAGATAATGTAAATGTTCACATCTGGTTAAAATTTCAAGTAAAAAAAATGAAAATTGTTCGAGTTTGCTGCGTGCCATTTTGAAAAACCATGTTTCGAGAAAAACGCGTTTAAAGTTTTGCGAATAGTTTTTTATTGGAAAAAATTAAAAAAAGAAGTTAAAAGGATTTAAACTATTTTTAAACTAGAGGGTTTAAACTATTTTTTAAGCCAATAAAAAAAAAATCGATTTTTCAAAAAATTTACAGTGGCCTTACCCCTTAATCAGAGATTCCGTACGTACTTCTCTGCGAAATGCAATTAGGAACATAACTTAAATTTGAAAAGACCGGTGCGATGGTCTAGTGGTTAGCGTGCTCGCCACCAAACCAGCGGATCGGGAGGTCCCGGGTTCGAATCCCAGTCGCGTACATTTCGTCGTGAAATGTTTTTCTTCGGCATTTCGCGGCGAAATAAGACTCGTTCCACGGCTGGGGGGCGAACTCGATGACCGGCTGTATTGGTGTAGGTTTTCCGCAGTTTCCCTATACCCATGACAGAAATGTCGGGATGAATATAATACAGAGGAGGAAGTCGGCTGCGGCCGCAAGAGGGGGGAACAGGGAGAAAGATGGAGAAAAAAAGGAGTAAACAGTAGAGGAAAGAAACGGGCACAATGAGGGAAAGAATAGGTAACAAACGCGAAAAGCGTGTACCTAATGAAAAAAAACAATAAAAAAAAACTTAAATTTGAAGTAAATCGAGTGAAAATTCTTGAAGTTATTTGTCACGCCAATTGGAAAAAAGATGTTTCGAAAAGTTTTGAGTAGTCGGCCATTTAGTACATCGAAAAAAAATATATATATATATATATTTTATAACAGCTTAATATTCATACTAAATAGATGTGTAATTAATTTTATGAGTGAATAACTTTCACATACGAAAAAAAAATTGTTAAACTCGGCCATGATTTTATACCCGTTACTGTGGCCCAAGGCCTTAAGTGATGTCTCGCCTATCAAGTGGAACAAATCTCCATTTCGTATAAAGTTGTAAAAAAAAAGAATCGAGCAAAATCAAAAGGGATATCGCGCTGGATCAAGTACAATTGATTTATGATTTCTCCGACTCAGCGAAGAATGCTGAGGTTCTGTGCCACATTTTTTCCTCCATCGCGAGCCTCCAAGGTTTGCGCTGTTCATTTCGAACGAATCGGAAAAGTCGAGGAATAAAATAGCAGGAATTAATAGAAATGACCTGACTCGCGTCTTAGCAGCGAAAAGAGTATATTCCGCTATGCCGGTGGGAGTGGTTGGCAGTGCGCTGTCATGGTGGATATAAGTGAAGGAAGAGAGTACAACGAAACCGGAAGAGCGGAGAAACGCATTTCTATCTTCCTTCTCCAATTTAAGGCTTTCCTCGTGGCCTCGTGCAGAGACGCAATCGGCTTATGGTAATGTTCGGATAAAAATACATCTCCCGGCGATTGTTCTACGGGTTACGTCGGGCGACGAAGCTTGGTAAACGCGACTGGCTGTCTCCTCGCCCTCGTCTTAACTCGTAGACGAGATAGGAAAAAAGTGAGAAAGAGCAACGGAGGACGGGGTATCGCGGAGGGAACTATCGGTGTACTCTGTACCGTGTATTGGATGGAGCCTTCGTCCGGGATAACGAAACACGCAGCCCGAGGAGGAAGAAGAAGAAGAAGAGATAGGAGACGTCGTATTTTCTTGAAAGCTAACGCAAAACGTACGCTGATAGAAGAAAATCTTGTCTTCCTGCGTCTGCCGACAAAGACTATCCTTCCCTCTCCGTTTGAAGCATGGTTCGATGAACCTTTACCGTAGCGTCTGGAAGTTACGTATACCCAGCTAAACGTCATTCAAGTCCAAAGCGCACTTTGACTCTGACGACCGTCTCACTTTGCGAATCCATCAATTGCGATGAGCTTCCTCATTAGCTGATTCATCAGAGCTGCTTTTCCAGCGGATAACTTGCTGAACGCATTCATTATTCCTGGATGTCTACTATTCCGGAAGACTGTGGCGTTCTGGAAGACTGCAGACTAAAATAACAGACTGCTGTTGTCGTTTCTGCAGTTTACGTCCTGTTGCATCACCTCACAATGATGATGACGTTGTCATTCATTTGGCAAAAATTCCTGGCCAGACTTCATCAGGTTTGAAGAAGTTCCTCGTAGTAGTTCCATCATAACCGGTCTATCACCTTTCCAAATAATTTGTTCTCCGGCTCGTCACACTCTATTCACCCTCCGCAAAGACGGAGCTATGCCGAATCCCAAGGACAAGAGATCCGCCGTTCCGCTACATTGGGGATGCTGTGTGGGCTCTTTGCGAGGCCTCGGATCTGCAAACGGCGCGTAGCCTTATGTAAAGTTAACGAGGCGACCAGGAAACTTTCACATGAATACGAAAGTGGAACGTCGTCAGCAGCGGAGCCCCGCTCCACGCCAAATTTATATTTTAAAGCGACGTCCGGGGCCACGTTTGTCGCTAGATTGGATGGGTTGTGATATTAATATGTTTGTGCACGATCCACCAACGGCATAGCGCTCTGGCATACTAAACTTGCAGCTCGAACGAATACAGACACACCTGGACTATGCGGACACCATGTTCGCTAAACCCGAAGGTTTGACCTCACTGAGAGACTTTTACGAGTCCACAATTGATTTAGTCATTGTTATGTTTATCAAGCTGCCTGTGGGCTGGTGATCAATATCAATTGGAGTTGCCATACAGAGGTGTCTTCCATTCTCAGCTTCCTAATCTGATTGGATCATCAGTCAATGTGCGTTTCACTCGTCTTTTTTCATGTTCCGATGCCATAGTGAATTTCCGCAATTGAGGGCATGGTGATTCTTTTCAGGTATATCCAATATTTCGATTGGGATGTTGGATAAGTTCTCGCCCTTTTCGTGAAAATAAATGCTTAATTTAACTAAATAAGCCCTAATGCTTTCAAATGTTTCGAAACTGTTGTTTGATCAAGTCCTAGTGATTCCGCAAGTTCAGCTAGCGTCAGACATGAGTCTTCATGAAGTAATGCCTCTAATCCAACACATCAAAATCATTATTTTTGAAGCATCCAAACGAATCTTTGCCTGTTGTTTCCGACAGAGCATGGTCGCGGAAGTCTCAACAAGAATTCGGTGTACCTTAGCTCCGGATTTTTTGCAAATAACGTAGCGCAGTAAAATGTTCTGCAAACACTCTTTTTTGCGCGAAACTTGACATGCTTAAAACTATTAAAAAAAATGTTGTTTACCTTTCGGCGAAATTACATACTTTGAATTTCAAGCTTGTTTATAGTATTCCTTTATAGATGCATTACGATCTTAAACTACACACATACAGTGAGAATTCATTCAACGTCCTAATACATGAATGTGATCGTACATTAAGTACAGGTGACAAAAATGTCTTGATTTCCGGTTCATTTGCTAAAAGTTGAATTTTCAGCCATGAGATTCCTAATCCAATCTCAAGCAGTCATTGTTCTTTCCATTGGAAGCCATTCCATTGACCCGCCGGAACATGTCCTTGATGACATTCAATCCACCACCAACTCCAAGGCTCCGCGTCATGTCACATCATGACTGATGTGACATGACATCATGACATCATGACTACGGTATCCCAACTTTTCACTTATTTCCACTTCATATAAGTATGGTAGCAATTTGAGAAGTAAAACACTGAGAAACTATCCTACCTGCTGGAGATGTCACAAAAATGTCAAACTCGATCGAGCTGGAGCTCGATCCTGATGAACCGAAATGGTCACTCATGGTGAATCAATACGCTACCAATAACGGTTCCATCTCCTCTCCAACATTACGCAAGCGCTTGCGACTTTTTTTCTTCTCCAAGTAGTTCTCAGCCTCATACGTGAGGTCAATTCGGTTCACGGTGAGGTCTCGCACACGGGACAAAAATGGCGAGAACAAAAGAAAAGACGGCAGACTGATTGGAACACGCGCACTGCGAGGTAAAACGGGCGAGAGGGTCGGACGGGTGAACGGGAAAAGGGATTGTGCGTCACGCAGACGAGAAAAGAGCTTTTTCTTCGTGCTCTGTTTTGCTATGAGGGTAAGGCCCTTATCTCGGCGGACAAAAAAAAAACGAAACGGGGAAGAGAAAAATGAGAAAAGGTTGCGTCTTTTTCTTTTTGGCATCGTGAGAGCGATGCCAGCGGAGTGTAGAGGATATACCAGACTGGTTTGCCTCTAGCTGTGCCACCGAGGAACTTTTCTACCGGTGCTTGTAACGCTGCTGGGACGTCTCGAAATTGGAATCTGCGAACGAGTCTGCTCCGACTACCGTAGCATGGCCCGGGGCAGGAATCGTTCTCTTTCTCTTTTCCTCCCTCCCTCTCCCCCACACTCTCTCTCTCTCTCTCTCTCTCTCTCTCTTCAGTGGTGTAAAAAACACAAGATATTCCCGTGACGAGAAATCCAGTAGCAACAACAGTGTATAGACGTTTGTGGTATTGTACGGTGGGGTGCTTGCAGTCTCCTCGTACATCTATACACACGCGTACCTACACGCAATGGAGTTGGAGTTTGCATTGTTGAAATGAACCGAAAATTCTTTTTATTAGTATTCAAAATCTTTGGAGATTTAGGTTGTTGATCGCTAAATAAGGAACCTAAAAAATCTTTACGTGATTCTTGTAGCTTAGATCTACTGAAGGAAATTCTGGACGTTAACAAAAATTCGTTGCATTCCAACGGTGGAAACTTCAACAAGCATTCCGTCGGGGGAGGCTGACATTTCCCATTAATTCCATACGTTATGGGGTTTTGAAGTTTCCAGAAACATGTAATATTTCGACACGTCGCTAAACAGCTACGTGTTTCCTTATAGATGGTGTATTATGAAGGTAACGATGTATATATTTTGATTTCGTCACCACAGTTGTCCTGTTTCCGGAAACAGGTAATATTTTGACGCCTCTTGTTTGTTGTCGTGAAGCAGCTACGTGTATCCTAAGGGCCAACCCAAACAAACAAACCCAAACAAACCCAAACTCCACAATAAAGGCATCGAAATATTTTAAAATTCCCTATTTTATCACGTGTTTCCGCGAACTTCAAAACCCCATAACTTAGGGAATTAATGAGAAATGTCAGCCTCCCCCGACGGAGTATCACAATATAATGGAATAAATAAGTTGACGGTGAAAACAATATTTTCCATCGTTTTTCAGGAAAAATCCTCATACTGCATAATTACCGAAAATAATATTGTGAATGCCCGACATCTATACAATTTTAGCTATTGGCACCTCCGCCTGTTGTGAGGTCTCCCTTTCATTTCTTTTTACTGATTTATTAATCTTAAGGGCTTGACGCCCTTGGAATGACCTTCTACAAATATGCTCACGTTAATTCAAAAGTGATTTCGAAGATAATCGGCTGACGCTGAGTATGAGTATGACGCTGAGTATGACGTTTAGTATGAGAATAATTAGCTACTATGAGGTCTCTTGAAGTCGAATGTCCTCAAAATCACATTTCCTATATATAGTAAATTTATGCGGATATGAAATTAATAGAAAAAAAAATCGATGAGTTTGGTACTCGACGCCGAAGGAGAATCGCTTAGAAGTACCTGATTTAAAAAATTCTGTTATCGAAATTCTAAAAGTCCAGCTTTTTTGCCTACTTGCTATTCAAGGGCGGTTTTCACGAACAAATTTCGCGTTGATCGACAATGTAAATATTGTGCGGAAAAACCTGGCCCGTAAATTCGCCGATGCGAAAACTGGATCCTGAAATACCTTTGACCCGTGGCGAATTGTTAAAGTTCAGGATTGCTAGGATTTATCGAATTTTTATCTTATTTTTGTGGAACTTATCAGAATTTATCGTGAAGGCTTGCGAGCTGGAAGGAAAAACGAAAATGTGTAGCGAACTTCGATCCATTGTGGTAGGGCGTGACCTGGAAGCTTGATGTCGTGATAAACAGGATTTTTGGAGTCTTTTTTTTGTCGTTTTTCGAAAAGTCTTCCCGCAAACTTACTCGTAAGGGTTGATAACGAATAACGAGGAAAAAGTTAAGAGGCGAACCTGCAAACCAGTGAGGGTTGTAACGGGGGTGTAAAAAATTGAGGAGCACATTCCAGAGGGTGGTTTCTGCACCGGAGGGGAGGGAAATTGTTACTCCGAGTTGGATGGTACGTAAGGGTATGGAAATACGTGTGGGTGATTCGTACCTGAGGTCGGTGGTGTACACGCGTGTATGTGCGCGACAAAGGATCGAGAAAGGGTAGCGTATGCGGAGTAAGCTCGCGTATTGACGCCCCCGCGAGCGCATGCGCCCAAAAACGTTTCTCTCAACAACCCCCTCGATGAGAACGACCAGTTCAGTCCAGGGTGTATGCGTGTGTGTTCTCGTGTGCCCGCCTGAGTATTCGACGATTGTACACAAGCGGGGCCGCCTTACACACACGTCCGACTACTCCCACCCAGTTCGATTTACCTAAACATCCAGTGCGTATTCTAATTGCTCGTGTACGTGCCACTGATGGGTGTTTTCTGGCCCGCAATAAGAGCGCTAAAACAATAAAGAGGAAAAAAGACACGGAATACACCACGTTTTTAAAACGGACTAAAAAAGTATAAAATAATTTCTCCTAACCCCGTACAGATTTATAACCCAATACAGATTCTTAACCCCATACAGATTGCCCTGAAAATTTGTGATTGGGTATTTTCAATAGCCATGGAAATACTTGTAAGATTTAAATCGAAAAACGTGGGGCGCATGCAAAAAATAGTGTTAAGACGATAAAGGTTTTGAAATAATTTATTAAGGTAAATATATAAGTATTGCAATTATATAAGTATTGAATACTTATATATCAATTAAATAATTATAAAATTCAATATCATTAATTATATAATTCAATACTTATATAAGAATAGAAAAGTATTACAATTAATATAGGCATTGAGTAGAAGGGTGTGAATCTTCAAATTAATATACTTATTAATTTAAAGGGTCTAAATCTTCAAATTAAGGCGGGACACTACTACGATGAGTAAAAAAATCGACTTTTTTTCCACTTTCTCAAAGTATACATATCCAAGTATAGGTAAAAAATGTTCACGTTGACATATTGAAAATTGACCGAGTTACACATGATTTAGTACGAGCAGGTAGCGCGACGATTTCCGTATGCTCTAAAAATTTCAATCCCGTTTTTCGCAGAACGACTTTTCTCGACCTTAAAAATTTAAACACCACCAAATAGTCGTGAGACAAATAATTGTTAATCACCGAGGATCTCAGCACACATGTTTGATCAAAAAAAGCCGAAGGCAAGCTGTAACCAAATGTAAACAAAAGAACACTGAATAAAACTACTTACTTACTTCTCGATCTGGCCGGCATCATAAGCCTAGCTCTAATTCTTCGATAATCAATTAAAAAAAAAAAAAAACAAGATTTCCGCAATTGCAGTAGCCATTGTTATATGTAGCATTTCTTTTCCTGAAGTAAATTACACTTTTTTTTTAACACCCGCCATTTTGTAAGATTTTTAAAATGAAGATCGGCTGCGTACAATGAGAACTACATTTAAATAATTAAGAATTTATTTTTATTTTTCAGACCAACTATTGTCAAGTTGTGAATCCGGGTGTTGGACCACTTTTTTTTTATACAGTTCTACCTTAATATATTTATTAATATAAAGGGTCTGAATGTTCGGATTAATATATTTATTAATTCGAGGGATCTGAATCTTTATTAATATCGTTATTTATTTGACGGCGAAGAGCGATAATTGCTGTAATTAAAATTAACGGCGTTTCAGTTTTTCGTAGAATAACATTTTTTTTCGTTCCCAAATTTTATTCCACAAGAAGATCATTTTGTTAGACCTTGATTTCACGTTTTTCACTAATATTTTTCCTATGTAAGTGACGTCAGAATTTCGCGATCAGTAGTGGATATCGGTAATCAGAAGTTGCAGTGCAATTTACAAATAGTACATACAGCATACTTCATAGATTAAAATCATGAAAAAATAATATAATCGCCTCATAATTTCGTGGATGACTCAGGAGGTATACACAAATTACGTAACGCCAAATCCCCCAATATTTACTCCCCCTTCCCTCGACGTACCAAGATCGTAATGCCTGGCCGGACCTCCCCTCATATATTTCGTTACGGAACGGGTGCTTTGTCGTCAATAATTGCGATTTTTTTTTTCATAGACATAATTAATTATGAAAGGATCGAGTTTATACTCATTTTATGAAGTATATATTCATCTAGTTTCATACAAATTTTTCTGAATTTTTTAAAAAAATCAACCGAGAAATATGTCTTGATTTGACGACGAAAAAAAATCTCTTTATTGTCCCATCAACATCTTTATAAAAGGTTATATGTAAATAAAAAGTCAACAATTTATCGATATCTATACAAATGTAGCTATCGTTATGCGTAGCCGTTTTTTTACAAAATGCCGGCAGTTTGGATATTTTTTTCTATTTTCAAGGCTTATTTTGTATTCGAGCAGTCTTTAAAAATAGTAATGATCAACATTGAAAAAATCGGCTATGTACAACCTTAGTCACTGCGATTACAAAAAAGTCCAAAAAATTGATAATCGGTTGATAAGTTTTTGAGCATTCGCAGGGACAAGGTCGAAAAAAATAGTTTCGAGAAAATCGCGTTCAAAGTTTTCGCTCCATTTTTCTTTATATAAAGTTATGTTTTTTTTCTAGAATATTGATACTTACATTGAAGAATCTAGTCGCGGGCGATATGACGGTTCTTCATCTTCATTATATTTCACAAAATAATAAGAGCCTGCACTTCATCTATCGTGAACGATGCCACACCTGTAGGGACTGAGGGGACTAACCGGTTGCGCTACCTGTTCTCATTAAAGTGACTGTACCTCCGTGACTTTTCGGACTTGCGAATAAAAATCTTGTCAACATATTTTTAAATATATGTACTTGCAAGAATTATAAAAAAACAAACATTTCTTTTTCAAATTTTGCTTGGGATAATTGGGAAAACTACTATGCAAGTTCTTGCACAGTAACTTCCTCCCTTAATTTCATACATTTCGTATGGAAAGCTATCAACTTTCCGTGGTAAAATTGCGCGCGAGTTTTGAAATTAAAAGAAATTTTGCTTTTTTTGGCAGTTATAAAATCGTGACATAACGCAAACCTTGATCCCCCCCACGTACGTAAACCGTAACGCTTGGCCGGACCCCCCCAAATTGCGTTACGTAATTTGCGTACACCCCCGTCATTGGTAGGCAGATCAATTTTTGACTAAGAACAGGAAGCACATTTTTCAGTATATTATTGCTTGAAGGTCTTTAAAAATATTGTCAGTGAGCCCAACGCGTTCGCTATTCTTTGTCACTGCTTTGGAGTCCTTTTTTTTCCAGCAAAGCTGCATCTTCGTTCGCCGCGATGAGCGAAGCTTAATCGAGAGAAGTGCCGGGCGTTAAATAAGCAACGAGAGATCTGGAGAGCGGTGGCGAGAGGACGCGACTCCGCGGAGTCGCGAGTCGTACCTCAGAAAAGTAGCTGGAAGTATAAGGTGGTTGGCGAGAGAGCAAATTTGCGGAAGAGAAATAGGACGAGAGAGAGGTGGAGCGAGGCAAGCTTGGCAAAGGTAGAAGGTTGGAACATGGACTCGCAGTTGCGCTTCCGCCTAACGAGATTAATTTGTTTTATAGGCAACCGCGGCTTCACCGCCACTTTGTCGCTACGCGACACGAGAGCGGCGGTGGGGATGCTACACTCCAATGTACTTTTGGTGTTAGCATTCAAAGCTTCGCTCGATCTCGCTCCACTTGGAAGCTCTTAGTGGTTTATAACGGACACTATTTTTCATTTTTGATCCCATTCCCTTCGCCCTAACCCTACACTTGTCACTTCACCACTTCTGGTAGCTCAGAGACACAGCAGAGTGCTGCCCACAGCCGCGTGTTCCTAACACACCATTCGCATTTGCACGAGGGCACAGCGAAACTGAAAAAACCTGCTGCCTTTTACCGAGTTTCAGTTGCGTAATCATTAGCAAGTCAGTACAACTGCCTCCCGCTCGGTAGTTAGCGCGCAAGCTGCGACCACGGTAATCCATCCAAGTATTGGTCCAGAATAACGCTGTTCAAAATACGAGGTCGCCCAAATCGCACAGTGATCCCACGTCCTCCACTGCTTGTGAATCTCACACTTCTGATTCTAAGATTCATGAGAATTGAAGAAGAAAACAATTCAGGCTTTATGCTCAGTTTTGGACCAATAGCAAAATATGTTCATCTTTGCATATAGGGAGATAATGACGTTGGAGAGTGGAGAAAGGTATGGGAGAGAGTTGATTGGTTCATAGGCAGGCAAGAGTCAGCAATATCAACCAAGGAGGTGTTCGTGTTTTATCTCGAGGCCAGACCAGCACGGCGATCTTCCTCTGTCAGAAAAAGAGGGGAAAAATGCTGTGGCAAAGGGTTAGGGTATCGAAAAGGGCCAGACAACGCGTATGCTAGGGCGGCGGGTTGTAAGCTCCGCTTCGTTTTCAATCTACACGTTTTCTTTTACCATCGAATAAGGTTATAAAAGTTGATTGATTGTCTTGGTTTCCCCATGATTTTCTTGCAATCCCCTACTTGCTTCTTTCATCTAGATGTGGTACCAAAATCTTCCTTCAAATGGAGTATCCTTATGAAAATCTGAGTGGAATAGTGAGTACTGGTTTTCGTTATTTAGATGCTGATTATTACAAGTTTTCGTTTTTCAGATACTGATTTTTAGATACTGGTTCGATAAGGTCTGAATTTGTCCGTAATGAGAGACAAATCAGCATCTTACCAGGTGGAGGAACAAGCTCTCTACAGGTCTGGTATCCGAAGCCTGATTTCGATTTACCAGTTGACTATTACTTTTCACTAAAATTTACAAATATTTTTCAATCTTTTTTGTCTTGATCTCTATGTAGTTGATTTTTCGAAGCAGTTCACCCTCGATGCGAAAACATTGGTACAAGACCCAACAACGTTCCATAAGACTTAATGTCTTTAGTTTAAAGATGTCGCAGGTTGATATCAGGATGACATTGGGCGACTAAAACTACTAAGATGTATCAAACGAACCCAAATAAACATTTTTTTCAATCCTGCTTGTTTTAATCTCTACCTAGTTGATTACCCAAAGCAGTTTACCATTCACGCAAAAAAAACGGCATTAGACCCAACAAAGTTCAATAAGACTTAAGTCATCAGTTCAAAGATGTAGCAGGTTGATATCAGGATCGTATTAGACTACTAAAATGATTTAACAGAAGAATGAGATTGAAACCTACCAGATCAAATTAACGTTCCGCTTGCAACTTGGGAATCACATTTTGTTCAGTATTCCACCTGTCCATCCTACCTCCAATGATTTCCAGTTTGTACAATAAATCATCAAAATTGCTTATGTTTTCCATGCGCAATTTGCTAGTCGAATATTTCCAACTTCTTTTCCGCCCATCTTATGCGACCCTTTCTTTCCATATTTATCACAAAAGTTGGTACCTCCGTTGTCGTTTCACGTGTCGCTCGATAGCGAGCTCTTTTTCCCGTACACGCTTGGCCCTCGCGCGCGTGGCAAAAACCGCCGACCCTAGACTTCCTGACTCAAGGGCGCGACGCCCCGTGAAAGGGAGCTTCGGTCGGAGTGGCCTTGAAGGAGGATGAGCCAAGGCGTCAGCACATTACGAGTTTCAGCCCCGACGCTACTACAGTCACGACTTCTCTCTTCTTCCTGTTTATCCCCGAGCCTCACCTTCTTCCCTCGTGCTCTTTTCTAGCCTATAAAAAAAAAAATCTCCCTGCAATTGTAATAAAATTCTCATCTTGACTTCCACCTCTACGAACTGGATGCTGGAATAAGTCTCACTACTGAATTAGCTTCTTCTTCCTCGAGTGTTACTCGTTTTAATGGCTAATTAATATCCTAGTTTTAGTTCTAATGTTTTAGTTCTAGGCTAATGAATGTTCTAGTTCTAGAATGCTAGAAAGTCCTAGCATTTGAGATGCACAAGAACCCGATTACGAGTGTTTGGAAATTAAGAATTTCCTGCAATCCAGAACTACGCACGTGCAGTTCTGAAATAGTTATATCTACGTCACATCGGTTGAATCGATTTTAGATGTGTGTTCATAATAGCAACAGAAATGTGTAGTTTTCAGTTAAAATTCATATCGTGTACTGGTATTTTGTAAAAAATTCGAAAATCAATTGCATTTTGGCGGATTTTTCATATTTTCTATTTTTTTTTTTCGAATAAAAAAATCGCTATCCTTGTGATATTTTTATTGGTCGGTTCTGTGTACCATTTGATATGTCGCTTTTTCTAAAAAAGTTTTCATCAGTTTTTTTTTCTTAATAACCCGCAACTTTGGATTCAACTCAACAGGAATTCGGATGGCAGGTACAACGGCACCGAATGCCTAAGAATTCCTTGACAGATGGGACTTGATCTTTGATTGTGATGATGGAGTTCCGCCTTCGAACGCTCACTTCGCGAGCATCATCAGCGTTGTCGAACTCGGAGCAGTTCAGGCCAAAGTAATAAAGGAGGGCTTTGATTGCGAGAGGTGCAAAATAAAAGAAGAAGAAAGATTGAAAGACGTATTCACGAACCAGGAATCTCACGGTTCATTCGTAGATTTTCCATGCGATCCCGTTGACGAGCTATACGTGTATCGCAAGTTTTGCCTGTTGTATGGTTCGCTCGGTTCGCGGCAAGGCCTCGCCTGATCGATAAGACTAACGAGACGTCGCGCGACTAACGGAACATAAACCTTCCCGGCGACATTCATTAATGAAGTGCCTCGCTTCCCGTAAGTCACTGCAATCCCGCTTTCGGCTCGATGCACGTATTGAATTCACATATCCTGCGTATAATTCATATACCCGTGTGCTTGCTGCGGAAGAAAATTCTACCTGGCAAGTCCCGGGCTGCGTGCGAACTCACGAAGGCGTGAAAGGATCTAATATCTAACCAGGAATATCTAATATCTGACCTGGAATATCTAACCAGGAAATTTCTGGACGGTTATCCTTTTGGAGGAGGTCTTCCCATAACGGTTCCAAATCCTGATGCATGTGGACAATTGGAATCTGGTGATGTTTCTTCATTTTCGTTTCTGTGCGGATTTTCACAGACCTTCTTGGGTGCAAGTCTCGAAGACATGTGCCCAACATACTCTGCTTTGCGAGGCTTCATCACAATGCACTATTAGAATCCTTTCGGTGTTGCCTACGGCGGGTTACGGGTTCCTTGATACTAAGCCCGCTGATTATGATTACCCGGAGATTGAACGAATTTGACAGTGGAGGAAACATTTCTAGAGTACAAGACTTTGAGACATGTGCCCACAAACATATTCTGCTTTGCAAAACTCCATCATACCACAATATCGCAATACTTTCGTGGTTAACTGCGACGGGTGACAGATTCCTAGATATTCAATCCGCTGATTATGATTCTCCGGAGATTAAACTAATTTGACAGCGGAGAAAGAATTTCTAGAGTACAAGACTTGGAGACATGTACCGAAAAACATACTCTGCTCTGCAAGACGCCATTATGCTACACTATTGGAATCCTTCCCTGGTTAATTACGACGGTTTATGGGCCCCGAGATATTCAGTCCACCGATTAAGGTTTTCTGGAGATTAAACTAATTTGACAGCAGAGCAAGTGTTTCAAGTGTTTCAAGAGCAGCAAGACTTGAAGACCTCTGCTCAATAAGATAGCCTGCATGAGGGTGTGTTTTTGCCCTGTTGTATGTATGCCCTCTTTGTAGGGAAACAGGTCATCATCTTGCACTATCGGAAACCTTTCGTGGTTCGCTACGGCTCATTACGGGTTCCTAAATATTCAGTCCGCTGATAATGATTCTCCGAAGAATGGACTACTAATTTGACAGAGATGAAAGAACCCCTTAAGTATAAAACTCGGAGACATATGCAGAAAACATATTTTTTTTGCAAGGTGTCATCACGATTGAAATCTTTCAGGGTTAACGGCGACCGGTTACCTTGATTTTCAGTCAGTTGATTATAATTCTCTGGAGAATAAACTAATTGCTATCGGAATAAGATTTTACATCTTAACGACGTGAGATGCACGACTAAATATAATAATCTTGCACGTTAGTAGGCGTTTCTCGGTTGTTCGCGAGAAGGAAGCAGGCCCTGCCACAGCAGGGACCTGTGAACCCCGATCATTCATGAGGAGGGGATCAAGGGTCGTCAGCGGTCTACGTGATCCCCAGCGACGAAAACTTGCAATTATAATACTTCGATGGATCTCCGCCAGAGTTCCTCCCATACGTGTCAGAATGATAATCATGTTTCTTATCCGTTGCACGCCTGTACTCTTTTCGTTGTCCCTTCCTATATAGAGCTGTGATGTAGTGCGTTAAACTTTGATGAAGATTTTTAATGAATTCATTGTTTAACACCGGCGGCTTACGAGATAACGGAAGCCCCGCGAAGATTGACCCTAAACCGCTCGATTAACCACGCGGTAATATTTGCCCACGGTGATATCGTGGCGGTAGAGTATGCCCGAGGGCCGCTGCTATGAGCAATTTGTTCACCCGTTTGAACTCTGACATGGGTGTGCCGAGGGATAACGCTTACCTCGCTACGTTACTCACCGTATATACGCGCATGTGAAATACGGTACACGCTATATATATATATATATATATATATATATATATATATATATATGTACATATATATTTGAAGCCAACGTCTCGTAAACGCCTACCCGGAAGTCCATGGGAAACCCGTTCGACGCAGGAAATCGAATGATCGCGCTTGGGTCAATTGTATTAGAAACTTCGTAGATGCATACGGTTCAAGGTAGAAAAATCTGAATATCCGAAGTATGGTGCCTCCCTTCTCCGTTCCCTTCAATTTACGTGCTATTGTTCGTGCGGATAATTCCAGATATTACAGATGGCATGAAGAATTTTTTCAAACTAGACTGATTGGTGGTGGCTAATCAATGTCTAGTTCTTTAATTAGGTGCCAACAATCAAAGTCTAGTTCTGTAATTATGTACCAACAATCGAAGTGTAGATCTTTGATTACCGACCAAAAATCAAAGTCTAATTCTGTGGTTAGGTACCAACAACCGACGTATAGATCTTCGATTAGCGACCAAAAATCAATATCCAGTTCTTTGATTAGCTACCAACAATCAATGTCTAGCTCTTTGATTAGCTACCGACAATCGAAGGCTTGGTCTTTGATTAGCTATCAGTTATCAAAGTCTAGTTCTTTGATTACCTACCAACAATCAAAGCCTAGTTCTTTGATTAGTTATCAACGATCAATGTCTAGTTCTTTGATTATCTACCAACAATCAAAGTCTACTTCTTTCCCATGCAGAAATTTTGATCGGGATACCCTATGTCCGATCAAATTCCGATCAGGATTTGTCATGGATTCCCCAAAACCGGTATCCTGGTTAGAATCCAACTTGCGTCAGTATCGGCATATGTACGACGACAATGGCATCATTTTGAAAATTTTGGCGTCACGTGTATTTTCTGTATTACTATGGAATTCCTATCTATAGGTAGGAATTTTTGTCTATAGATTCCTATCTATAAAATTCCTATCTATAGATAGGAATTACATAGTAATATCGAAAATACACGTGATGCCAAAATTTTCACAATTATGCCATCGTCGTCGTACATATTCCGATACTGATGCAAGTTGGATTCTAACCGGGATACCGGTTTTGGGAAATAAGTCTCTGTTTATACCCACCGACATGTCGGTGGGTATAAACATGTATTTAAGACAAATTAAAATCAAATTCAAAATGATTAGATTAAAATTTACACCAACCGTGAGTTCTTACGTATTTCGAGAGAAAACATTTCGTCGAGGCAAATAAATTTTTGCAAAAAAAGTTGTGAGTTTCAAATATTACATTATAAATATGAAAAAAATCACAAAATGAGTTGTGAATTTCCTCAAGTTGAAGAAAATAAAAATCGAATTCACGACAGTTATATTAAAATTTACACCACAAGTGTAAACGTATTTTGAGAGAAAACATTGTTGAGGCAAAGAAATTGTTGAGGCAAAGAAATGTTCGCACAAAAAGTTATGTGCAAAAATTTCTTTGCCTCGAGGCAATGTTTTCTCTCAAAATACGTACGAACTCACTTTTGGCGCAAATTTTAATCTAATCATTTTGAATTTTATTTTAATTTGTCTTAAATACGAAAAAAATCACAACTAATTTTGTGAATTTTTTTGTATTTATAATTTCTTGTCAATACATTTGCATTCACAGATTTTGATGTGATTTTTTTTAAATTCACATGAAAATCTCGCGATGAGCGCGATCTGCCAATTGAATCTTTGGACAAATTTTTTTTACTGATAGTTTAATGCACCAAAACTTTATAAATGTTATTTATTTTTATAATAAATTTAATCGGTCATAATTCCATTTTTGACATTTTATTTCAGCCTGTATTCACCCGTGATCCTTCCCAGATTCCTCAATGATTCCATGGGGAATCTATTTAGAGTCATTAAAGGATCCGGTTCGGATCCCTAATGGAATCCAGTTTACGGATCTTACATTTAGTCTTCGAATCTGATCCGATATCGGACTAGATCCCGGGATACAAGTCAGAATCCAGCTGTATCCCTGCCAAAATTTCTGCACGGGTTGATTAGCTACCAAAAATGAATGTCTAGTTCTTTAATTAGGTGCCAACAATCAAAGGCTAGTTCTTTGATTAGGTACCAACAATGGAAGTGTCGATCTTTAATTAGCTACCAAAAATCAAAGTCTAGTTCTTTGATTAGTTATCAACGATCAATGTCTAGTTCTTCGATCAGCTACCAAAAATCAATGTCTAGTTCTTTGATTGACTACCAACCATCAATGTCTATATCTTTGATTATCCACCAACAATGGAAGTATAGATCTTTGATTAGCGACCAAAAATCAATATCTAGTTCATTGATTGGCTACCGACAATCAATGTCTAGCTCTTCGATTAGCTACCAACAATCGAAGGCTTGGTCTTTAATTAGCTACCAGTTATCAAAGTCTAGTTCTTTGATTAGGTACCAACAATCGAAGTGTAGATATTTGATTGTCTACCAATAATTAATGTACAGTTCTTTGATTAGCTACCAAAAAATCAATGTCTAGTTCTTTGATTACCTACCAACAATCAAAGCCCAGTTCTTTGATTAGTTATCAACCATCAATGTCTAATTCTTTGATTATTTATCAAAAATCAATGTCTAGTTCTTTGATTAGCTACCAACAATCAATGTCTAGTTCTTTGATTATCTACCAACAATCAAAGTCTACTTCCTTGATTAGCTACCAAAAATTAATGTCTAGTTCTCTAATTAGGTGCCAACAATCAAAGTCTAGTTCTTTGATTAGGTACCAACAACGGAAGTGTCGATCTTTAATGAGTTGCCAAAAATCTAAGTCTAGTTCTTTGATTAGTTATCAACGATCAATGTCTAGTTCTTCGATTAGCTACCAAAAATCAACGTCTAGTTCTTTGATTAGCTACCAGCAATCAATGTCTAGATCTTTGATTATCCACCAACAATCGAAGTCTACTTCTTTGATTAGCTACCAAAAATCAATGTCTAGTTCTTTGATTAGCTACCAACAATCAATGTCTAGTTCTTGGATTATCTACCTATAATCGAAGTCTAGTTCTTTGGTTATCTACCAACAATCAAAGTCTAGTTCTTTAATTAGCTATCAACAAACAATGTCTAGTTCTTTGATTATTTACCAACAATCAAAGTCTAGTTCTTCGATTAGATATTATCAATCAACGCCTAATCCTTTGATTGATTATCAACCATGAAACTCTAGTTCCCATACTCCTTTTTCTGCTCAACGATATCTAGACGACCGCATCCAAGTGCTGGATTATTCAATACGTATATCTATGATCCGTTGCATCGATGCTTGTTTTATCTTTTACGGCGACAAGAATCACAGAAATGCTGATTAAAAATTAACCTCAGTAGGATTCGTCTCTTTAACTTTCCCTCGGCTGTCCTTGCTTACGTTTACATCCCTTTCCTTTCGGCCCACACTTTTCAGTTTAATCTTTGCTCGGAGATCCCCGGGGTGTTGTCCACAGCCGCTTTTTCCAAATGCACTACTGTATCACATTCGTACGAGGGCACATAGTATCGTCATGAACAAGGTGCATCCTGTTTTATCGCTACTCAGGATTTATGTCACATTGGAAAGTGCCCTCGCTCTCTCCAATTCACCATGCTGACCTCAAGATCAAATACGTGACAGTTGCACAGCCACTCGTTTTAAAAAGCGATCTACATACTCTTTCATTATTGATTATTTGAGGCGGGAAAAAGGGGTAAAAGAGGAAGAGAATTTGATATATTCGAGCCTAGAGTAGCTACGTGTGTTCACATATGCTGCTGTATCACGTTTCGAAAGTTGGGTCGTTTTTTCTTCCTTTTTTTTCTTTTACACCGTCGTACAAATTTGTTCTGGCCCCGGATGGGTCGACGGGGTCGAGTATGGGTTTTGTGAGGGGAAGAGCAGCCCGGCGTAAAGTCCATAGCCTCTGCAGCTTTCGGCTTCGTGTTGCTGTATATTATCCAAGGTACCGTCGTATGATATAGACCGAGTCACTCCTTGTGTACCTTGCCACACGTTTTCTAACGTCGTTACTGGCTTTTTGTGTGCCATGAGATCGCTGAGCAAGCATCGTGCAAACAAAACCGACAAACACGAAGAGTCGCAGCAGTGCGTCAGTGTTCTCTCGCTCACGCCCGCCCGTACTCCAATGTTTGCCGTCATTGCGCGCAAGAAACTCTCGCAAGGAAGGAACCATTTTCGTTTTACGTTATACACCACCTTGTATTCCTTCTCTCCCGCCTTGTTTTTCTCTTTATTTATCAACCTTTTAATTTATCTAGTGATTTTTATGGTTTTTCATTTTGGATTTATTCAATTGTTTATTTAATGTCCCAATTGCAGTTCACCTTATTATTCATTTTAATATATTTAACGTTCTGCAAGTCTTTATTTTGAATTTTCGTGATTATTTGCTTTTCGATTTTTAATTCACCCAATTAGTAAATTAAATTCAATAATTGAGTGAATTGAATCGGGCAAGTTTAATTAAAATTGATTATTTTTAATATTAAAATTCTGCTTCCAATTTTGAATTCATAATATTTTTAATTATCGATTCTACTAGGGCGTTAATTAATCACCAAACGTCGACAGTTATTTTTTTTTTTATTAAATTCACGTACACCTGGCCCGACACGTGTGCATTTTTGATATTTGTGTCTTTGAGATCGAGAGCTCAAAAAATGATCTTAACTAAAGATCCAGGTTCGATTTTAAAAAATTTTGTAACTGCGAATTAAATCCTATTCGAAAATAATCACTCTGCGAGTTTCTGTTATTTCTGTTGGAGGATGCTTTAGATTTGGATGTCCGAAGGGAAGAATTTTCTTCGCGGAGCTGCTGTTCCAAAAATACGCTGACCTTGGTTCGGACTGTTTTAAGGGGTTAGGCCACAGTAACGGGTATAAAATCATGTGCGAATTTAACAATTTTTTTTCGTATGAAAAAGTGATTTACTCATAAAATAAATTACACATCTATTTAGTATGGATATGAAGCTGTTAGAAAAAAAAAAATATATTTTTTTTTCGATGTACAAAATGGCCGACTTCTAATATTTTCTTTTGTTATCTTTTTTTTAGGCGCTTCGCGGCGTGACATTTAGCATCCACAATTTTTGACCTACAACAAAAAATAAAAATTCTCGTCAATCTACATTAGAATACCTAGAGAAGTACGTACGAAATTAAAAAAAAATATTGTTTTATTCAAAAGTTGTAGGTATTTGAATGAATTTTCAGTGAAAAATTTCGTATGAAACTGCTCATAAAATGAAAAGATTTCTATTAATCAGAAATTCCGTACTTAGTTCTATGCGAAATGCAATTAGGAACATAACTTTTAAATTTGAAGTAAATCGAGTGGAAATTGTTGGTCATTTGTCACGCCAATTGAAAAAAAGCTATTTCGAGAAAGACGCGTTTAAAGTTTTAGGTACTCTATGGCCGTGCAGGAGGTGGGCTTCCGTTATACGCTCAAAGTCGATAAAAAATAATTTTTCTTGCTAAAAATCGAACAGTAACTTATTCTTATGACGATGAAGCACCATTTTAGCGAGAAAAAAAATCGATTTTTCGAAAATTCTACTGTGGCCTTATCCCTCACGCGTTAAAATTAACAAAATTTCTCTCCCACCACCCACTCTACAAAAAATGCAGCAAATTCGTCAAGCTAACAGCAGTCAAAAACATTTTGATATTCTCACCGATTAATGGTGTGTTCTCTAAGAACAAAATAAAAACTACAATTGCAAAAAAATCCATTCTTCCGGTACGTGACTTCCGGCCGCGATGAAACTTCGTTTGCAATGCGTTTTTCAATCCTCTCATTAACTAAAATCCTTGCCTTCAAATAAACAACGCACGGTCGCCAGACCCAAGCGCCCATTCGAATGAAAAAAAAAAAACGATCTCCCAGTGCTTTCAGTGCATGTGTCCCTTTGCTTCATTCCCCCTTCGAGCCCTTCGTCCCTTCAGCATCGAAAATCGCGCCTTGACTTTTTTCTTTCGGAATAATCTGCATAAAAAAAGCGACGAGTGACGCGCCCATTATCCATTTGCGCAGATGCATCAGAAAAAGAGAGAGAGAGAGAGAGAGAGAGAGAGAGAGAGAGAGAGAGAGAGAGAGAGAGAGTCCATCAGGAACGCGTGAGTTTTTGATGGCAAGCATTGACTATATATATTCTCACGTTACTCCGATGGCTAGGGGTCGCCTTTGGGAATAAATTAAAACTCGAGGAGGAAGGTCTCCTCGTCGTTTGTTAACCCCAAGCGGAAGATATATATTTAACGAAACGAATGTTATACAAACGAGGACCCGATACCGGAGATAATGGGTATACCTGGCTCATCAACCCTTCCAGACCACGTTCGCCCTTGTGTTAAGTATAAGGTTCCGTGAAACACTCTTCAGCGAGACCAGATAGTCACTCAGACCAAGCCAACGATCGATGTTGCTGGTTTGAATTTCACGTAACGTCCGCCTCGTAGACTCTGACAGCCGCACTCTCTCTCTCTCTCTCTCTCTCTCTCTCTCTCTCTCTCTCTCTCTCTCTCTCTGTCTATCTATCTATCTATCTATCTATCTATAATACACGGGGAATTGATACTCTGAACCCCCTAGACCCATATAATATTGGCTATCAGCACATCCACCTATTCAGAGGACAGTCTTTGACACTGAAAAAAAATGATGTTGCTTTTCAGTCTAGGACAGTCCTGGAAATGACCTTTCTGTATATATACGTACCCGCTTCCACATGTGATGTTAAAGACATTGGACGTTACGTAATGTTGAGTATGGGGACAATTCGTTGCTTTGAGTATGGTCCTCGAAGTCGAATGTTCCCAAAATCACCTTTCTTCGCTACACCACTCATAGGTAGAGGGAGAGAAAGAGAAGAGAAAGGGAGGCGATAACTCGTGAAAGTTGGTTAGAGTTGATTCAAGATTACATACGCCTGACACACGCTGATGCACATTTAATTACGGCATATAACAGTACAAACCGCGACATGTATTAGTTTTAATATATTCCTCATCGATATAATCGTGATATACACACACACACACACACACACACACACACACACACACACACACACACACACACACACACACACACACACACACACACACACACACACACACACACACACACACACACACACACACACACACACACACACACACACACACACACACACACACACACACACACACACACACACACACACACACACACACACACACACACACACACATACACACGCACACATACATATATATACATACATATATATATGTATATTGTCGCCGCCGTAGTAGAAAAGAAGTCACGAATCGCGATGGGGGGGGGGGAGAACGATAAGAAATTACATGTTATTACATCGTTAGTCATTCTAGTAGTGTAACAGGGCTCCCTCATATATTACCTTATTCTTGCCTCCATCTCCATATTCGTATAATTGAATGTTTTTCTTCGAAACGAACCCTTTCGCATCCCTTCACAAATGACTGTTCGAACGGTCGACGCCATGGTACATGCCGTAAGCAGTTGGGAGGGATAAGGCAAAAGACAGTCTGTACTTCCTCCAGATGACACCCGAGGGGAATGAAGGGATAGGATAACATTTTTTTTAAACGATTACTGGAAACAACTTCACCTTGGAAAAGCCATTTTTTAAATGCCGGTGAAGTTTGCAAAGTTGGAACGTAAAGAATTTTTTTTCTTTTTCATTGCACATATTTTATTTGGCCGATCTAGGCTGTCAAAATTCCTCAAATGTTTTTACGTATTTTGGTTAGAGATTTACGACCTCAATTTGCGAAAAAAGCTTTGGATAATGATAAACATAAAGAGATGAAAGATAAATCATCGCATTCCAACGATGCAAATGTCAACGTCGTTTTTTGAGGAGTTACGTGGGTTTCGAAGTAAAAAAAAGCATATTTTCTCTATTAAAAAAAACAATATATGAATTATTTTATTCAAAATATTAAGCACATAACAGAGCAGCATTTCAACAATATTTAAAAAAATGTTTATTCCATCATTTGGAAAATTCAGCGGGTGGGACCTGATTTCCGGAGACCCCTAAAAAAAGTGTCCTCGTGGTGGTCAGGATAACTTACGATAGCTTTATCTGAAATTAAAAAACCAAATTTTTTTTGTTAGTAGATAAGTATAGCTCGTGATTGAACAAAGGATTTTAAAAAAATTGAGTTTTTGGCAGATTTGTATGCAAAATAGTTCGATTTTTGGTACAATTTATACTGCGTATAGCCTTGTAAAATTAGTTGTCATCGAAAAAAAAAACATTGGTTCATTCCCTATCAATGCTATTTTGAAGAAGTGTGCAAAATTTCAGTAATATCGGTGCATTACATTTTGCGAAATCGTGTCCACCGACGTTTTGAGGGGTCTTCGGAAACCAGGTCCCACCTGCTGAATTTCACAAATTTTTGGATGAATTTTTTTTCAAATATTGTTGAAATGTTGCTCTTTTATGTGCTTAACATTTTGAATGAAATAATTGATATGTTATATATTTTTGAAAATAGAGAAAATATGCTTTGTTTTGGGTTCGAAACTCACGTAACCCCTTAAGGTGTCAAAGTACAATGATCCGGCACAATTATTTTATTTACCGAAATGATTCTAGATTTTTGGATTTCGATTTTGTGTTTTCCCAAATTGTTTTCCTGGTTCTGGCGAAAACATATATATTTCCAAAACAGGGGTAGTAAATATGCTTTTTTGAAGTTCTCAGCACCAACGACGGTTTTCGGCTCGATTTCGGTCGAATACGGACTATCCCAGTTTGTTGAAAAATAATAAAATATGTATATGCATCAGTCCGATGTACACGATTAAAAAATATACAGCATATTGCCTCTAACGAGAATTCCGCTCAATATAGAGTAGTAAAAAAAATAGTAGGAGGTTATAGCTCTTTCTGTTGAACGATTTTTTTTTCTCCGACAATACGGTATTCACCTTCCCCTCGTTTCTTCAAACACATCCTACTCGCCAGATGATTAATGAATGAATAATGAGGCTCACGGTTGATCCAACCAATAATCTAACGGGCGAGTAACATCGCTGTACTAACGTCATCGCTAATTGAACGTTACTTGACAGCCAACCCTTTCCTGTCCCTCAGTGTGCAATTATATTACATCCGGACTGACCGGGCGTCACGTGGGGCTATAGAAGGGAGGGAAGATGCAGTGGGAGGTCTAAAACAGGGACACCAGAGGATAGTCCATTAAAAGTAGGGAGGGTTGAAGAAAAATACTGTACAAAACCCTCGAAGGCTCTCAGGAGTAATTTTATAGTCAGGATGGGCTGAGAGGTGGGGAGTAGAGAAGAAATGATAGCGTTCTGTTAGTGGCACGCCAGTCAGTCAGCTGTGTGTGTATAGCAAATGATGTGAAGGGAACGAAAGAAAAGCGACACAATCCTGCCGAGTCCGTTTCCATAAACGACTTCTTGTTGCCCGGCAAAACTGAAATATTGCCGGAGCGTGTGGCAGTGGCGACCCTTCCAAGAGCACGACAAGTACGACGATAAGTCGACGAGGACGACGAGAACAGGAAAAAAGGACAACGGAAAGATGAGGACACGGAGATTCCATTAAGGGTAACCAGCGGTAATGAATGGAAGACACCCCAGAATCCGCGACCCTGGCAACACCCCGACTTAACCAGAACCTCCATCTCTCTCTCTGATTTTCCTTTTCACCGTCTTCACCAACTTCCCGCCAGATCTCACTCCTCACCTTTTATCCTTCATCTTTCCATTCTGTTTCATCCTTCCTACTATGCTTCCATCTCGCTCTCCCTTATCTCCCTTTAAGCTTCGTCTTTCATTGAATTTTTTTCGTTCATCGGTAGTGTCGCGATGGGGGATGGGGAAAATTACTGTGGTGTGGGTGACGAAAGCGGAAGTGGAAGAAGGCCAGCGTAATTCTTCTCGGGTAAAAAATACTCTCGTTTAACTTCCTCGCCGCTCATTATACCCCATCGCGTCGTCGTCGTCGTCCCGGACATTATAAAGGGCCACCACCCGTGACGCTACGACCTAACCCCCCGACCTGACCTCAAAGGCGACTTCCTTTAATAACCCAGAAAGACGAGAGTCGGGGTGAGTGAGAGAGAGTGAGCAGCGGAGGGCGAGTTTCACTCGATGTACCTCTTCGTGCGGTAGACGAAGTAGGACAACGACTCTGCGAACGGGAGAGGAAGGAGGAACGAACGAGAGTGAAACTCTGGCGAGAGAGGGATACAGCGAGAACCTGCCAAGGGCAAACTCTCTGGATGCTAATTTGTAACTGGGCTACTTCCGGAACAGTGGTTCTCGACGGTTCAATGAATTTGCAACCTTTTTATGAATGAGCCTGATAAGTATTTGATTCCTTGAGTGGTGGATCAACACGAGGCAAACAGGTTCTTCGGTTTGTTGTATTCGATGAAAAGTGAATGGAGCATATGTGGATGGACGTTGGAAGCCACGTTCGAGGATCACTTTGCTTTTCGTTACCTAGCAAGTTGAACAATCTTCGGTCTGAGATAGGTTGACTGTCCAACTTGATTGAACTTTGACAGCTCGTCCGGTATGGCTGGATGATGACTCCGTGCTCCTAATTACCCATGGTAAACTGGATTTGCACAATTGCCAGTACCTTCTACCTGAAGTTCTAACAGATTTTGGGTTTTTCGGATCATTAGACGCCTCCAATGATCCGAAATTCTTCCACAATCCGTCTTCCACAGATTCCCACATTAAGCAATCAGCCAGTAGGCACATCGCGCCCTCGCTGGAAGAAAAGTTGTGAGTTTAGTCGATGGCAGGCGAGGAAAATTGATAGGGAAACGGATGAGGGTCGGTTGATCCGAGAAATGAGCACCTTGACGCGAAGATTTCAGCGTGCCGGTGAGACGCAAGGGGGGTTGGCTCTAGTCTCTTCTTGCATTGGCAATTAGCCTCATCCCCTGCTCTGATACCCTTGGTTCTATCCACGCATAGCAGCGGCAGACGGAGTAGGAGAAGGTCGACGGGGTTGGAGGGGGGAGGGTGAGAAGTGCGCGCGCCCACGCGGTTATAACAGCAGGCACGACTTCGTCCATGGCATTTAATTACCTTGCCAACCCCAGGCCGGAGGCAGCCTCGGGGCCAAGGTCACGAGCCATTCAACTCTCTTGCTCACCAGAGCCATTCGACGTAGTATACGTATATACATCTCGCTCAAGTCGCTATATCGCCACTCAGAGGCACACTGACCGACTTCAAACCCCTCCAAGAACTTTCAACTGTGAACAAGACTTTGAAGTTCGGCATTCTCGTAATCACCAACAGATTTTTCAAATAATTGCACGAGAATCCTTTGTGTTCTTTGTTTTTTACAGGTTGTACCCTTTACACTTGGCTAATGTCTTCAAACATTTGATTCCTACAGGATGTCATCGTCGCAATGGCCAATTGGGCAAAGTTCTTCAAAAGGATCATTGATTGTTCTTGAGGTTTTTTTCTTACAGACTACGCCTTACACTTGGCTGATGTCTTCCACCATTTGATTACTAGGAGATATCATCTTCTCAATGGCCAATTGGGCAAAGTTCCTCAAAGGAATCATTGATTGTTTGCTAGGTTTTAGGATCGGTTTCCCAGGAAGCGAAATTGGCGAATAGTGCCTCTCCAATTCGGCTTATCTTGCTAGCGGATACACGGTGAAACTCCACTTGATCGCGTGATTCGCGAGTGTTAGAAATAATCCACGACAGTTAGGTATGTTCATTGTTCTAGTGATAAGAGATTATCAGCTGGGGTATCGTGTTTCTTTCTTTTTGAATGATCCAGGCGTCTTTTTTTCGCGTTCATCTGATACGTTGCCTTGCCACAGTCGAAACGCGTGTGTGCTCGCACTAGCGGATGTGCTCCGTTTGCTCTGAATTAAAAAAAATGGTAGAACTGTTCTTACCACGACCCTATAAATCGTTGAAACGAACGACTTGCATGTAGCAGTCTTTACTTCTACTGCCTACGTTTTAACATTGCTACATAATTATTACAGCAACTTTCTGCCTCGTTCTCATTGCAGTGAGCTATTAACCAACAATCTTCAGTCGAAATGACGGAAAAAATGGCTTTTTTTTGCTCCCACACTGCGGCTTCGTACTCGCTGAACGCTGTTGCGGAATCGTTAACAATTGTACACGGGGGAAAAGTAAAGAGGCTCGCGTGTCGAAATACCATAGTTCGTAAATCAACCACCCCTTATCTCGCGTTCTCGATGATTCATCGCGATATCGTGGTATTCGAATTCACAACGTAGCCTCCCTTTACTTTCTACATTGTACAATGGCCCGTGTAATCTTGGCGTGGACTTGGACCCGACGAAAAACGTGCAGTTGATCTCGAATTGTTTTTTTTTCCTTCACTACACTACACTACAGCTGCATATTTAAAGCGGTACAGCAGGCTTACCCCACTTGCTCTGTACAGTTTGTTTGAAGACATGAAAGAATAATTCAACGAGAAAAATTTCGCTGCGCATTGGTGTTGGAAAGTGAAGGGTTTCGAATGAGTTGCGTGCAAAGTCATCATTGAGGCTGTCATTACTTTATAGGAGGGTGGCCATTTTATTTTTCTTGGCTTCCACGTATTCCGCAAGTGCGAGGAAAAAGCAGCGTTTATGGCGAGGAACTCCCACGTAAGAGATTCTCGGACGTCTCTGCGAATCAAAGCATTCCGTTGCACGTGTAAGAGTGAGGGAGCGAAAAAAAACCAACACAAACACCTTACCTGGCACCATAAGGGGTGTGGATGTATGTGCAGTCAGCTATTTCACATGTGGGGGTGGCTATGGGTGTTGGTACATGTGTGTACGGTTTGCCGAACTGGCGAAGTCCCCCCAACCGAGATTCGCCCGTATACTTTATTCGGGTAGGTTAGATCGAGGTGGTGGGTGGTCGTGTTGGCTCACACGTACACACACACATAGTCGTTGAGACCGGGCAAACGCCCCCCGAAGCTGCGCAGAAGTTCCTTCCTTCCGCTTGATCGACATCGATTCCAAGATGGCAGACGTGCGCCCGTTTTCTCGCTCTTTCCTACATTTTCCCCGGAGCTGCCAGCTTCGCCATCACCTCCTCCCACGTACCTCATCCGCCCTTGCTCGCGTTCGCCCATGGCATACATATCGTTCCGTTTTCCTCAGCTATCGCCTCGTTCGCCTCTATGGCACTTTTCTCATACCCGATCACCTCCCCCTTCAACTTCTCTTCTTCCTCCTCTTCTGCCTCAACAACCGTCCTACCAGTTTCCTCTTGTGTTCCATTCCATTGCCGAAGGCCTTCACTGCCACGCCTGGAGACTCGGCGCACTCGTCTAGAATGCGAGGTGAAAACGAATATAGGGGCAACACCGAGGATGCAGCTCGGTGCGGGATTCTCACTGCACGAGAAGTCCGGTTGGACGCAGGGGATGATAAATGCCAAGGAACTTGGAAAATGAGAGCATGGAAGATGACAATTGACGTTCGAGTATTGTTCCATTGGAACAGGGTGGATAAAGCTGTTTGGGGTTATTTTGGACAGTTATCAGATGACCTCTAGTTCCAGATCTTTTGATGACAGTGGGTGCGTGATGTATAACGGATTCTAAAGACTGTCTCTTCGCATCGAAAGGGGTCTGATGCTGGAGGGTTAGGAAATGGAAAGCAGGACTCAGCTTTTCTCGTACTTATGGCATTGAGGTTCATACCTCAACTTTACATAACATCGTCGGAGGGTTTGCTCTCCGGATGATCGAGATTTCTCTTCAGCAAAGGTTGGGAAAGCCGATTAATGACTCCTTCGTTCCACGAGGGAGCTTTTCAACCTTCTTGCTCATCTGCGCAAGCCACTTTCAATCCTTAGATCGTGTCCTATTGGGCCTCCTCAACTGGCAAATTGGTATAAATCCTCGCTTAACTATAAGCTCTGATTGAATTAACGAAAAATAATGGACATGGCTTTTTTTTAGTCATACGGAAAAAGGGGCCATGGAGGCTCCGGATAAAAAGGTACCGAAGCAGCATTGGTGACTGTTCTGGTAGAAAAAATTATACGGAATTATGCAAAATCGTATTGAGCTGTTTGGGAATTTTTTTTCCACAAATCATCGATGAGAACGTTGGATTTTGATCCTCCAGGACATGATCGACATGACATCTTACTTATATTACAAAATTGATTGCGACTCGGCATTAGTTACAATGATAAGGCCCCAAATGCATTTCTACCGTACCCACATTGCACGACATCAGTGGCTGAACAAGTTTAATCGAAGACCGTAAAAATGATCGGTACCGCCCGTCTGCCGTCTTTTGCCATGACGTCGCAGATTTTCACCTCCTAGATCCGCATCTTGTTTCAAGCTATTCGCAATTTTCACGTCCTAGAGATGGCGCGGCGATATTTCAATATGGCCGGTCAAAGTATAGCCTCAAACGTAAACAATTACTTCGTTCTTGATTTCCTGCAAGTTGGCTATCAGATTCACTTCTATGGTAGATTGTAAATATGTTAATGCAGACAATCATTTTTGCGCTCTTTTTTTTTAACTCTGTCAGCTCTGGATCTAGATTTTTTTAAGGTTATGATAGTCGATCGCGGGTTTCGAGAAGGAATGATTCGCGATGTTCACTGCCTCGAGGTGGCGCGGCGATATTTCAATATATCTGGTCGAAGTAGAGCTTTTTTAGCTCTATCAGCTCTGGATGTAGATTTTTTTTAAGGTTATGGGAGTCGACCGAAGATTTCGAGAAGGATTGATTATATTTTTCAGAGCATACTTTTTACAAGGGACGTCTCAGTTTATATTTATATATTGTATATAACAAAAATGACTTTTAATATTGCTCGATGTATTATTTATAAAGATACAAAGTTGAAAAAATATATATAATGTGGAGTGACTACAAACTCGCCTTGATGGCCTGAAGAGTCATTTTCCGATGACATTGAAGTTTGCATCGTTGGAACGCAACGATTTTTTTTGTTCATTTTTCGTTACATTATTTTGACCATCATCCAGAGATGGTTTTCTGCAAATTGACGTCGCGAGTCTCTACTAAGACTATGTAAAAACATTCGAGTGATTTTCACAGCTAAAAGGGGCCAGAAAAAATCACCAATTGAAAAGAATACATTTTCGTTTCAACGATGCAAACTTTAACGAAATATTTTCCGAGCCAACACCCACGTTTTTTCTAAAGACTTAATTGTTAAGTGGCTTATGGATCGACATTTCACTTTTAGTATCCATCTTCACCCTGGATCACAGCAGAATGTTGAATAAATTTTCGTTTTTTAAGTTTTGTCTATTGTTGTCAATTTATTTTGACAAAGTTTACTATGGTCGTGGAGCTTCTGCCTCAGGCTGCGGGGGGCGCCAAGGCTTTTGGGGATCGCGAATGGCAAGTCTGCCCAGCTTCGTCTCATTCGATAGATAACTTTCGACAGATAACTTTCGACAAATAACTTTCGACAGAAGAAAAATTGAACCGGGTGCTCCGAGATTTTCCTCAATCTACGATATTACGTCGTACTTTTAATCCGCAGTGCGCGCGATACTCCGAAGAACGAAGGAGGAAGTATTCGCTCACCCTTATTACCGGTATACCGGCGCACGTAAATTTCGCAGGGGTAGGTATCCGTTTCTTATGTGCGGCTCCTCCCTCTCGAGTGTGTGCAAGCGATATATAACTATACGTACGTGTACGCGAGTGCCTTAGCAATAAGAAAGGAGAAGAGGAGCTGTGCGAGCGAGAGGACAGGATAATGGATAGGTTTCCAAGGATCTCCGGAAGGTAGAATCATAAATTAAGTTCGAGAGAAAAAGAGGAGGGAAAGGTGAAGTGGGAGGGGGTGTAGACGAGGAGGAAAAAAACGTAAAGATCTCCGTTCGGGAATATTTAACATAAAATTGAATTTGGTTATAACGAGGAGCAATCGTGTGCCCATTACAACGCGGAAGATCCATGTAAGAGGGGCGGAAAGTACGAAGGGCGGGGGGGGGGGGGGGGTTGAAGGGATACCGTATGAACCAGTGAATCGTTCCGAAATTATAATTTTCATGATTTTTGTTTAAGGGAAATATTTCTTCACCATTTATGAGTCTTGGGGTAAGTTTTTAGTACTACTTTTAGCTGTTACATAGTATTTTTTAATTATTAATTTAAAAAAATAGCGGAAGTCTGACACGGTCTATTAAATCCGTTGCGGTGGATGTTGTCAGACGGCGTGACACGTAGCGTCGGCGGGATTAATCTGAAAAAAAAACACCGAAGATTTTTTGTTTTATTAACACTCATACGCAGAATACAAACCAAGAAAAAAGCTAGAAATGTTAAAAATCCATTAAATGGTACGCTTTGAAACAAAAAAGTTGAGTTTTTCGATAAAATGGCTACATTTTGCAATTGAAAAGTCCTTTTTTTAATTTTCAAAAACATTTAGTGTCATGTTTTAAACGATGAGGTTAGAAAGATTTATACAAAATTGGGCAAGAGTACGATATCCGAAGCGCCAAGATTCGACGGTGAACCTAGGGTTATCGAGTTAAAATAAACAAAATATGAAGAGTGGTAAAAGTTGATATTTCGCTTATTTTGCTTTCAAATTAGAATTTTTCGATAGTTATCGGAAATGACGATTTTTTCGAATTTGAAAATGTCAAGGAACACCAGGCAAGGTAACTTGAACATGTATAGTTTCAACAGTGTCTCAGACGAGAAAAATGTATTTTAAATACCACTACCATGTTCTTCTTGCTTATAAGTGCGACTAGACGGAGAGTAAAGTAGTTTTTTTAATCCCTAGGAGTCAGAAGAGGGATTGAAACTATCGGGTTCATCCTTCTTCGGGCTTGTAAGGTCTCAGTTTGTGTAAAATATATTCTTTAGTAATTTGGTGTAGTAATTATATGGAACAATTTCTATTGTTATAAATAAACAGAGAATATGAATAAATAAAGCATTATTATCTTGGAATTTATGTTGAAAATCATATAAATGCTACGTTCAGTGGTATTTATATGATACCATTAAACAAAACCAAACAAATAAATACTTTTTGAAGCTCGCCCGGACAATTTCCATTATTTGCGACAAAATAAAGATATGGTAACCATGAGCCAATAAGAATCGTTGAATTTTGGCGTATTTCCAATTATCGCTAAAAGCGCTCATAATTCTCTAAGGCGTTATACGCAGTTTCAAGGCAAAAGAAATTGTTTTTTTTTCTGGAAAAGGATTTCATTTCGACAAAACGGAAAGTATTAGACAGTTCAGTGGCTTCAACTTTAACTTGGGATTTTTTATTTTCAAAAATATTCATTAACATTGCTCCTGTAAGAAGTCTCCTGGAGGTCCCCGAAAGAAAGTGTCCGGCGGTAAGCAAAGTATTTCCAGTTTGGATTATTCAAAATGAAAAAAACCAAAATGATTCTTTTAGGGGATAGGTGAATCCAGGCATTGATCGAAGGAATAGATGAAATTTTAATTTTTGACAAAATGGTTTTTTTGCCGCTCCGGCAAAAAAACAATGTCGATTTTCGGCCAAATTTTTTTCGTTAAATCGTTGAAAAAAAAAAATATAAATAATTATCGGAAATCTTATTCCTTCGATCAATGTCTGAAGAATATATCTGACAAAGTTGTGTTAAAATTGCAGACCGATCGGTCGAGCCGTTTTTGAGAAATCGTGCTCACCGACTTTGAAAACACCGTTTTGAAAAAAAGGCGTTTTAAGTTTCTCGGACGCTCGGAGGCGCGCTCCGAGCGTCCTAACAAATATGTGTGTATTTCCGAGAATATTCGCATCGTCGATTAGAAATTTTCAGAGTAACGTATTTATACATTCCAAAAACACCAAACATATTTGTACATTCCAAAAATAAAATTTAAAAAAAAATCAATTTTTTAAATCTCTAACTGCGTATAACACGTTAAGGAAGCCGAAACGGCAAATATTTTATTCTTGAAAATCTCATTATTTTTATTCAAATATCAAGAATCAACGGTCAAAACTTGGCGCCCCGGATATCGTACTATCCCCCAAAATTTTATCAGATCGGTCGATTCGTTTTTTAGCTACACGTCACGCCAGCTTTGAAAACGCAGTTCAGAAGACCGCCATTTTTAAAGATTAATAAACAAAAATACCACGCAACTGCCAAAAATAGTAATGAAACATACTGCAAGTCTAAAAAATGGCTAAGAAATGTGGAGCTGGCGAACTAAATTGGACTTGTCCACACTACGTCAAATTAAATTTTCATTCTATTTATTTTTTTTGCCCAAAAACTGCTATTTCGCTCAAAAAGGCAGTTTTTAACTAATTTTGAGGCATCTAGAGCGAGATTTGATTCAAAATATTTTGACAGCTTACCAAGGTGTGCTTGAAAAATACAAAAACTTAAAACAAATTAACGTAGTGTGGACAAGTCCGCATTGTTCGCCAGCTCCTCATATGTGTCTTAAAAAAAAAAACAAATAAAAAAAAATCAGCAAATTTTTTCCTCGCTTAAGGGTATCTCCCTCCTTGAGCAGTAAGCGAGATGGAACGCCCCGATGGTATGAGAAAAGATTCCCACACAGCCAGACTAAGGGATTAGTGGATCGATGGAGAGAGAGAAAACGAATGGAGCTTTCTACGCGTCATTACCCAGGGATATCAAGAGTCGCGAGAAAAATCGGCAAATCGCGTGCGACCTTACCGCACGAGTCGGAAAAACCGAGAGCGATTATTCAAACGAAACGGTTAACAAGATTCTCGCCAATCAGTCTCGCGCCCTAACGATCTCGTCGAAATTCCCGAAAATCGCCAAAGAAAAATTTCCAATCGCGACGACGCGAAATCTCCCAGGGTAGAATTCCTCCATAAGACGCAGTCTCGCAAAATAAATTTTCGAAATGAAATAAGAGTAGCGCGATATAAACAGACGAAATAAATAAAAGGCGGGACCGAAGACTTTCAGGAAAAGCCGTTCGAACGGCGATAAAGAAAAAAGATAAATGGGTGGGGGGGGGGGGGGGGGGTGGAAAATGCACTTGGACGTAGCACACGCCGCTTTTTTCCCAAGTTTACCCCGCCTCGTCGCGGCTTGCACGATTCACCTCCTCTTCCATCTTCTCGCGTTTTCTCCGCCCTCTCTCTTGTCCTCTTTTTTTCACTCTCTTTCCCTTCCCTTCCGTTCCTTTTCAGCTTCGCCTCTTTTCCTCTCTCCTGGCAATCGCAAATTTATTCCAGCGAGAGAGTCTCGACGGGTGGCGGAATCGCGAATGCGCACGACCCCCTCGCAACTCGCGTTGTTCGGTACTTTATGCTTCCCTCTTGCTCCGTCTGTCTTTTTTTTTTTGGGCGAGAGTACACCCATCTGTTCTCGCGGGAGGAAAAGAGCGAGGATGGAATCGATAGGCGTACTCCTCCCGGCGAGAGGATACGGAGGTAATACGCGCGCGCACACACACACGCACACATGTATGTATTCCTATCTCAACCCCCTCCCCCCTCCTTTTTCTCTATTCTCTCATTCATCCCTTTTTCGCCCTTTTTGGCCCTTTCGCCCTTTTTCGCCCTTTTCTCCATTTCTGACATAGACCATGGCCTCGACATGTATGTGTAGTAAATGTACCAAGTCGGTCGGAGCAAAGAACGAAAAAATATCCCCCGCCCCCACTCTCATGCCCAGTTGTTTCCGCCCTTGTCGATATAAAGTGAGAACCTTCCGCCGGCACGAAGGTTCATTATTGCTTCACCTGTTTTGTCGCCCGATCTTTCCTTCGCTTCAATTCCCTCTTTTTCCAATTCCGAACGCTAACTTCGCCTCTCGGTAAAGAGACTTCGCGCACACGCATGCACTGACCCTTAAAGATCGCGGCTGTTGCTCGTTGAACGCACGCGAAAAAGCTTCGATACACTCCTGCACTCGCGACGCGAGCTGTCAACTCAATAATATTCTTCTTTGATGCTGCCTGTATCGAACTTTGCAAACCTCAAGTCGTTTTTTCTCTTTTTGGCGGATATTTGGTCGCGAGTGTAGGAGGCGAGGAAATAGGAAAGGGTTTTTTGGGATCTAATATTTCGAGGACTTTCATTCTGGCGAATGGTGTGAGCTCGCTGGTTTTTTTATGCAGGGGACATGGTGATGCCTTTTTTTGGTTCTGATGCATTTGAACAATTGTGGAGCGTGGGTATGTGTGTGTTTAAATGTTATAGGGATGAAGCTTGCATCGTCGGAATGCAACGATTTATTTTTATTCATTTAACATTGTATTTTTATGATTACTGAAAGCCTTTTTTTTTGCAAATTGAGGTCGAATATCTCTAATGAAAATCTGTAAAAATATTCGAGCAGTTTTCGCAGCCAAAAATGGCCAAACAATTTGAAGCCATAACTATTTGATTATATCTATCATTATGATGATGAATGAATTCTGATGATGATAAAGCACCGTTTTAGTGAAAAAAAATTGATTTTTGGAAAATTCTACTGTGGCCTTACCCCTTAACCTTATCAATAAGTTATTGTCAGAGTTGAGGAAATTTCCGTTTTTTTTCACAATAAAAAAATCCAAAAAGTCATCGAATTTTCGGTCTCCCGAAGTGGTTACCCACTTTAAGGCGCCAGTCCATTTTGGAGCCACGAAAAAGGCTATTTTCGCGATTTTTTTTGAGAATATTATAAATAATATGAATGTAAAAGTTTCTGGGCTTGATAAATAAAGTCTTGAAATACATAAAAAAAAAATTTTATTCATTTTTATTCATTTTTAAATACAAAAACTATAGTTTAACGTAACGCCTCAAAAATAGGTGGGCTAGGTAGCTCCATCACAACTCGGCAACGGTTTGTCTGAAACAAAAAAATCAAAGTCCATTAGATTCAGTATGACACCAGCTACAAAATGACCTTCTGATATAAAGTTTTATCAAAAAATAAAAAAATGGCAAAAGAAAAACGAAAAAAGTAAAAAAGTGTTTTTTTCGCAGTTTGTCGCAAAAAAGAGTAAAAATAAAAATGTTGAAACCATCAAGGATCATCTTGTTGCAAATCGTGTTTACAATATGTGGTTCAAATTTCAAGAGAATCGGTTTATTAGTTTTATAGATACGATGGAGCTAGATTTTTAAAACGTTGTTTCGAGAAAAACGCGTTCGAAGTTTATACTATGAAAAACTCTTACCTAAACTCAATCGGCAATTCCTGCACCGTAAAAAATCCCTTCTGATTGCTCATCATCATCGATTTCTTCAAGTCTTGCTTGCTCCCGATGTTTTGAAATTTTCAAAGTGGACTGGCCCCTTAATACAATTCAGTAATCATCAATCGTAGAATGCTCTGCACATCACAAGACTCATCCTGGGAAGTCCGCACTGGCTTCTGATTCCAATCATCTTGTGACAGGATAACGTACCTGAACACCGGGCTCTCGTATATCCCGAGTGTGATACCGCCAGATCGGCATATACCCGTGGATTAAAATAAAAATGGCGAAAGAAACTTTCGGGTCTCCCGGAGCATGAGGCCGACCTTAAAGGGAGTGGGCCGTAGCTCGTAGAGGAATCTAGAGAGAAGAGAAAAGAGAGGCAGAGAGAAAATGGAAACGGGATGAGGATGAAGGATATAGGATTTCGGGAAGCTTCGAGAGCCTCGCTGGAGGTAGCGTATAAGTTCGGGCGGGGGAGGGATCGAGGGCATGCACGTTTGGGAGCGTAGGGATGATTTTGCTGGAAAGAGCTTTGCGAGGCTGAAACTCGTTCCCGACCATCTCCCGGAATCAAAGGAGTCAAAAGAAGGTTTTCCAAGCTTCAAGCCCGCCTGGTTTGGAGAAAGAGTCAGTGAAAAAGGACGGCGCTCGATGGGGCCAAGCTGAGGGAGAAGGGCACGAGGCCAGATTGAACTTCTTTTCCGCAGTCAGAGTTTTCCTATTACTTCGAATTTCGCCTGTACGCTTTCGCTCGCGCGCTCGCGAGACGCAAAGCCGATTCCCCGGGCGTCTCTTCGTCGTGTCGTTCCCTCGGCCGAACCAATGAGATCTAGAGATGGAAGGAAACGAGAGAAAAGCGGAAAACGAGGAACGACGAACTGACAGCCTATGAATATATCCTATATATGTGTGCGAACAAAATATATTGTTTATAATTCAATATTTTATATATTGGCATGTTGAATAAGCTCTCGCTGTTTTTTGCGTGCAAATTAAAGCTTTCATAATGAATGTCCTCAATTGAGGGTTTTGGTGATTCTTTTCAGGTATATCCAATTTTTCTATTAGGATGTTGAATAAGCTTTCGCTGTTTTTTCGTTAAAAGTAGTGCTTTATTAACAGCGGGGTAAAGTTAATTCGGCGAAAAAAAGGCATGTTTTTAAGATTTTTTTTGGCGTAACGAATAGTGTTCGTTTATTGAAAAATGTACATATAATAAAGTAACATTTGAACAACATTCTCCTAAATTTGCATTGCAAAATATTCAAAATTGAGCGAGTGAAAATTAAACCCCGGAGGCGCCTCGAAAAAAAGTTGGTTTGCGGTGTGCACCATAACTCGCAACAAAATCATTTGAAACAAAAAAAAATCAAAATGCATTTGTTAAAGGAGATGTTTCTCGAGGTAATGACGGGAGGATTTTTTTTTTCGTTTTTTCGATTTTTCGTAGCACTTGGGAGCCAAAAACCCGATTTTCGCTAAAAAAAATCGGCTTATTTGTTGTTGAAAAATTAGTAATTATGAAAAAAAACACAAAAGTACCTGGTGAATAATGTGAAGAAGTACTGTGCAAAATTTCAAAGCGATTGGTCCAGTAGATTTTGAGTTATCGTGCACACGGACTTCAAATATGACAAGTCTCAGAAAAACGGTTTGAAAAACGCAGAAGAGAAGAGAACGGCATGGAGCAATAGACGCTCAAATACTCACAACTATTATTATGCATTCATTTAAAAAATGAAAAAAAAAATGAAAAAAAAATTTAAATACTTTACCCCGCTCTTAAGAAAAAAATTCATTTCCAATACTTTCAAACGTTTCGAAACTGTTGCGTGATCAACTCCTAATGATTCTGCAAGTTCAGCTAGCCCCTGACATGAGTCTTCGTGAAGCAATGCATCCAATTCAACACTTCAGAATCATAATTTTTGAAGCGTCTAAAACAATCCCTGTATGTTTTTTTTTCTGACAGAGCATGGTCGCCGTAAGTCTGTGTGCTTTAGTCTGTAATAAGAATTCTGTGTGCTTCAGCTGCAGATTTTTTAAAAATAAACTAGGACAGTAAAATTCACCGCGAATAATACTTTGGCATGAAATTTGACATGTTTAACACTGTGAAGAAAAAAAAATATTTACACTTCGGCAAAATGACATACACTGAATTTCAAGCTTTCTAATCATTCCTATTTATAGATGCGTTACCGTCTCAAACTATACGCACGCAGTTCTGGTAACGCCATCTGTTGGAAACCAGCGAGAACGTATTCAACTTCATAATATCTATATATCGTTTCAGGCCTCAGCCCGTCTTTAAAATCAACCATTTATTGGAAGACATTCTGAAGACCGTCTTGAAAATAGTCAGATGTGCCGTATTACCCAGCATTCTACAGGGTATCCCTCTTATCTCTGCCACCCGAAATAACTCGGTAATTATCGACGTCACAAAAAATGTTCCAGACAAAAGTTGTACGGTGTGAAGGGGGCCATCAAATGCGATCAATTTTTTTTTATCATCGGTGGAGGCGCTCACGCACAATGAAGGTCACTTCTACTTTTTTAAGTAGACTGGTACATTTTTTTTCCACCCATCTTGTCGAGCACCTCAAGCCGCATAAAAAACATTAGGGGGTCAAAGTCGTTCAAGGTCATTCAAGGTCAGTATCGATGATACAAAACTAAATATCTCGGATCAGTACCAAACGGTAGCGATCCGAGACATTTAGATTTGTATTTCATTTTAATAGGTATTTGATATTGACCTTGAATGACCTTGAATGACTTTGTCCCCGGATGTTTTTTATGCGGTTTGAGGTGCTCCACAAGATGGTTGAAAAAATTTATCATTCCATTTAAAAAAGTGGAGGTGCACTTTACTGTGCGTTAGTGCCTCGACCGAAATAATAAAAATTGGTCTCATTTGATGGCCCCCTTCGCACCGTACAACTTTTGTCTCGAACATTTTTTCGTGACGTTGATAATTGCCGAGTTATTTTAGGTGGCAGATATAAGAAGCACACCCTGTGTATAGGGAAAAGTTCATTTTTTAGACTCATTATTTATGTCATTTTTCATTTATATATATTGACAATATGTTAATATCGTTTCAGGCATCAACCCGTCTTCAGAATCAACTATTCATTGGAAGACATTTTGAAGTCCGTCCTCAAAATAGCCAAATGTGCTATATTACCCAGTATTATATTTGAACTGACATTGGGGAATGTGCGATCGGAGTTCGGTTCGAGCGGTACTTCGAGTTAAGCAGCGTTGTGCATAGCCGATACTCGGAGCGGTGCCCGCTTAGTCTTACACCGGCTGGTGCATCAACCAGTCAGTGAAAAGCCAATACTTCTGCGACCTTGGTGTAGATACTTGAGTAAAAACGTCAGAATCACAAGAATATGGGGCCATCTATACTGGTACCGGTTTTCGACAGTTTCCCCGTACCTTCGGCAAATGCGGTATAGTGTAGCTTCTGACGGCTGCGGACGCAACGGAAGTTGGGTTAGTTGACCGAAGTGCGGGTACGGAGTGATGGGAAAGGGGAAGAGTAATACGTAAAAAACCCGCAAGGGTATACGTTGGAACTCAGGAAATAAGTAAAATAAAAACATAATTTGTCCTTCGCAGAAAAAAAATGACAACTCCCGTTGTCGGAATCTTCCAACGTGAAGCTGCCGATAAAGATTCTAGGGAAAAAATATATAATCCGTTAATAAAATGATAGACTTTTCTCCATTAAGGCGAAGTGGAAGGTGTACCACGTGACATGTAAATGCGACAAAGATAGCTGAAGTTTTCGAACGGAGATTTGTCAGAGATTAATAATATTCAGGGCAAAAGGAAATCGTCAAACTCTGCGTTGGTGAATTCTAGACAGCCTGACGCTTCGTTTTTCCTGAAAAACTTAATCATCTGTGAAAAAACTATGTTTTAAAATTTGTGAGGTTAGGTTGGCCTTGTACATGCTCTTCATTTGAAGTTCGAGCGAAATTGATGTGACTGTTTTCATTTTAATAATATTAAACTTGTCTCTTTCCATCCTAATAATATAAAAACTAATATGAAATAATATCGAGCTACGAGAAAACTCTGTCCTAAAATTTGTGAGGTTATGTTGTTCCTGTACTTGTCCTTAACCCTCATTCGGCACATTTCAGTGGAGAGACGTACTCGGCACACTGGGGTTGTTCGCACCCCAGCGACAAAAACCGTTATTATAAATAAACTATTTAATATTTTAACTTGAATTTATTTGGAACTTATTGAAAACTTCTTTTTCAAAGTAGTGTAGGTTATATAGCCAAAAGATGATTAGAGTATGTTGAAAAAATAAAAATTGCTAAACAAAATGAAAATGAAAATTGCGAATATCGTGAGGTGCAAACCACCCCAGTGTGCCAAATAAGGGGTAATGTGAACGTTTATTGAAATTTATGTGACTTTTTTCATCCTAATAATATTAAATTTATGAATTAGACGAATATTTTGAAACATCCATGCGGTAGATTCAGACGTCATGACATTATCAGCGGGTTGGAATAGACAAAAATTAGATTGAGATCTTGCATGCAGCATCGAATATTCGAAAATCAAACGGTCTTTTCTCTGAGAGGCGTTTCGTGAGCCCGAGAATGAGGACAAAACGTAGAACATTTGTTTTTTGTTTACTTGGAATGTTTCCCATTCTTCCTTAACGTTTTGAATAAATCGGCATCGAACGTTCGATTTTGTTTTTGCGTTCGAATAAATTGTTCTCAAGAGGAAGGTGATGGGGATATTTACAAATATAGGCATTTATCATTGGTGTTGTGATGTTAGGCAGACCAGGAGGGGCCGGAGAATGAAGCATCGAGAGGCTCGGCGAGGCAAGTATTCTCGCGTGCGCGAGGGTTGAATCGGCTTACAGTTAATTTCTACGATAAAGGAATTATTGATTTTTACTTAAGCGGACGTCGAGGGTGCGGGACGCCGAGTATAGAGCAGAAACGTTATAGGGACGTGCCGTTACGATATGATATTTATCGGTGCTGTCTATATATATGTGTGTGTGTGTGTGTGTGTGTGTGTGTGTGTACAGAAATTAATCCATGTATTTTATATGTGAACTGATATTTAAGGGATTCCTTTTGCGGGGGCCATATTTTGTGGGGTAATAAGGAGGGCCCTTCGGAATCATTGGTAAATTGCAGTAACGCTTAATAAAAATAAATCACATCAGTTATTGTAATTCGCGTAACTTTAGGAGATTTAGACATTTTCTGTAAAAAGTCGGGGCCATGAGAATTCTGCTGCTAGGCACATATTTTTAAGTTTTATTATTAATATATTCTTTAAACGTTTGGTGACCTGTTTTTATTGACGTTGCGGGATATTTAGATTTTTTTAGCATCGAACGTGCTTTCAAAACTGTACATGTTTGTTGAGGTAGGCTGCGTATAGGGTAATCTGAGTTAGCTGGATGTCACACGAAACTAGCGGTACCCCCACTCCACTGTCACTGTGTTGTAGTAAAGTGGGGGGACCTGCGACATGCTAAATGCCTGTGATCGATTGAAGAATGCCTTCTTCCCACCCAATTCTAATCTTGTTATTAATTTAAAAATGATATTACAGCTCATATTATAAATGTATTTAAAAAATCTATAACAATTATTATACGAAGAAACCCAAACATTAAAAAAAAAACAATTACGTACCTTAATATATCAATATTTTTTTAAAATAATAAAAACCAACTCATATTATTTACATGTACCTGTTTTTTATTGCCCGAAAAGTCTGATTACATTTTCAATGCCATGAAATAGTTGCATTTTGTGCAATATTTGTAGATTTTTACATGCGTGAGCATTTATACCTAGCATATAGAGTTATTTAGTGTCCAAATTATTAGATAAAAATGTTGCCAGCGTGTCATCTGCATAAAGTGCCGTATAAATGAGACGATATTTAGAGTCGTAATTTTTCGTTAAAAGTACGGTTACTTGGCTTGAAATTTTACCAATATACTGAGATGTATTTTTACTTGATTATAGACGAAAATCAGTTAATTGTTAAATATTCGGGTTCGTGAAAGGAATACCTTAAGCTCAGGGGAAGCGAACAAATGCGAACACCCTATTCGCGAAAGAGAGGCTGAGAAAATGCAATTCAACCGTAAACATTTGGAGAATACAAAAAAAAAGAAAGAACAAAATGTAAATTTCCAAAGAGCGATATTTTTCAATTGACTTTCTAATGTGACAAATGACATGAGCAAATACTTGTTTCTTACATTCGTGCTGAAAGGGTCGGCAATGACATGTGTGATACTCGATGATTATTTTATGCACGGTTCCGGGTTACAAGTTTTAGATTACATCGGATGATAGCAAAATTTCGATCATTTTTGATAATTGCAAAATTATGTCAAAATAATATAATTATATCTTTAGAGCTATGTAGAATTTTCGTAAAATAGGAAATCAAAAAAATTATATTACTTTAGTATAATTTTGCAAATCGCTACTCTATATATCTTCTTTTTTTTATTTCCTGAGTTTCAACGTATACCGTTGCGGGTTTTGACGTATTGCACAAGACATACAGCCGGGCAACCTAACCTCATACATTTTCGAACAGATTTTTTTCGTAGCTTAATATAATTTGACATTAATTTTATATTCATAGGATGAAAGAGGATTGAAAAAGCCTAGTTTAATATCATTAGGACGAAGATGGTCACATCAATTTTGATGAAACTTCACATTAAGGGCATGCACAAGGGGAACGTACCCTCAACAATTTTCGAACAGAGTTCTCTCACAGATGATTAAGTTTTTCAGGGAAAACAAAGCGTCAGGCTCTCTAGAATTCACCGACGCAGAGTTTGACCATTTACATTTGTCCTAAATATTATTAATCTCTGAAAAATCTCAAACGAGAAAAAGTATCGAAGAATATTGTATCCAAATTTGGACAAAATCGGACCAGCCGTTTTCGAGATACATCTGGCACCGACTTTGAAAACTATATTTCGAGATAATCACGTTTGAATCGCGTCCAGTTATCGAATTTATTTTTAAAAAATTCCTAAACATACCTCAATGTACATATTTTCCAATAAAAAAAAACCCGGATCCAATCGAAACATTAGTTTTTGAGACAAAAATTCCCGAAGTTTACCTGTTTTTCTCGCCGTTTACTCAGGTACCTCCCCTCAAGCTACACTATACCGCATTCGCCGAGGGTACGGGGAAACTGTGGAAAACCCGTACCAGCATAGACGGCCCCATATTCTTCCGATTCTCCGGTGCGCCCACGTTTCACTCAATTCTACAGCAAAGTCTCAGCAGTTGTCTTATTCACCAATCTCGCTCAAAGGACACTATATAAATTTAAATCGAGATGACAACAAAAATTCGACTGACATAAAAGTGTGAAAAAATGGCATTGATAAGCAATGATCTGCGTCATTTGGAAAGTACCATCAACAGAGGTGGTACGTCAGTAAAAGTTTTGCAATTCCCTCTTCTCGCCAGTTCCTCCTTTCCCAAGCACAAGGAGGAGGCGCGTCTCGTCTTATATACTTTTGGAAAATCACCTTTTCCTATATATTTATACATGTGTGTGTGTGTGTGTGTATATGTGAATGTATTACGGTAAAAATATACTGCACGCCTTGCCCCCGTTGCGATTCGCGAAACGTCTCCTATCTCTTATCTCCCTAGTACAGGAAGCTCGTTCCATCCTTGTCCCTCCACACCCTCGCACATAGTATACCACTCCCCCTGCCTGAACGAACGTGCCTGCGCGTCCTCGCCCTCTTCTCCTCCGCAAAATCCTTTTTTCCACCCGAAAAAAGCTCTCTCTCTCTCTCTCTCTCTCTCTCTCTCTCTCTCTCTCTCTCTCTGGCTCGCTCTCTAGGCCGTCAGCCAACCCCACGATGGAACGTGCAGGTGGCGGGATGAAGTCGGAAGTGGAGAACGAAGAAGAGGAGAGAATCCAGGCTCCTATATTCCATTCGCACACCCGACGAATTTTTATCAGGTCTGCACGTCTCCCCTTTTCTTGCCTCCTGTACAGTGAGCACGAACGTGGCATACACTCCTATACCGATGGCTACGATGCTCTCAGTCTACTGGAAATTCAATTAATATCGCGTTTGTGTATACTCTACGGAATTAATTCTCATCCCACATTTCGTATTATATTTTTATTGCTTCGGAAAAATGTGCATTATTATTGCTGCGTTGTGCAGGATGCTGGCCAGCAAGCTAAGAACGTGTAGTAATATTACATATTATGGTAATATCATTATTATTGTTGTTATCGATAAATTTAATTTGTTCTTAACAGATTATTCGTTCATCAAAAGGAGAACGAACACTTAACGTGATGGAAATACGTTTTTGTCCTCAGTCGGTCTAGTTTTGAGGTTTTGGCGAAAATTTTGTGATATGTGTAATCGGTGAAAAATTTCCCATCGTATAGACACTTAGAATGGTTTAAAAGTCGAAAAAAATAAATTCTCAACCGTTTTGCGCTTTTTAAAATCACCGAATTCCTGAAATTGCAAACCACCGTAATGGCGGTCCTATTTGAGTCACGGAAATTTTTAAGGGGTTTCCGAAAAGGATTTTCGTAGACTTAGAGAATACCGCTTGGTTCGGCCCAATATCTTGATTACTTTTCCCCGAATGTCCACTCGAAAAATAACCGAAAAAGAGGGAAACGCGTTTTTTGTTATTAGTCGGCGTTATTTGAGCTTTTGTCGAAAAATCTGTGGGATTTTGTACCGACGAGGAATTTCCCATCGGATAGACCCAAGGAATGGTGTAAACATTGAAAAAAAAAAACTTTCGACCCTTTGGCCACTTTTAAAAAATTGCCAAAATTCGTAATTTTCAAACAGCCGTGGGAGCGGTCCAATTTGAGACACGGAGATTTCTTGGAGGAGTTCTAAGAAGGATTTTAATAGATTTGAAGAATGCCGCTTGATTCATTGCGATATCACGATTAGTTTTTCCGGGAACTGCACTTGAAGCGTGGCCGAAAAACGGCAAAGGAAAAAGTATGGAAAAATTCGTGACAATGGATGGTCCAACTTTGAAATTCTGCCAAAACTCGAAAAATAATCCTAGCCCGACGAACCAAGCGGCAGTTTTTAGCACGAATGATTACAAAGACAATGCGCGCAGAGCAGAGTTTCAAAACGAAATGCAAAAGAAATGAGCAGCGATTGAGTAAATACTTGGTTTGGCCAAGATGCGAAAAAATATTTAAAATGCATTTTAAATATTTTTTATATAAGTTCCTATCGATGTATTTTTACCCCCTGAATACGAATTCGCCATTCAACCCTCAAAGCCATCAACTTCTATTAAATTTCTATTAAATTTCTATCTTATTAATTTAGGGTAAATTTTGCATAAGTTTTTTTTTCGAATTCAATCGAATCTTCTGACGGTCGTTCTTCGCTTCCGGGCTTACCCTCATTTGCATCGTTGTCCCTCATTCGAGTAGGTGCAAACGATTCTCCAAGGTAGTCTTCTTGATTCACGCAGCCGAATGGCTCAAGCTTTCTTAATCGCGTAGTGTTTTTTTTTTCTTACAAAAATCGATGGCATTACCAAATACAGGCGAATAAAAAAAAGACCACGGCGATTAGAGTGGGAGTAAAGAGGAGAAATCGAGGACCTAGAGGTCGAAGTCCCGGTTCCACCCACTCGTCACGCCCTGATGAATAACTCTAGATTGCTTAAGATAAGTTTTAACTGTCGACTAACACACTATACGACGCCGCTAAGAGCGACGACGAGCGTTAGAAAGCGAGGGCAAAGTCCTCATCGCGTCAAGACTAACGGGTTATCGCGGTGCTGCCCTTATCGTCACCGAGTCATTACAGGCCTCCAAGTTCGAGACTATTTTTTTCCTTCTCTTGCAAGAGAGGGAGAGAGATCAAACGAACCATGTATACGCCATTTTATAATAAAAAAGTTGACTGTTTTAAGCATTTTCGGATTACGAGTTCATTACGCTATGGAGATGTACAGTTGTTTTTTTTTCGGTTTACCTGTCACAGCGAATGACTATAATTTTATGGACGCCTTGGTGACACGCACAGCACGCCTACGTTTGAATGTTTCTAGTAAACATTTAATCCGAATGTATTCTCCTCGACTCAGCCGCCAAAATTTAATGAACCTTCTTGAATATTTTAGCGATTTTATTACATTGCAATGGCGTGCCCATGTGACTGAGGTGACGCCACTAGAGTGTCGGGGAATTGGATACTCGATGATCTTCCTGCGTAATAAATGATTGGGATGAAGTTCGGTCGGTAGGTTCCCATTCATACAGGTAGAAAAATAAATCTGAGCTCACGCGGTCGTGTACTTCGAGGTGCAAGACAAACCCAAACGAATCGAAACCTCATGATGAATTGTTACATTTTCATGGACTGTCTAGATAAAATTTGCTTTGCAATAAAAAAATCAAAACAATGTTGAAACCTGCTTGAGGATTTTCAATGCCCCGTGAGCTTGAAGGGAAAGAATCCTGGATGGGAATATCATTGGATGACAATTACAGGAATGTGCAGATATAGCTGCGACGAAAGTAATGACTACTTACATGGTATCATCCCAAATGGCGACACCGAGGTGCTCTTTATGGTGACACCGTTTATGGTGCCAGTAACCAGTGCCTTGGTGTCACCATGAGCGGAGACACCAACGCGTGACTTTTTCTCGTCATACCTAGGATATCAAACTCCCGTCTCTCAAAAGCCATGACGAATCAAGCAATTCTTCTTTTTGTATGTTCCAGGTATGCACGTGTTGCAAGGACTTTTGGATGCAGAATTCTAGGGATCATAATGCTGCTCAAATGACAGACACTCCATAAGCGGGTGATAAAACAAGTCCCACTATGATTGCGAGTCAACCTCAACGATGAAATGTCCTAGCGACGTGGCTATCTAATTCGGACAGCACATCAGTTCGCGCATTATCATTTTTCTGATTCCGCTTAATCAAACGCCGAGTGTACTTCCATCGAAGCAACGTAGAAACGGATCAAGTGACAGGATGTTATCGATGCGACGATAATGGGTCAGCCGTGAGGTCAGACAGCGTCGAGACAAGTGGCAAATCATTGCTGAGCCGTGGGGGGTCGGCGAGGCTTTCGTGTCAAGAATGCCAAAGCCAAAGTGAGAGTTTAAATTTCTCCTTGCGGGTTTAAGCGGTAGGCGATGGTTGAGAAAGGACAAGGATACCGTTCACCAACCGTGAGCTGTATCGTTGATTGCGCCTAATGAGTTAAAGGGGATGCGTCGATGCTGAAAAAGCGACCTGCAGAATGAGGGGAATTTGTGTAAGAGTGTTGGCAGCAAGGGTGGAAATTAAAGAGGTACTGGGTCACGGAGCCGAAGCCGGAGGGCAGTAGGAAGGCTGGAAGTTGGGGAATCAAGGAAACGACGTTCGGGGTCGTGAAGAAAGTACGGAAAGTGCGAATAACTTGGGTACTACCCGGACAACCAACAATCCTCGTGGTTCCCACAGAGGGGTGGATAACGGCTGGAAACCCTTGCACAAAATGCTTTTCTCGTTGAACTCGCGGGCCGGAAAGGACAAAGCCATAGGGCGAAACGACCCACTGAGAATGCTGATTGCAAATTAGTTAAAGGGGATGCTTCGTTAAGATTCGAATGTCTCACGCCTTCGGCACGTTCACCCTCGTTGCAACTACCCAAGTCTTCGATATCTTTTTGTACTTCAGTTGATGGAGAATTCTCCAAAACGGAGGGTGAAGTCTACCGTTTGCTTCGACGTTGGAGCGACTACGCGAAGACATCAGCCTTCAGGCAAACATTGACATCTCTGTTAATGTTGGCCATCTGATGGCCGATGTTGTCCTTGCGTAGCTGCTTCAACGTGTAAGCAAGAAGAATACTTCACTCTGGTCCGAAGTCCCCAGTTCGGACCAGATAACTATACCTTGAAGATGAAACGGATTGGAGGAGTTCATTCATTCAATGCCGGAACGTTTCACAGTGGCATTTGCTCTCCATAGTTTATGCCATTGGCTATAGCTGTCTTCAAAGACAAATAGAGATCCTGAGGATATATAGGAGTGAAAATATTCACTCACCTAACAGGCAGCGTTGACTCGGACTCATACTTGCGTGGGTGACTCCTTAACCGCGCATTGCCACCGACCAGGTGGGTGCAGTCTTGTTAGTTACCCATCTTGAGGGAAGGTTCTGCCTTGTTGGGCCAAAAATGTTCGACTTTTCACTAAATTTTTTTGCAAAAAGTATGAAATATAGAATGTTGATATTTGGTATGTTGACTAAGCGGTCTTTATTGAACATTAAAATATTTTTTAAAGATTGACAAAACATGGTGGTGGGAGTGGGAGGAGCCACGTATGCGCGGGCGATGACATTCTTCGCTTGTGAAAGTCCTAAGTCCCGGACAGGTGATCTGAAGCAAAAAAATCAAATATATTTTTACTTTGTACAATATTGTGTATAAGTTGACCTAGAGTCAAGAAGAAAAATTGAAAAAAAAGTAAGCATAAAGCAGCAAAAATTTTTGCGAAGATAAACAAAGTTCCTTTCCATTGCTCACTATTTTTTTATTTTTCAATATTTCTTCTCGATTCTAGGTCAACTTATACACAATATTGTACAAAGTACAAAGTACAAGTCCGGGACTTGGGACTTCCGCAAGCGAAGAATGTCATCGCCCGCGCACCGACATACGTGGCTCCTCCCACTCCCACCACCATGTTTTGTCAAACTTTAAAAAATATTTTGATGTTCAATAAAGAACGCTTATTCAACATACCAAATATCAACATTTTATATTTAATACTTTTTGCATAAAAAATTGGTGAAAAATCGTACATCTTTTGGCCCAACAAGAGAGAACCTTCCCTTAAGGGGTAAGGCCACTGTAACGGCCCAAAAAAAAAGGTTTTTTCACTAATTTTGTTGCTCCCGAAATTGAAGGTATTTGAAAAAAAACTTTTAATGGTGTTATCGGGCATACATTAAACTTTATTATAAAATTTTTTTACAGTAAAAAAAAACAAAATGGCGGTTGCACAGCTATCTTCCCGGGACATGTTTTGCTTCCAGGGCTCCGCGGCACGCAGCACCACTGGTGCACTTTTGAATCTAGAACAAAAAAAAAACCATTAATCTAGAGGGCTATAGCTAGAGAATGTCGATCGGATTTTAAAAAGTATCAATTTTTGTGGATTTGGCGTGCGTTTGAAAAAAAAATTGATTTTTGACGAAAAAAACGGCAAGTTTTTTGTTAATAAAAAATCAATAAATAAAGTTCTTGAAAATTCCGATCGACATTCTCAAGATAATGTAAATGTTCACATCTGGTTAAAATTTCAAGTAAAAAAAATGAAAATTGTTCGAGTTATGCTGCGTGCCATTTTGAAAAACCATGTTTCGAGAAAAACGCGTTTAAAGTTTTGCGAATAGTTTTTTATTGGAAAAAATTAAAAAAAGAAGTTTCGGAGAAACTTAAACTATTTTTTATTTTAAACTTAAACTATTTTTTAAGCCAATAAAAAAAAATCGATTTTTCAAAAAATTTACAGTGGCCTTACCCCTTAACTGACGCAACTGAAAATCAGTAAAATGGAGCCTGTATCGGCCCCGATTTTCCAGTTTCCCTGTACTCTCCGGCGAATCCGCTACAGCGGAGAATCACGAAAAAGTGTCTATGCCCGAAACTCCATGGGCTCTCTCGGTATCCGTAAATAGCCCAGTGACAAAGTGTGACCTAACGCAAGAAGGGTTATGACCGTAAAAGCCTGTCAGACATACGAACGTACATGGGAAGGTACTCAAGTAACAATCCTGTGGAAATTTTGTATCTTGCGAGTGACAAGGTCCAATACAATGTCTTCCGTTGTGCCAAAATGGTCAATAGCTTCGCTGCATCAACGTCCGTAACGTACTGTGAAGTTGTTCGTCTTGCTACAAAAGACACTTTCGTCTCTTGTCTGCAGAAATCTGATAAAAGCGTCTCTATTGTTTCATTAAACGGTAGCTTCGATCAGCTGGACTTTTTTCGAATCCAGGACCAATTGCCACTGCGGCAAAGTTTTTCCCACGAGATGCTGCACTCTATAATGGCATTGCGAATGTGTCGCGATTGCGAAAAAAGGCTCCGCGGGGAATTCTGGAAACAACAACGTGGAGCTTTTCTTTCAGCCGTGACGTTGTCAATTTTTCCATTGGTATTGTTAGGATGAAATCGAAAAGGACCATGGGGAGAGGGATACGATTTGCGCGAGTGGTACAGAGGGATGACAGGATAACGTAAGCCTCGTATTACGCGATGGAGTGTCTGGACGGAACATGGCACGTCTCGGTCTACCTGGCGGTTGGACGGAAAGACAAAAGGGGCCAGGAACAAAGTGATAAAGGAGAAAGAGAGAGAAAGGAACGAAAAACAAAAGCGTTGTAACTGGAAAATGCGCGCGCATATACCGAAAGCTATATGGTTCAAGTAACCGTGCTCACGCTTATTCCCAAGGGAAATTATTGACAGTCAGCTAGGAAATGACGTCGTAAATACCACGTCGAGTCGAACCCTCTTTTCTCGGCTGGCAAGCAGCATCCCTCTGTCCTCCCTCTTAGTTTTACTCTCGCCTCTCTCTCTCTCTCTCTCTCTCTCTCTCTCTCTCTCTCTTTTTCTTAGCAGCGAGGCTGCCTTCCTCCTTCACTCTTTCTCATTCCGCCTCTTCCTACTCGTCGCTTATATGCTTGTTCTTCTCTCGGGCAGCGTGAGAGCCGCGATATTGTCGAGTGTTGCGGGGGTGGCGCGGAGTATAGGAAGCGACCGGAAACGCGAAGAGCTCGAACAAGCGAGCGATGGCCAAGAGGGTAGTTATTATAATAAATTTGTCGGGGGTTTAAGAAGCGGAAACAATTCGCGTTGCTGCTTCTGTTGCTGCTGCTGCTGCTATATATCGGCATGCTCTTGGATCGCGAGGGACCGAGAGACGTTTTATATAGCGGAGAACCCGAGGATGTGCTTATCGTTGCTTTTATTCAAACGGAGTCCGCGACAAAGGGAGGCCTTGAGAATGCTGCAAGATTTTACGAAGTACGTAGATCTCTCTCTCTCTCTCTCTCGCTCTCTCTCTCTCTCTCTCTCTCTCTCTCTCTCTCTCTCTCTCTCTCTCTCTCTCTCTCTCTCTCTCGCTTTCTCTACAATTTCGACTTTGAGAGGAAATCGATTATCTGTAGTATGCCTGTTATCCGTACGAGAATATAATAGGGCCATAGAAAACTATTCCTTTGTATTCATGTACCATTTTCGTCCTTGCACAGGACAAAATTGCACAGGCATTCAAGTTCCGCCTGATTCGTCCTTCTCCAAGACCATTCGCGATTATTTAAAATGAACGTGGCCCTCGGACGAGTGTGGCGAGTATTTCGTATTTTTGTTTGCTTTCTATCGGATAATTATAGCTGGTGATATCAGACAGCAATCACAAATATGTATTGCTTTTATCGATCTATACGACTTGTGTTATTTCGTATGAGATATATTGCTCTGATTTCATTATTTTTTGGATCTATTAACCCTTGTTAGTCACACCTGATTGTGACGTAATAGTCATTGGGGATGTAATCGACCCCACTCTGAAGAGTAGAAAATAATTGAAAAAATGAAAAAAATACTACAATGCATTTTCAACCCTGGTGTGTAAGACAATGCCGATTAATTTCAAGTCGTGTAATTTTTAATATAAACAAAAAAAAATGTCGAAAATCTCAAAATTTCTGGATGGTATCGCAGGTCGAAAAACGGCTGGGGTTGATTTAAGCCCCGATGACTGTTAAGGTCATTTAATGCTCTTGTCGATCTATACGACTCGTGTTATTTAGTATCAGATAAGGTAGTTGGCCCAGTAATCGTCAACTTAAGCAGATCGCTTGACTTTGCAAATTTATATAGCTCAACTTGGAAAGTGAGTAGAAGTTATTTTGAGTTATTCTCAATCAGTTGTTTATTACGAAGAAAAATACTTGATTGTGTTTGTATATAGGACTGTAGAATAATTTTTAATCACTGAGTCATGAACTTTTTGCTTTTAAAAATTTGACGAACAGTTTAAGACAAATTTCTCTCGCATACGACTTTATTAATTTTGACAATAAAACTAAGTATGGCTATTACGTCAGAATTTTATTTTTTATTCATTTTCAATAATTATAAACAACTATTGTATGCCAGGCAGTGTGGGTATCTGTTTTGGTTCCGCGCGACGCATTTTATTCGCGTCATGGTGTCTTCTAGCAGTTCATTTTTAGTGATAAGGACTAAGCCTTGTGTTTGGTTAACAGGAAAAACATCAGCCTACTTGATTCAAAACAAATTGCCGTCGACAAAAGAAGTGCTGAGTTTATATTTTCACTTTAAAATTGAGGTGATGCAAACCAATTGTAATTCAGCAAATTCTGTCGAACGTGCGACGTCGTCGCAATTTGGGAAAGACCGAGCATTCCAACAAAATTAAAGAACTACGTCATAAAGAAGAAGAAAAGAAATTTACAGAGTGGCAGAATTTGAAAAAAAAAAAATAAAGAAAAGAAAACCAAACGTTCAGAAGGTCTGAAAATAAAAGAAGAAAAATGGGAAAATAAATTGGAAGATCTTTTCAATGTAGCCCACATGGATGTTTTGAACACGATGACTGTTGAAGGAGACAGGCAGTTTTTAATTGCTCAGCGACAAAAAGGACAGCGACGCCCTGGTTTAATTGATGGAGTCGACATAACTAGTTGGAAAAAAATGCCGAAAAACAAGAGAAACAAGCCCGTGTGCAACGGCTTTTCGATCGAGAAAAAAATGGTATCAAATCTCTAAATGAAAAGGGTATATTATTTTTCGTCCACTAGTGGCAGTGATAGTGATAAAAAAGAACGGCATGAATAATTTCAATAACGACAGAAAGAGCTTCGACATCGACAGCCGAGTCACCCCCGCCTAAACGTAATCGCGGTACGAAAAATCTCATTGATGAACGTTTAGCAACAAGCTAAATTTTTTGAACGTTTAGCAGCAAGCAAGATTTTGCTAAAATGGGTAACAGTAAGGCAACTGTGGTTTTGACATCAACCCTCGAAACTGTGGAATCCGATTCTTCTGAATTCAATTTAAATCCATCGTTCTTTTGTCGCCAACGTATGAAGCAAAGACACAAGATAGATGAGTCTTTGAAAACTGATTTTCAGTCAGACATGCCGCTTACCATTAATTGAGACGATAAACTGATTCAGGACATTATAGGACACGAAACTGTGGAATGTTTACCCACTTTAGTGTTAGGACCAGGAATGGATCGACTTTTTTCAGTCCCGAAACTAAAAGTCGTGGAACAAGCTATGGTTTCTTGGAATTTAAGTGGTTGGGCCACAGTAACGGGTATAAAATCATGTACAAATTTAACAAATTTTTTTCGTATGAAAAAGTGATTCGCTCATAAAATTAATTACACATCTATTTAGTATGAATATCAAGATGTGGGAAAATATATATATATTTTTTTTTCGATGTACAAAATAGCCGACTACTAATATTTTCTTTTGTTATCTTTTTTTAGGCGCTCCGCGGCGTGGCATTTAGCATCCACAATTTTTTACCTAGAACAAAAAACATAAATTCTCGTCAATCTATATTAGAATACCTAGAGAAGTAGGTACGGAATTTAAAAAATATTACGAGATGTTGAGGAATCGGCTTTGATTCGGCCAGTGAGATTTCCAAGGTCGTGGTGGAAAGAAAAAAGGGAGTTTTTTTCGTTACGTTTCGATCCTTGGTTCGGATCCTCTTCAGAAACTTTATTTCTTCTACAAATTTCATGATACAAATTATATTAATAGAGTTTACAGATTTTGTATAGTTGTACTTTGTGTTATGAATAAGTTATTAAATGTATTTTAATGATTTGTGTAAATTTTGTGTTAGTTTTTTCTCTCCTAATTTTTCAATCATGGTGATTCAGTGGTGATTTCAATCATGATTATTGTATGAGTGATTATTTGTAAAATGTTAATTTATTCTTTTTGTTGAGTAACAAGGGTGGTGTGTGGGAGTGTGATGTTATAAGAATGATAAGAATTATGTTAGATGACAAACCTGAATATTGTCGATATTTCTACTTTTCTTTGGTTTGTGCTTGGAGGATGGTTGGTGTAGACAGTATTTGTGATTATAAAATACTGTCTCGTGAGGTTGAATCGGAGGATTGATTCGGAACCGTTTTTTTATTCAATCGACAGGCTTAATCGTTTTTTAGCGATTTTATTATCTGTGAAAAATTGGTATAGTGAAAGAAACTTTAGTTTGATCTACTGTCTTGATTAATGAGATTAATGAGATGTCGTGTGAAAGTGGTAATTACCAATTGGAATAAAATGAAAATATCTCTGCAAGCACAAAGAAGAAAATTAGAAAAAAAATTTCTCTGATCTACATGTCGAGTAGTTCCCAGAGAGTTCGAGAAAGACTAAGTGGCGAATTTAATGTTTCTGGAGAGAGGGAGAATGATCCTTTGTCAGTGCCGTGTCAAGAGTTTAAAGTTACCCGTGTCATGCTAAGAGTTATTTTTTTAAAAACAAAATTAATGTATCGTGTCAGAGATTTTGAGGTTAATGTGTTATGTCAAAAGTTTTAAAATTGAGTCACGAATTTAAAAATTGATGTGTGTAGTTATGGTGATAAAATATTATTATGATTATATTATTGAATTGTCTATTGAGGTTAGCTTATTTATTAGGTGTACTAATAAGTTTTAGGACAGTTTTCAAAAAATTCAAGATTTATTAAAAAAGAAGTAAAACACAGTTATTCATCGAAGTAATCTCCATCGCACTGAATGACCTTCAGCCATCTCTCAGGTAACTCGCGGATGCCTTTCGCAAAGAAACTTTCGTCTTGCGAGGTGAGAAATTTAGCGACCCATTTTTCCACTTCTTCAAATGTTTTGAATCGCACGTCAGACAAATCGTTCTGCATTTTCCGGAATAAATAATAATCGGATGGGGCTAAGTCTGGTGAATACGCCGGGTGTGATACAGCTTCCCATCTAAGCGCTAGTAACGTATCCTTGACCGGTTTACCCACATGAGGCCGCGCGTTGTCATGGAGCAGTTTTACTGGACGTTTTCCTTTACCAGAAAATGGACGTTTCTTCTCAATTTCTTGATTCACTTGCATCAATTGATGACAATAGCGATCGGTAGTAACTGTTGACCAGGTTTGAGAAGTTCATAATACAGTACGCTTTTCATATCCCACCATATGCACAGCATGACTTTGTTACAATGAACATTGCGCTTTGGCGTGGATGTTGTCGGCTCGCCGGGGTCAGCTCAATGATATTTGCGTTTCGGATTATCAAAATAAATCCACTTTTCATCGCCGGTCACAATTTTCCACAAGAAAGACTTTCTATGTTGCTTGTTGTAAAGACTCACACAAATGTTAAGACGGCTGTTTTTATTTTCTTGAGTCAGAAAGTGTGGTACCCACTTTGTTCCTTTTCGAATCTTACCCATTGCTTTTAAACGATAAGAAACAGTTTGTTGAGTTACTCCAAGCTGTTCCGAAAGTTGTTTCTCCGTCTGACAAGAGTTTTCATCCAGCAACGCTTGCAGTTCCTGATCGTCCATCTTTACAGGAGGCCCCGTGCGTTCACGGTCACTAACGTCGAAATCACCTTCTTTGAATCGCTTATACCAATACTCACATGTACTTTTAGATACAATGTTGTCTCCAAGAACAGAACATATCGATTCACACGCTTTCCTAACACTTTTTCCTTGATGGAATTCATAGCGAATGCAGTGTCTAATAAATAGCTTATCGGTCTGCATGTTTAATTTACAGAATTTATAGGTTATGTTTATGACTCCTTTACGTTTCGATACTACATATCAAGCGCCATCTATGATAAGTGAGCGGGACCTTTGAATTAATTTAGAATAGCTGTTATGATACAAAATCGAAGTGTCCTAAAACTTATTTGTACACCTAATATGTCAGTTCTAAAATGTATGGCATTAGGATGCGCTTCGATTTGAATCATTTCTAGGATCAATCTTTTTTTGAGCCATTGTTCCCTGTTTAAAATTTTAATATCATCCAATTTGAAATCGTGTTTTTGTTCTATTGCGTGCTGTGCTAGAGCTGTGTGTATTGTGTTGATGTGTTTTAGGCTGTTTTTGTGTTCATTGATTCTGTTTTAAAGGTATCTTTTTGTTTGGCCTATGTATGTAGAGTTACAATCATTACAAGCAATTTTGTACACTATGTTAGATTTTTTGTTGTTATCTATCTTGTCTTTGGTGGAGCCTGTGTTCGATAAGATGTTGTGTTTGTTGTTTGTGACTAGTGACATATTATATTGTTTGAAAAGACGAATTAGTTGGTGATGGATGTTTTTTGTGTATGGTAGATTTATTAGTCTAGAGGAGTCAAAGTTTGTATTTTTGTTATTTTGATTGTTGATTGTAGAAAGTCTTTGTTTTATAATTTTTTCTGTGAAAGAAATCGAATAGCAATTTTTTGTCATCGTGTTCCTAATGAGTTGAAGATTTTTCTGGTGAAAAGACGGCTGAGATAATTTTACTGCTCTGTCAACTAACACGTAAATTATAGCTTTTTTGGGAAAGTGGATGGTGTGAAAAAAAGTTTATAAATCTGCCAGACCAAGTAGGTTTTCTGTACCAATTTGTGATGATTGAATTTTGATTGCGGATCAAGAGTATACCGAGAAAAGGAATTTTATTATTGTCTTCTATTTCTGATGTAAATTGTAATTTTGAATTATACGAGTTGAAAATATTGATTGTGGATTCAATTTTGTCTGTTGGCAAAGCAATAATAATGTCATCGACATATCTTTTGAATAGTGGCAATGAAAATTTTAATTTTTCTAAACAATTTTTTTCTAAATCAATCATAACAATGTTGGATAGTATCCGAGCAAGAGGGAAACCTATTGGTAATCCAGAAATTTGTTGATAAATTTTGTTTTGCCATGTAAAATAAGTTGAAAACATGATATATTCTATGGCTTTAGTTATTTCGTTTAGTGGGAATGTTTCGGAAAATAGATTTGATCTTTTTTGAAGACTTTGAATGACTAGTTGCAGTGGAATGTTCGTGTAGAGAAATACGATATCAAAAGAAACAAATTTGTAGTTGAGTGGGATTGATATGTTTGAGACTGATTGTTTTAAGTAAAAGCTGTCTTTGACATGTGAGTTTGTTGTGTGTATTAGTTTAGACACTTTTGATTGGATAAATTCAGTTAATTTATGTGTTGGGCTATGGATTGATGATACTATTGGACGAAGTGGAAAGTTTTTTTTGTGAATTTTTGGAAGGCAGTAGAGACGAGCTAAGTTGCAATTTTCTGCTTTTAGGTATTACAAATTTGTTTCATCGATGATTTTTAGACTTTTCCATCTGGAGAGAATATTGTTTATGCCTTTTTGTAGGATATTGATAGGATTTTTATTTGTTAGTTTGTAAGTTGAGGAGTCTGTGAGTAAATTGTATGTTTTTGCAATGTAATCTGATTTGTTTAAGATGACTGTTGAATTTCCTTTATCTGCTCGTGTAATTAAAAGTTGTGGATTGTTTTTAAAAAAAGAAGAAGTGTGATTTATAATTTTAATGGTGTTAGAGAATGATTTTGGTATATTCATTTTGTCTATGATTTTAGTGAATTCTTTTCTGATTTCATTTTGTCTAGGTTTGTCGAGTAGAAATTCTAGTTTGGATTCAAATTCTGAGATGGATTTGTGGATATAGTTTTTTATGTTTGAATGTTTGAGATAGGGAAAACAAAATTTTTCACCAAGACGTAAGAATGTGGAAATGTGTGACGGAATATCAGTGTTGGAGAGATTTATAAACCATTCTTTTGTGTTGTTTTGTGTAATTGTTGAATTAATATTATTCAGAGGATCGGTAAAGGAGTTATTATTTGCGTCATGTTGCTTGTTAGTGAAAATTGAGTTTGAGAAACTGTAGTTATGTGTTGGTTGATTTCTGTTTTGGTGATACTGTGTGCTTTGGTGATAATGTGTATTGTTTTGGTTGAGATGTATTTGTGAGTCTATTGTTCTTAAAAATTCATCATGATTGAAAATGTGTTGATGTATATTTGTGGTTCGTTGAAATCTAAGGTTTTGGAGTTTTTTTTGGTGTTTTGCATACACTAGTAATGATAATCTGTTTAATTTTGTTTTTTCAAATAAGAAAAAAATTTCTTTTACAGTGTTGTGAGTTTTGTTGATTATTTCGGTGTTTTTTCCTATTTTTTGGTTTAGTATTTTGATTCGAAAATTGAGATAGTCAATTTCAATATTTAATAATGATTTGTGAATTTTGTGTGTTACTTTGTTTAGTTTTTTTTTTACTTTTTTAGTTTAGTTTAGATTAGTTTTTTTACTTTTACTTTTCTTTTAGTTTTTTTACTTTGTTTAGTTACTCGTGACTTAATTTAAAAATTTTTGACTTAACACATTAACCTCAAAATCTCTGACACGATACATTAATTTTGTTTTAAAAAAAATAACTCTTAGCATGACACGGGTAACTTTAAACTCTTGACACGGCACTGATAAAGGATCATTCTCCCTCTCTCCAGAAACATTAAATTCGCCACTTAGTCTTTCTCGAACTCTCTGGGACGTCACTACTCGACATGTAGATCAGAGAAAATTTTTTTCTAATTTTCTTCTTTGTGCTTGCGGAGATATTTTTATTTTATTTCAATTGGAAAATTACCACTTTCGCACGACATCTCATTAATCTCATTAATCAAGACAGTAGATCAAACTAAAGTTTCTTTCACTATACCAATTTTTCACAGATAATAAAATCGCCAAAAAACGATTAAGCCTGTCGATTGAGTAAAAAACGGTTCCGAATCAATCCTCCGATTCAACCTCACGAGAGAGTATTTTATAATCACAAATACTATCTACACCAACCATCCTCCAAGCACAAACCAAAGAAAAGGAGAAATATCGACAATATTCAGGTTCGTCATCTAACATAATTCTTATCATTCTTATAACATCACACTCCCACACACCACCCTTGTTACTCAACAATAAGAATAAATTAACATTTTACAAATAATCACTCATACAATATCACCATGATTGAAAAATTAGGAGAGAAAAAACTAACACAAAATTTACACAAATCATTAAAACACATTTAATAACTTATTCATAACACAAAGTACAACTATACAAAATCTGTAAACTCTATTAATATAATTTGTATCACGAGTTTTGTAGAACATATAAAGTTTCTGAAGAGGATCCGAACCAAGGATCGAAACGTAACGAAAAAAACTCCCTTTTTTCTTTCCACCACGACCTTGGAAATCTCACTGGCCGAATCGAAGCCGATTCCTCAACATCTCGTATTATCAACACGGCCGCACACTACTCGTACTAATTGAAAACGACTGGCTATAAATTTAAAAAATATTGTTTTATTCAAAAGTTGTAGGTATTTGAACTTAAAAAATGAATTTTCAGTGAAAAATGTTGTTATAACTGCTCATAAGCTGCTCATAAAATGAAACGTTTTCGATTAATCAAATTCCGTAAATTCCAAAAATTCCGTACGTACTTCTCTGCGAAAGGCAATTAGGAACATAACTTTTAAATTTGAAGTAAATCGAGTGAAAATTGTCGACGTTATTTGTCACGCCAATTGTAAAAAAGCTGTTTCGAGAAGTTTCGAGTAGTCGGCCGTTTGTACATCGAAAAAAAGAATACATTTTCCAACAGCTTGATATTCATACTAAACACATGTGTAATCAATTTTATAAGTGAGTCATTTTTTCATACGAAAAAAAAATTGTTAAATTCGCACATCATTTGATACCCGTTACTGTGGCCTAACCCCTTAAGTAACCAAATAAAATGCTTGTGCATCGACACTACTGTGGTTAACACTGGATTAAGAAATGGTGCTTGCATCCTATTAGAGCAGAAAATAGAAAAATATATGCTTTGGTTAGCTTGTCGCCACCATATAATGGAAATAATGCTAAAAACAGCCGTATTGCAAGCTCTTGGTCCGTCTGCCGAGCCATCATATTCGTTTTCCACCGTTTCAGAACAGCTTGGAATAATATTAATCGAAACAACTTCAGCACAATCTCGTCAGATCCCGAGGCGTTAAGATACGTGGAAAATGTAGGAAGCAGTACGATTTTATTCGACGAAAAACAGCTAAACGAATATCAACCTCGCGATTACTACAAAGAGCTGTTACATCTTATAGTTACATTTTTGGGACACGTGCCTAAAGAAGTAATATCGTTCAGGGCACCTGCTGGTCTTCAAAGAGTCCGGTGGATGGTAGAGGCAATATACTGCTTTAAACTTTTCATGTTTAACCTTTAACAGTCATCGGCGGTTGAATCAACCCTAGCCGTTTTTCGACCTGCGATACGTTCCAGACTTTTTTTCGACATTGTTTTTTATATTAAAAATTACACGACTTCAAAATAATCGGCATGGTCTTACCCACGAGGGTTGAAAATGCATTGTAGTATGTTTTTCTTCAATTTTTCAATTATTTATCTCTCTCGAAAGTAAATGGGGTTGATTCCACCCCCAATGACTATTACGTCACAATCTGGAGGTGTGGCTGATAAGGGTTAAGGACGAGTTTAATCCGACAAAAAGGGAATTAAAAGCGATAACTGAAATTTGTGTTTTCTTTGTTGTGATTTATGTCAGATGCTGGTTTCATGATCCTGCTGCACCAAGAAATGACTTGTGGCTTTTAATAGATCTTAAAAGCTTTGAAAGCATAAACATAACTATGGCAGTAGTAGCCTTAAAAAAGATTTTAGGCCATTTGTGGTGGTACCTGTCCGAGGAGCTTGTTGCACTGACTTTTTTTCGATGTCGAAATTTCTCTGGATACCAAGCAGAAAATGATCATCGCGCTAAATGAAGAAGGTTTAAACTACAGCCCCAAACGCCTAAGCTCGGATATAAATCACATAGCTGAAAAAAATATCGAGCACTTTGTTTCCAGCAACACTTTGAGATTTTTTAATATTCTTGAACTTTCGTAAGCATTAAAAAAAAGAAGATGGGCTAAAGATGAAGACTACAAAGCTGCCAGGGATGTAGTACATTCGATGCGAGTCGTCAACGATATTGCAGAGCGAGGCATGGCGTTAATCGAAAAATATAATAAATTAATCACCACAAACGAGGAGCAAAAGCAATACCTTCTTAGTTGTCAACCAACACCGACAAAAATACCCAAATACAAAAAAAAATACTCTGTTAGCATAGTTTACTACGTTAAATTTACTTATTGGTTAAATATTATAATTTTTTATGTTACTATTGAAAAATTCTATATAAGTAAAACAAATTTTAAAAAGTGTGTTTCATTTTTTTAAATGCTGGTAGCGACTCCTAAAATCACATTAAAATTACGAAAAAAAACAATCTCCGTCTCTTTTCAGTTTACTCGTATCAGTCACGGGTCATAAAAAAATCGTTGTATATCACGGACGTTCTGCCAATATAAAAAGCGTGCTAAAGTTCTCATTGGCCAAGAGGACATATAGTTCTTTCGATCGTTTCTTTTCGTTTCTTTCTCTCTCTCTCTCTCTCTCTCTCTCTCTCTCTCTCTCTCTCTCTCTCTCTCTCTTCTCTTTTATACTCTCTCATTCTCCTCGACTCACGTCGCTCGCATTGAGAAGAAACCGCGTGGGTGGAATGATAGAAACGCGCGGTGCCGGACGCGACATGAGAGGCTCTTCGACGGAAAAAAAAGAAACTCACAATCCACCGCACCGCGAATATCTTTATGACGTTGCGCATCCCAACGTGTCTACTTAGTTATTTCAGACCTGATTATTTATTCACAATAAATGTTCGTGCGAGATTCGTGAGCGAACTTTTTAAAACCCGTGGCTCTTCGGACTGATAAATCGTAAAAAAAAAAACGATTGTGAAATAAAAAATAAAATGCGAAAGGAAAAAAAGGAAGAAAATCGGTAAAACGACACTGCGGAAGGCAACATCTTTTCTCTTCATCTCTTAGAACTTCACTCCTTTGGCGCCAAGGAGCGAAATCCTTTTTATATTCCTCCATCGTCCCGTAGTACGAGGGAGCCGCGTATCTTTATCTCGTGGAATTAAGGTGGCAGAGAGCAAGGCGGTAAGCGTATGGATAGGCGTCGTGTGTATGGTCTCTCGCGTACAAAAGACTCCGTTATACCACCCCCGCGCGCCGCGGAACTTCCGCGACGCAAATCCTTCCCGGAGCCTTCTGGTCTTCCTCGCATTTCTCTCGTTGCTGTATATAGAATATTTCTCACAGGATCGCGATCTCGCCATTTATACACCCTCTAGTCATCCTTCGCCACCCCCAACCCCCTGGACTTCGTAGAAAGACGCGGGGGTGGAAGACACGAGAGCGGAAATGTGGCGCGTTTGCGTCACTCGGTGCGAAGATGAAGCTCGTAAAATTAGTACGGGGCTCCTGACTGTGTACATGTTGTGCGGTACAGACGAAAACGCGGGAAAAAAAAGAAACACCACCCCTGGCCGTGAAGGGACGTCGGGGGTGGATGGAGCGCGGAGGGTTGAAGAGGATGAAAAAGTGAGAGGGAGGGAGAGGGGCGAGTGAGAGAAAGATAGAAAGAGAAACTACACACCCTATCCGCACAAAGCATTTTTCCGCCTCTCTGTACAGTTTTCAATGTTCGCCGTATCTCTCCTTTCTATCCTCTCTCCCTCCCTCTCTCTCTCTCTCTTTCTCTCTCTCTCTCTCTCTCTCTCTCTCCCTTCCCTCTCTTCTGAGGTCGCGGAAGTGCGTCTGCGGCGCCCTGAGCCCCCCCCCCCCCCCCCCGTGGATCACGAGAGATACGAGCACGAAAGTGAGAGTGCCAGAGAGAGAAAGGGAGAGAGGGAGAGAGCAAAAGTGAAAAGTTTCGTGAGCAGGAAACCGCCGCGTCGGAATATATTATTGTTGTGCGTGTGCCCAACAGTGACGAGGAGCAGCAATAATGGACTGAGCGAGAAGAGGAAAAAGAAGGATGGGGAAAAAGAACGAAAGTAAGACGGTGAATGCGTGGGTGGTGGCTTAGGTTGCGCCCTGAAGGCCACATCCATGAACGGACGAATATGGGGGATATTGCTCTTTTTCGATGTTATTGATTCTAATGACATTTTCGCGCCCCGAGCTATGCCACGATGTAATTGATATTCGGCCTCGAATATACCTCGTGAGGGCATCCGATGGCCGTACTTAATACAGCGAAACGCTGTGTCGGGTATACGCACCAGTCACTTGTCTAGACGGATGATCTTCGATTATACCCTCCTCGTGATATCTATGTACTTTCATATTCGGCTTCACATTCAGCGAGCACACTCGAAGTTGGATCGTTGTGATGATTGATGATTTATTTACCGGCTGATCATGACGGATTTTTGGTGTATTCGCGATTTCGTTTCTCAATTTGAAAGTTACAACAGCTCCTGCTATTATTCTCTCCAGTTCTGAGTTAACTGAAATTCTTTGCAATTTCAACCTTGCTGCGATGGCAGTGCTGCCCCTGAGGAGAGTCGACCCTCCACCGGTGAATGTTAAAGGATAGTTGTTAATGTCTACTTTATAATTTTCGAAAGAAATCATATTGAAATCTGGGGAATCCTAGCTAATCAGCGAAACCGATAATTGCGGGTATCGACGTCAATGATTGCTTCTCCGTTCACGACGTTCTGTGTAGAACTGCGTCGAATTGGGTAGATGTAAGGCCTTATATACGCGATTTTTTTTACAAATTATTTATACACATGTTTAAGTATATGTAAAAAAAAGAAATATTAACAAATGGCGGAGATATAACGCAATAAAGCAGTGTATTTTTCTTGGCGCGCGCGTTGATGGTGAAAGTTCTCGGCATCGATGTGGGTGTCTGAAAAAAATGAACATGTTTACAATTACATAATGAATGTATTTTCAGTGTGAACCAACAATATTATAAAAAAAATTAGTATGATAAAAATTCGAAAATTAAGATTTTTTTACTCAATTTTCTGTCGGTATTTTATTTTTTATACTTTTTTTTTCATTTAAATTTTTGTTTCTGTGGTTCACACGATAGGTTATGATAGTAATAATATGTTGTGAAAATTTCAAAGCGATCTGACCCTTCGTTCAAGAGTTAGAACTTTTACAAGGTTCAAAAAAGTGAATCATGGAAAAACGGCTTTGAAGTTCGCGGTTGGGCGCGCCGCGCAGTATCCATTGTATTACGCGCCTCTTCCTCGAGATCAGTGTGTAGTGCCCCCACTACGTGTCGATGTCGCCACAATCTTTACAGTTTTTTTGTTTCGTTGCTGTTCCGTGTTTACTCCGATAGGCAATTCATTCTTCTTCTTTGTGCCGATCACGTCACACGTGCCATTCAAAATTTCTAACAAAAAATGGGGAAAAGGAAACGCAAGCATTCGTCAGACGACGAGGATCGAGAAAGATTAATAAACCGAGTAAGATGGTTGGAACAACAAATTCTCAAACGAAGAGAGGAAAAACATGAAAACAAGCGCAGTAAGTATTAAAGGCTAGAGAAGACGTATAGCCTGGCTTGTTTTCTTTTGTACGACTCGATATTGTACGAAGGGGATAATGATGGTTTTTTTGGTCTAACCATAAACCATAAATGTGTCACAACGATGTTCAACATCGTATGTGTACATAACCCGGTACATTATGTCATGCAGATTCTGTCTCGCGATCGTCCAACGGTCGCAAGTGTAAGATCAACAGGCCATTCAACATTTCATGTCGTATACAGATCATGCGAGTCGTCGCGACCGCGGTGGACACAGTTGGATTGAATCGTCTCTGGATCGCGCGAGAAACTCGAGGAGCGAGTCACCAACCGAAAATTGTGGGTCGTAGGTACAGGGGAACTCGATATCTCCCACGCTCGACCCACCGGAGGAATACGATAATAACTCCGGCGGCGAAGCTAACGTTGCGCAGCCAGATACGCAAGCGGCCGCGGATGCCCTAGCCATTACGACTTGCGCGATTGCTGCGCGAATGCAAAACCAGATATGGAAAAGATGTCGGCAGAGACACAAGAGATCGAACTGCAAGCAGACGTTTTGGAAGTGTTCGGAGAATGTATCAGATCGGAATGAGTGCTAGCACGGGCAGTGCAGTCATCTCGCGACGCTTTGGTTTGAGATTGTTGAGAAGGGTCTTCCGGCAGAAGAACGGAGAGGATTTTTAAAACGGATTTCGTCTCCGCAAAAGTGCGTTTTCATCGATCCTCCGAAATTGAATTTGGAGGTTAAGGCAGCCTTAGATAGTATACAATTGTTAAAAGAGACGAAAGAATTGTTGAAAAACAAGAGAAGGTGCTTCGCTCGCTGGTGTGGGGAAAGTTATAGATCTGCTGATAAAATCAAATCCTGCAGATAAGAAGCAATATCTAGAACCACTCAACGGCTCCGCGAAACTTCTGGCGGACCCACAACACGACGAAACCTCGATTCAGATGAGTTTAATCCTAAAAAATATCAAGGCACCATTCAGAGATACTCTGAAGGATTTATCGTCGGGCGAGTTGCTATTTGGAAATGAACTGAGCGAAAAAAATAAAGGCTGCTAAAGATCTGCAGAAATCATCGAAGGATTTAAAACAACCCTTCAAGCAACAAGCGGATTAAGAAAATAATTTAAAAAACTCGAGGGGCTTGCCTTAACAAAACCAGTATCGGATGAATACTTATTCGAGAGGGGGCGGGTTCAGAGTCGCAACAATTACAGTCGAGGCAACAAGTCCGCTTTACGAGGAAGGACTTATTATCAGAAACAAGAGCATCCACCTCCAAAGAAGAACAATTAGTTGTAGGTAAATTTGCCGGTCGTCTAGCCCGTTTTAAACGCAGTTGGCTTGAGGTGACCTCAGACGAAACCATCTTGAGCTGGATCACAGGCTATAAGATACCATTTACATCGGAGGTGTACCAACACACACTACCTGCCGAACCTCGGTGGTCGAATCAGGACCACCGCATCTCTCGCATTAGACACTAATGCGAGAGCAAATCGCAGCGTTATTAGGAAAGGGCGCGATACAAGGGTGTCAGCCCGAGTCCAAACAATTCATTTCAAAATTTTTTCTTGTACCGAAACCGGATGGTTTTCACCGTTTTATACTAAATTTAAAGCATTTAAACGAGTTTATAACTACGGATAATTTTAAATTAGAAGATGGAAAAACGGCAAGGCAAATGATATCTCGTGGATGTTTTATGACATCTATTGACCTGAAGGATGCATATTATCTAATCCCGATTGCAAAATCTGATCGTAAATTTTTATGTTTTATCTCCAAAGAAAAGTTGTACCAATTTACGTGTTTGCCCTTCGGGCTAAACAGAGCGCCATACACATTTACCAAACTAATGAAGCCGGCAATCTTGCACCTCAGAGAGCGCGGATTGTTGTCAGTAATATATTTGGATGATTTATTGATACTGGACTATAACGAGAGAGTTATTCGAGAAATTAGGTTTCATTATCAATGTTAAAAAGAGTTAGATAAGATGTCCCCTCGCCGAGATGTAAATTTCTCGGGTTCATTTACGATTCCGAAAGAATGAATATTAGGCGTCCAGAAGAAAAAGTTGCCAAGACTGCAGAAAAAATCGAAAAATTTAGTAAGATGAGCCATTGTACAATCCGGGAATTTGGAAGTTTTATAGGAACTTTAGGTTCGAATTGCTTAGCAATCAAGTACGGCTGGGTCCACATGAAGAGTTTTGAGAGAGCAGAATTCTTGGCTTTAGAGCCAAGACTTCGGGCAAATCACGGAAGAATTCGGGCAAATCACGGAAATTTCGAGGCGCGCATGTACCTTTCAGACGAGTTGCAGTTAGATTTCGATTGGTGGAAAATTCACATTAACAAAGCAGTGCGTTTGATAATACCGTTTAGAGCAGCCCTCGAAATATCGTCCGACGCGTCGCGGTCGGGATGGGGGGCGTCCTATGAAGGCAACCAAACGCACGGTCATTGGAGCCAAGAAGAACAAGTTCATCACATTAATTATTTAGAATTATTAGCGGCCTTGTTTGCCCTGAAGTGCTTTGCAACGAATCTGAAGAACTGGGATATATTATTGAGAATCGATAATACTACTGCGATCGGGTACATCAACAAGATGGGCGGCATTCAGTTTCTAGTGTTGAGTGGGCTAGCGAAAAAGATTTGGAAATGGTGTGAAAAAAGGAATATTTACATTTGCGCATCATACATTTCGTCTCGGGATAATTACGAAGCTGACTTCGAATCGAGACGACTTGAGCCAGAAACAGAATATGCCCTATCAAATTCGGCTTACCGCGAAATTCAACATAGATGGGGGAAACCGGAAATCGATTTATTCGCAATACGAAGGAATGCGAAATGTAGGCGATATGTTTCTTGGTTGAGAGACCCGGGCTCAATTGGGTAGATGTATTCACGGTAGATTGGAGCCAATGGTTTTTTAAATGCATATCCGCCGTTCGCAATAGCTTTACGCGTTTTAACAAAACTTAAAGACGATTGTGCTAAAGGTACCGTGGTTGTACCGTACTGGCCAGCTCAAGTTTGGTTCCTCGTCTTCGCTAGCATGCTGGCCTGCAAACCGATTTATTTTCAGCCAAACGTCAACCTTTTGCGCTCTCTCAATAGGCAACCACGCCCAATTTAGAGGAGGATTACCCTGTTTACAAGTCTGTTATCCGGGAAGCACTAAAAGGGAATGACGTGCCGGAGGAAGCGCTTACTATTATGCTTTCCTCGTTGTCAGATTCATCGCTTAAACAATATGACAGCTGTTTAAAAAGGTGGTGGTTATTTTGCCGTGGAGAGGTTATAGATCCTTACGGATGCAATATATTACAAATAATAAGATTTTTATCTATCGAGTCTGATAAGGGCGCATCTTATGGCACATTAAACTGCTGCCGATCCGCGAGAAGACGCCAGAGTACGCAGGCTTTTTAAAGGGTTACCCCCACTTGCCATTTTGAAAAAATCGATTTTTTATTGCATTTTTTTGAAGTATAAGTATCTGAGAATATGTCCTGAAAATTTCAAGTCGATCCGAACAAATTGACTGAGATATGAGCGTTGAAAGAGAAGAATACGTTCTTCATGTAAACTGGAATTGAAACTTTAAACGCGCTTTTCTCAAAATGGCATTTCTGAAGTCGATGACCAAGATTACTCGAACACTAATGAACCGATCTTCTTGAAATTTTGCAGGCTTATTTAATACATAAAAATGTAGTCTTTAATCGTTCGATTTTTTTTTTCGAAAAATGGCCGTTTTGTAGCCAAAAAACGGCCCGTTTTTTTCGTTAAAATCGCACCATTAACTTTGGCTGTCCGCCATTTTGTGAAAAATGAATATTTTTTCAAATCCTTCGATTAAAGACTAGTTTATACTTATATTTGACTAAATCCATCCGCATTTTTTTTTTTCAGATGATCCACTTCGCCGCAATGTTGGTCACCGCAAACCGTGTATATAAAAACATTATTTCATTGACGGCCATTTGCCACTAAACAATGTAATATTTTTCAATAAAAAAATTACTGAAAGTTCTTCAAGGTGTGTTCTTTAAGATGGTATATTGATCGATTAAAAAAGTTTTGTAGTTTTCTTTAAAAAAATTAATGAAAAAGGCCTTTTTTGCGCTACAAGTGCGGGTAATGCCTTAAAGGCATAATGAATCTTAGACCGGCGAAACCCAAATACGAGTCTAAGTAAGCCCCGTGACTTGTGTTAAACCATGTTGCATAATGGCGGCCTAACGAGGAAATCTCCTTAGAAAAACTTACTCTCAAGCTGGTCACGTTGTTGGCGTTAGTCACAGCACAGCGTATGCAGACACTCGCGTCAATCGACATTCGGAATATAGAAAAATCAATGGGATTGATTGAAATTAAAATTCCAGCGCGGTTAAAAACTTCAAAAATAAATAAAGCGCAGCCAGTTTTGAACATCCCCTTTTATGTCGAGAATGGATGCATCTGTGTAGCATCCGCGTTGGAAACGTACTTAGATAAGACAAAAGATTTACGAGGAAATGAATATCGGCTTTTCGTAGCCCTGAAAAAAACCGCACAAAGGAGTATCCACACAGACCTTGAGCAGATGGATAAAAAAGACCCTTATGAAAAGCGGAGTAGATACAAATGCATTCGATGCTTACAGCACTTGTCATGCGTCCACCTCATCCGCAAAAAGGAGTGAGGTCAATATAGACGCTATAAGAAAAGCTGCAGGCTGGACAGAACGTTCGAGTACCTTCGCTAGGTCCTACGATCGTCGTGTTGAAACGAGTAAATAAATGTTTGCAAACGCGGTTTTGGATAGAAGCATTGTATAACATTGCATCTTATGCGTCATACTTATATGTTAAAAAATGAAAGAAAAAAGAAAAAAAAATATATATATATAAATGAATGAATTAAAATATCGTATTTCTGAGTAATTAAATATCTGCCGTAACGAACTTTAAATAACTACACACTGATCTCAAGGAAGAGGCGCGCAATACAATTATAGGATCAAACGAACTTACCTGTAAGTGAAGTTCGATCTTAATTGTATGAAGCGCCTCTTCCGAAAAGATCAGTCCCACCCAACAGATTCTCCCCTTTTCTAATTATATTGTACATATCTCAGAAACCCTGTTGGTTACGGCAGCACTTTGAATGAATGAATTGCCTATCGGAGCAAACACGGAACAACAATGAAACAAAAAAAAACTGTATAGATTGTAGTGACATCGGCATATAGTGAGGGCACTATACACTGATCTTTTGGGAAGAGGTGCTTCATACAATTAAGATCGAACTTCACTTACAGGTAAGTTCGTTTCATCTTATAATTATAAATGGAATCTTACCTTATTTAGTAGCATCCTGCGCTATATGTGGGGTGACATTTTTTACGCTCTAAATGCTGTAACTTTCGCAATTTTTGAAATTTTTCAATTCTGTAAAGCTTCAAATATTTCTAATCGTTCAGGCTGATGGAATCAAAAATTTTTTAAAATAAAAATTTTTGCAATTTTTCGCGTATAAAATGCCTTGAATCTTCTATTTTCTTGAGAGCAATGCAGTGGAACTCGTGGAAAGAATGGATTTTTTGTAGAATTCTAGAAAAATCGTATCCTCGGATTGGACAGCCGAAGAGCTGATTTCATCGATTCATCACGCTATCTCCGTTGCCCACTAAATTCGCTGCTCTAACATCCCTGTGTATCGAAGGTCTTCCAAATTTTTACGCAGTTGCACGTGAAGCTTCCACAAATACTTTATGGAGAATCCTTTCTGCAGTCTGCTGATTGTCCGTTGATTCATTTTGCACAAGTTCAGGCAAAACCCTAAGGATGATAGTCTGATAACGTTTGGGTATCGAATCGAATTTTGGGAATCGAATTTTGGGTATCGAATCAAACGAACCCTCAATGACATTGTCCTGGCTTGGAGAAATTAGCGCACCGAATTTCGGAAGTCCAGATGGCAGCCCAGACAGAAAAAAAGAGACCAAGCAGTATTGCGATAAAAGGCAAGGTGTAGAGTCATCAACCTGCAGTACCAACTTGAAACTCGAACTTTTCGACATACCTGTGTCCAAAAAAAAAACAGCATTCTCTTCATTGACGAAACGCCCGAGCCCTTTAAATATCAGCATTTCCTTTCGGATTCAATTGAACCCAAACTCATAGATTCTCCCTAGTGTTACTTTTCCACCATCCCTATTCGCGACTTCGTCCAGCGAGTGTGTGCCTCGACTGTAATGATATCCGGCGTCATGTGGCCCAGTGATCCTCCCCGCCGTGCTCGCGGTGCGTTTCCGGTTTCCGGAAGTGACTGGAATGGATCCGCGTCAGGCGATTCCAGGGTGGATCTGTGAAGCGACGAGAGCTGCCCAGCGGGGGATTGTTGCGCAACCCAGCCTCCACTGCGTTTGCCATCAGATGCAGCAGCGGCGAATTGCTGCTGATCGACGTGTACTGCAGCAAACCCACTGCAATTACGTTTGTGTTTTCGTTACGCGAGATAGGAACAAATGGGTGGTCGCGACGCGATTGCGACAAATTGCTGGCCGCGAAGGATTGTCGCACCGCGTATAGGGAACAAGTTGAGTTGAGCTGTACGTTCTACAGACAACGGCTGGTATGACCAATGAAGAAGTACCATCTACTCATCTATGAATTAATGCGGATACTGATTTGTCAATTGTCCATATTCCCTCGAACTTTCTACGATCTTAAGGGGGAAGATACTTTTAAGCGAGGAAGAATGCTGATTCTCATGTTTTTTTTTAAGGGAACATTTCTTCACCATTTTTGAGACTTAGTTATGTAGATTTTATTACTACTTTTGGTTGTGACATGGTATTTTTTTAGCATTGAAAATGCTTTGAATAGTGTGTATGTTTGTTTAGGTAGGCTGGGTATAAGGGTTTGACTTAGCTGGATGTCACACGAAATTAACGCTACCCTCACTCCACTGCCACTGTGTTGTAGTAGAGTGGGGGGAGCTGCGACATGCTGGATGCCCGTGATTGGTTGAAAAATGCCCTCTCCCCACCCAATTCTAATCTTGTTATTAATTGAAAAATTATATTACAAATATATTACAAAAAATGATATAGAAATTATTATACAAAACAAACCGAAACAACCCCAAACAAATCCAAAACAAACCCAAACAAATATATTATCAAAATTATATAACAATTATTATACAAACAAACCCAATCATTATATAACAATTATTATTCAAATAAAGCCAAACAAACCCAATTATATGCCGCAATGTATCAATATTTTTTTGAAAAATAACAAAAACCAACACATTTTATTTACATGTACCTGTTTTTTATTACCCGAAAAGTCTGATTATATTTTCAACGCGACGAAATAGTTGCACTTCTGTGTAACATCTATAGATTTTTTTATGAATCTTTAACAATGGCACGATCTTCTAAACGGGTTGCAGCGGATGTTGTCAGACGGCGTGACACGTAGCATCGGCGGGATTAATCTGAAAAAAAGCCAACGAACATTTTTCTTTCGTTAACACTCATCGATAGATTATGAACCAAGAAACAGTGAGAAATGTTGAAAATTGATATAATGGTACGCTTTGAAATGAAAGAATTGAATTTTCCGAAAAAAATGGCTGCATATTGCGATAAAAATTACGTTTTTTTAATCAAAAACATTTAGGACATGTTTTAGAAAATAAGGTTAGAAAGATTTATACCAAATTTCATCAGAATCGTTCGATAACTTTCCAGCTACACGTCACGCCAACTTTGAAAATGCATAAAAGAAGTAAAAAGACATACGTTAATTCTCAAAAAATGGTGAAGAAATCTTTCCATTTAATAAAAAATCGTTACTATGTCCACTTCCTCCAACAGGGTCTGAGTCCCTCGTTTCCTCCTCCGCTGCTCGATCTCGCTTCAGCAGAAGGGCACAGGGAAACTGAGGAAAACGCGTGCCGATACATGCTACTCTTTGCTGAATTTCCGCTACCTCCCCATCGAAAACTCAGCAAAAGTAGTCAGCCCGCAATGCGCGGCCGAGCGGTCACCCATCCGTGTATTGGCCTTGGTCTCTGCGAAAATGAAGCACAACGCAATCTTCGATACTCTCGTATCGTCTCCATCCGATTCACAGCTCCTTAAGGCAAACGGGTCCAGTGCGGAAAATGTTAATTGAGAACTATCGCGAGTCAGACACGCCGAATGAGTCGAGTATCTCGTCTATCCCGCGGGATCAATTTATATCCATATCGATTGCGCCAGTTTGTGCAATATCGGGTACAGCGGAGGTGATATCTGCGCACGATCTGGCAATATTATACGCCGATAAACCTTGCTGGAAAGATCAGACGAGTTGATATAATGATAGTAGGATATGAAGTGAGCTTCGAATGGTCATTGCTCAGGACTCGGGACTTGACGGGCTGGAGATCTTCCAGATATTGTTGCATTGCTTGTAGGACCTGCGGGAATCATCGTCAGTAAATTATGGTATCGATGGCACGCGCATCCATCTCTCTCTCTCTCTCTCTCTCTCTCTCTCTCTCTCTCTCTCTCTCTCTTTCTCGCTCTCTTCGTCTCCTCCTCTTTTTATTTGCAACAGTGCCTGCAACGCCAGTCGTTGTCCATTATCTGGCTAGTGGATAAGGCTCTCACGTAGATCGAGAAACGACTGGGCATACGATCTCTCTCTCCCTCCCTCTCTCTCTCTCTCTCTCTCTCGTTCTCCCTCTCTCCTCTCTCCCCCTCGCTCTCTCTCTTTCTCTCGCTTACAGTCGATCGAAATCGCGATCGCCGCGACCGTTATCGCAAGCCGAGCCTCTATCTCGTTGCACACGGGGCTGAACACGATCGCGCGCGAAATCCGATTCCTCGCGTGGATTCTCACACAGGTTTCGCGTACAAGAAATTTTCCGTCAAGTCGGCCACTTTTTCTCTCCCTCGGCGCCGCGATACTTTTCATGCATCGCCCGTGTGCGCTGCACGGGAAAATATTTCCTGAATTATTTAACATCTGTAAGGCTAATCGTTCTCGTCGTACGTCCAGCTGACAAAGACAAGAAGAAAAACGAGAAAAATTGTCATTGCGAGAACGTCGAACCGCGTGTACGTGACTGCGTTTTTTTTCTTTCGCAGGCGAATAAACATCGGGATATGTGCCACTGCGACCACTGAGGAATCTTGTAAAAGTGAAAAAACTGGGGAGCTACGAGCCTTGAATTTATACATTTTTTGACGCCTGGACATTTGTTTCCGGTGTAACAATTTTACGACGATCCCGCGCAATCGTGAGAATATACGTGATGGGCTAACCGTGTGAAATAAATTCGCTTCAGAAATGGCGTTGAAGTTTGTATCGTTGGAATGCAACGATTTTTTCTGTTCATTTTTATCATTGTCAAAGCCGATTTTTTCTGTTTATTTTTCACTTTTGTCATTGACAAAGCCTTGCTTTGCAAATTGAAGTCGTAAATTACTGATAAGATTACATAAAAACGTTTATGTAATTTTCACAGCGTAAATCGGCCACACAAAAAAGAACAGTAAAAAATAATTAATTTGCATTGCACTCCAATGATACGAACTTCAGCATCGTCTTCAGATTGCATTAGGAAGCAGAAAGACGCTCAATGGTTTTCGCGATTTCTTTTCAGGCATTCCTGCATCGGGGAAAAAGCAGGAAAAAATCTATCGTGGATTATTTAGGTTACTTTAAGCTGCATATTAAAAAAAATCATTTAATGATAAGTTTTTTATGCACATTGCTCAGGTCTCTGTCGAAAATACACATTTCTAAGGTCTGCACAAAGGTCCCCTTATGCTGATGTGTCAGAAAAGTCGAATTAGAATTTTGTATAGTGATATTATAGTCTGTGGAACAATTTTTTAAATTTTGCAGTCCAAAATAAGTTATCACATATTAAAGTCGAAATATTTTTTCTTTGAGTCACATTTTGCGATGGCGATGTTTCGAAACAAATCCTTGAAAATTTTTTTAAAAATGGGTCGTCAGAGTATAGAGAGTATATTTGTAAACAAAAAAACTGCATTCAGAAATATTAATTTTTGTTTATTGATGTTGATTTATTAACTTAAATAATTCAATTGATTAGATAAATTAATTAACTCAATTGATTTCAACAAATTAATTATAACAACCAACAAATTAATCGTGACAAAAATTCAACACATATTAACGAGTTTGATTAATCGGATAATTGTTGTATTTCATTTATTTTTTTAATTTTAAAACTGTTCATGTGGGAACCGTTTCGAAAAATGTAGTTTCAACAGTACCGTGATCAAACCCATCTCCGCCCTCGCCAAATTGCAAGGTTAGAAAAACTTTTATTCCGACGTGTAAAAATATAGACACTAATAATCCCCAATGAAAGGATTCACCACCGTTTCCCAAAAAACTCTGCCGAATTGCTGAGAATTAAATATTTCGTTCCCAAAACAAAACAGAATTTATTGAAATCTCGATTTTAAACTTTTATCCCAAATATCTCGGTCTAAAAAAAATACTAAAATTCGTATCGCCGATTGCCGATCCACAAGACGTACAATTTCCGCCGCATACGAGTTCGCCCGCACTCGAGTAGGGACACTCCGTGTAAAATCAAATTGTACCGCGATCGTGGAAGAAGGATTGCATTCGAGGAGCTGACTGAGGCTCGTAACTCGCCGAAATGAGTTCACGATCCAATCGATCTCTCGTTCACTTTTGCTCTCGTTTCCCCCCGCAATGAGGTGGCCGCGTCCATCAATTTCATATTCATACGTAACTGTAACCGCCTGTGCATTTGGTCCCGTGGGTGTGTGCGTTCGCGTGTGCGTGGATTGAAAGCGGAATAAAGGAGGAAAAAATCGAAGGCAAAAAAGTAAGATTACTGGGTAGTATCGGGAACGTACTTACGGGTCGAGTCCTCAAGGCTAAAGTTGCATTGCCGGCAAGAAAAAAGCAGGATAGACGTATATAGGATCGCGTAGGGAGACAAGAAAGAGAGAGAGAGAGAGAGGGTCCGAGCGATCGGCATCAAAATGTAAAGCGTGTATCGTCGTCGCCGGTGGTGCGTCAGGTGGCCCCAGCTCGCTCGACGTTCCCACGGACGTTCTGCCTTGTATTATATCATTCGATCACAATGCGAGATCGAAACTCCGCGTCTCAGCTCAGCTCTTGGGCGCTGCCGGGCAGTAGCAAAGTCTACACGCTCTTTTGCTCGCCCAGCTAACGCTCAGACTCGGCCATCGAAGCAGAAGAGGAAGAAGACGAAGAAGAGGAAGAAAGCCCTGACACTCCGTGTGTGCACCTGCGGCCGGCTGCATGCTCCCGATATAAAGCTACGCTCGATCGTGTATATTTATCGAAAGATCGTATATAATGTCGCGTTGTGTTCGACGTAGCGGTAAACGAGCCGGAGGAGATAAATAAATGAATAATCGAACTGTTTTCAAGCTCTCTCTTTCGGGGCGGTGCTGATGATGGACAGTGCCGCATGCAGGCGACCCTTCGACATTCGACCGTGGAAACAGCCACGCTTTTATTAACCTAACGAGCTTTTGCCGGCTTTGTGGCGAGAATGAACTCTGGATATCGTATTAACAGCTGTGGACCAAGGTTATTAGGAAAACCCGTTATCTGTGTATTTGGAAAAATTAATATTGTATGTGGGTAGAAAAAGCTAGTTTCTTTGGAGTTTGTTGCGTACTGATGTCATATCACTGGATAAAGCAGATTGAGACATGATGATCAAAGCCCCTGTCCTCTTGAGAGGACAGCTGCATTCCGTCAAACTCTGCTTAAAAGATGCAGATGAAACTGCAGGAGTATTCCGCAAATCTTCACGTATCCAAAGTTAAGAAACAGGTTTAGAAGTTTTTCCGTCTGCGTCGTTTGAACATACACAGCATTAAAAAATGATAGATATTGCCTCAGCATTGGATTCTAAACAGATCAGCTCAATTGTAGCGTAAAAAAAAAAACAAATGGACAGATACCCGTGTAGAAATTGTTGTAGGTATCCAATTGGATTCCCATACTTGTACCCACTTCCTTATAGAGGCTCAATGGATCATCGCATTGGATCCCTACACTAAAACCTCACGTTCGTACATTCGATTCTAATCGGGATTCCCCGTTGGAATCCAACTTACGAATCCAATTTGAATCCTAAAGAATTCATGAGGTTGAAGTTTCCATCATTGGAATGCAACGAAAATTAATATTTCTGAATTCCGTTAATTACGAAAGCAATTTATTTACCGATTGCAATATAAATCTGCACAAAAAAGATTTTCAATAATAATAAATGCATGAAAATCAATATATAAAAAAAACTTTCGTTGCGTTCCAACGATGCAAACTTGAACGTCATGAGAATTCCCATATTATGGAACATGGTCCAATACGACTCTTGATGGATGCCATCGTACTTTACGTTAAATTTTCCAAACAAAATGTATAGATACATAAAATGAGTAGATCTTTAAAAAGTATGTATCTTATCTTAAAAAAGAATAAATTGTTTGAAAAAGTATATCTGAAAAATCGATGTGAATCATGGCACTGAAAGTCCACAGTAATTATCGTTTGTTATTTATTTTACTGCACTTTGGCATAATATCAGTATACGCTCTACACGCTCACGAAGCGTGCAGGTTATGTTTCAACACGCCCAGTTTTTTCTCGTGACTTTTCACATATTTTCGATTCGTTGTAAGAATTTTCAAACGGCGTTCATCGGGGACAGTGGAGAATCCAATTGGAACCCATTAAGGACTGTCTTTGTGCAGGTCTAATAAATCCCTATGATGTGGGTGCATCTTCGGACTCCCCAACAAATTTGTGCCCGGGATCACGGAAGGATATATTTTTTGGAGATCCAACAAATTCCTGTTGGGAGTTTCAAATAAAAAATTCTCCAACGACATCAATCGGGCAATAGCGCAGAATCCACTTGGCTTCCAATGTGGACTTCCTACATGCGGCGTTCCTATCAAATCCCACGGAGGTGTGGTAGGATCTGGGAGCAGAAAATTTCTGTGTGGGTGAACGCATCAATATCATGAGTATGTTTTGCACCTCACGACTATCACGTGTCGCAAATTTGGACACGTGAAGGGCTGGTCCAGGAATAAATTCGACGAGAATTATTAGCAAGGACAAGCAGATACGAAGGATGAGCTGGTGCATCAGGAGCCTCCATGGGACCGCGATGACCCGTTCAAAAGTCGATCTCCGTCTGGTGTGCCAAACGTTGCAGATGGATCGCGCGCGAGCGGCGTCTACCTCGATCGTACATCGATCTGCAATCGGTCGAGCGATTAATCTAACTTCTTGTCCCGGTATACTCGCATTAATAATGAGATTTATCGGTCAATATCGGTACTATTGATCTATCCGTTCGATTAATCTTGCGGCTATTCTCGATCGGCCGTGGCGCAGTTCATGCCGCGCTCTCAGAGATTGATCTTCGGGAGCGGGAAATGCGAGCTCGAAGCGAATAAAGATCTGTAAGTGTGACTCACGTGCGGGCGAGCGCGATCTTTTTCTTGCCCATAAATGTCGCGCCTATCCCACCGTCTGAGGTCCACTGGGACGAGAATTATTTCCGATGATTTTTCCGCGTTGCGAATTTATATTCGCGCTTTTTCACCGCTACGGCTAATGGCAACGTCAAGGCATCCTCGTGGATTTTATGGACTGTCGTTCGTTGTAAGAAACACACCGAGGAAACTACGCATTTTTTCTTCGCTCGTCCAAGTCTGACGGAAGAAAATTTCTCGTTCTTTTTGCGCGGAAAGTACGGAGAATCAATTATTCGATCGCTTCATTTCTTGCTGGTTTGCCATACGAGGCTGCGCGTTCCATGTGCGCGTACTTGGCGAAGAAAATATAGCAAGAGGGAAACCGCAGACGCGCGGCTCCTGCCTGCCCTGTGCATGCTCCACCCGCCAGACAGGGTGAACTGCCCTCCCTCCTGTACACTGCACGCTTTACCCAAGACCACAGAGCCACCGGGAAAAAACTTTCTTAATAGCAATTACTTGACCTTGCACACGGGTCACTTTAAGCTGAAACACCTGAAAGTAGGTCGTGTAAGGGTCACGGCGGCCTTGCAAAATTTAGGAGGCTAGAGTGCACCCAATGCCCTTAATTTACAGCTAACCGCGTAGAAATTGTCGTAGGTATCCAAATGGATTTTCCACTGTCGTCGAATATCCGTAAGTGAATATCCATAAGTACGAATATCCATAAGTATGAATATCCATAAATCGAATATCCATAAGTACGAAGATTCTCCATTAAAATCGCACGAATGAATCCAATTTGAATCCTAAAGAATTCATACATTATCGAACAGAATCCGATACGATTCTTGATGCGTCTCATCGAATTCTGTACGTCGAATTTTCTAAACAATATATAAAGATATCCAAAATGAGTGGATCTTAAAAAAATATAAAATGCTTAAAAGAGTATATTTCAAAAATCGATTTGAATCGCGTCACTTGAAATCCACTGTAATTATCGTTTGTTATTTACTTTACTGCACTTTGACATATTACGAGATACGTATCCGCTCACGAAGCGTGCAGGTTACGTTTCAACATGTCGTTTTTTCTCGTGACTTTTTACATATTTTCGATTCGAACTTGGTAGGAATTCTCAAACGGCGTTCATCGACGAACAAAGCAGAATCCCATTGGATCCCAATGAAACTCTTTGTGCAGTTTTCAACAAATCCCTATGTTGTGGGTGCATCTTGAGACTCCCCAACAATTTTGTGCACTGGATTGCGAAAGGATGTTTTTTTTTGGGAGATCCAACGAATGCCGGTTGAATGAGATGTTCAAATGCAAAATTCTCAAACCACGCCAATCGGGAAATAGCGCGGAATCCAATTGGATTCCAATGTGGACTCGGTACGTGTGGCGTCCCTATCCAATGCCTTTAGGATCTGGATATCCCCTAATAAATTTCTGCATGGCTACACGTGGCCAATATGGCGGCCTTTCAAGAAACTAAAAGTATCGCGGTGAGGTACCATTTCAGGTGATCACTGAATGTGGCCAGAAATGCAAGAATCATTTACGCCTACATATGCACTTGTAATTACTCGAACTGGCAGACGGCAATACTTAACCGGACACCTCTACCTTCTCCTTTAATCCATTACTGTACTCTTGTTAGAGCCCTACGATCTTCTGGACTTGTTTTCCACCAATAATTGCCGGGATGTCTTGCGCTTGAGAGGAGTATCCTCAGGGGCGGCGCTTGGAAGTATCAAGACAGCTCCCCAGATCCGGTATGTTGGGATGAAGAAGGAAAGAAAGAGAGAAATGAGGGGGCAGCACCGCTGCCAAGCTATGATAATTAAAAAGCTCTTATTGCCTGCTGAGCTGATGGAGAGCGGATGAAGAAGAATGGGATGAAGCAAAGATAATTCGTTCTCTCTAGATCTGCTACCAAGAGAATTCGTTTGTAAAATATTTGCATAATGCGCTGCCTGTTCTTAATGGCCGTTCAGAAAAATACCTCCGATTATTGGTGCATCCGAAGATGATATGGTACCACCACCGTCATCAGCATCGATTCATTCAGGTACTTCATGATACAATTCGAGGACCACAATGTTAGCGCTTCAACTGAAACCGACGATCTTGAGAGAAAAACCCTACTAACACAACTAAGTTATGGTGTGGATCGCTAATCAATCTCTGATTGCCCAGCAACAGTCGGAGATTTTTGCCATACCTTTATCACGTAATCATATTTTTCCATCGAAATTTCCCCTTTAGTACAGTCGTGCTGTATATTGGAATCGGAAAAAATTAGAAGAAGGCTAGTTTTTTTGACAGGTGATATTGTAGGTGCCGCGGGTCCTAAATCCAAGTTTGCCTAAAAATCGGGGTGTAGGGTTTTTTAAGGGGATGAAGGAGGATGGAGTGGATCAATGCGAGGTACAACCCCTACGAGATCGGCGCCCGGAGACAAAATATTCAGAAAAATCCGGGCTTTATTTTTGTCCACAGCGCCGAAGTCGTGGAAGTTCATTTTGGGGGTTTAAAGGTGGGGTGAAATTTTGAAAAATCAGTTTTAATTCGACAACTCTTTATGAAAAATGTATACAATTTTTGTTCAAATGGGAACGTTATAGCCCTTGAAAAGACGGGTTGATCGAGTATTTGATCATCCCGCTCCGATAATATCTTCACCCCCAGAAAAAGTTGAAAAATTTAAAAATAAATTGTTTTTTGAAGAACTCAAAAACGATCGATGTTTCGGGGATGTTTTTAATATACGAAATGTAGAGAATAATTTTCTCTATATTTTCTTTTCTAAGGACTACTCTTGAAATTAGCTTTTTCCAACCTCTCTCGAGGGTTTAAAATTCAAAATGAAATCCTGGGAAAAATATTGGCCGAAAATAAAGAGATACGAGTTTAGCGCTGTGGACAAAAATGTAGCTGGTGGTTCAAGCTAAAAATTGTTCCACGGCGGTGAATTCGTGCGGTCAATATTTTTCCCAGAATTTAATTTTCTATTTGCAACTCCCGAGAGGGGTTGGAAGAAGGAAAATTCAAGACACGAAAATATAGAGAAAATTATTCGCTATATTTCGTACATTTCAACTATAACTGAAAAATCGATTGTTTTTTAGTTATTCAATAAATAATTTCGTTCTTGGTGTTACAACATTTTTTTTCGGGGTGAAGACATTATTGGAGAGTAATGATCAAATACTCGATCGACGCGTCTCTTCAAGGGCTCAAATTGAACGAAAAACGTTCCCATTTAAACAAAAATTGTACGAACTTATCCTAAGAAGTTATTGAATTAAAACTGATTTTTCAAAATGTCATCCCACTTTTTCACCCCCAAAATGAACTACCACGACTTCGGCGCTGTGGACAAAACTAAAGCCCGGATTTTTCTGAACATTTTGTCTCACGGCGCCGCCCTCGTAGAAGTTGTAGTTTGGCATCAATCCACCCCCACCCCCCGTCATCCCCTGAAAAAGAACCCTGAACCCCGATTTGTAGACAAACTTGGATTTAGCACCCGTGGCACCTGTCAAAAAACTGGCCTTCTTCTAAGTTTTTCGATTACGGGGTTTTTTCAGCGACAGCATGACTGTACTACTTATCACCATCGCGAATGAAAACCCAGACTTATGGAAAATCCTCTTTGAAGTCCACTGATTGCCCACTGTCCTATGCCGCACATGGCAAAGCAGAGGCCTAAAGATGGCGCCCTAGTGGTTGCGTATCAATGGGAAACTAAGCCTCAATGATATCGCCCTGGCTTAGAGGGATCGAGAGACTAAACATCTGAAATCCAGATGGTAACTTATACGAAAAATAAAAGAGGAAACAGCACTGCATCGAACGGGCGAGGAATGGAGGTGTCAACTCTCTGGCGAAACCGCACGCATTGGCAAAATTAGGATTTCGTGGGTGACGGTAACCACGAACCTAATTCCCGCCTAAGCTGAAAGATTCTACATTGGGTGCGAGCAGTCGGGCCTTATGGCCCGAGGGTTTACTGCTGGGGTGTTGGGTTTCCGGCCTTGGGGCTCGTCTCTCTCGTCTCTGGCTACCACTTTTGCCGCTCTTCATTCCTCCGTGGTAACGCGCGAGACCGAAACTTCACCCGTGTATCAATGTTTTGTGCTTCCATCTCTTCATCTACATTGTATACCCTCATGTCCGTGGGAGGCCGATGTGTAACCGGAAACCACTCGGTGGTCGCCGCTCCGGGACGTCTAATTTGTTCCTTCAGCGTGCTCCTTTTTTAGCCCCCTTTCCATACCACTGTCTTTGGCTCTCGACAACGCTGCATTTCTTCCCCATACGTTCACAATCTGTTCTATATGTGTCTAACGGAATGAGCGATATTCTGGTGACGCATCAACTGTCATTAAAGACAGCCGTCCGTGTCAAACACTGTCGTAACGGACACGACCGTGCCCAGCGGGATACGAGGACCTTCATTAATGACAAACGAAAGCAAGTCTAGCACCAAAGTATGCCTATGTCAGCCAAAACAATTCCCAATGATCTCTGATTCCTCTTGGCAGGCACCGTTTTTTCATTCAACACGAAATTCCTGATTGTTGTTTATTGGACTACAATGCACTCCCTGGCTTCATCACAATTTGCAGAAATCCCCTCAAGCCTCCCTTCTATTCTTTTTGCTTTTACTCAATGTGTCACCTAGGGGTGAGGTGAACGTGTGTCTCCCCTTTAGCCAGTGCACACCCTACTACTTGCGATGGATGTCTAGATATGTACATATGTATACATACGTATTTATATACGTATCTGTATCTTGAGTATACAAAAATTTGATCGCACAGAGTATCCCGGGGTGGTGGACCATTGAGATATCATATTGAAATGGAAGAAGAAGAGTATCCTTCATTTCTTTTATTTCTTTTTTGTCTGTCGAGTTTCAGGCACAGACTCCCGAAGTGATACGAATGAAACGCGCCATACAAAGGAGGGGGGCTGCGGTTTTTATAATATATAGAAAGATGAGGAACCCACCGTTCCACCGGACGGTCCTTTCATTTCTATTTTTCACGTAATCGCTCGAGAATCGCCCGAATGGCTAAAATTCCCTCTGAATCATAGGAGAACAAGTACAAGAAAACTGACATCCGCGCGTAGGTTCTCCATATACATATACACAGATATATATGTGTGTGTGTGTGTGTATGTATGGGAAGGAAGTGAGAAAGAAAGAGCTGTGTTATGCAGAGTGCCTTCACAGCGCTCTTCAAAGGGAAATGGACCGGGTACCGCGATCGTTCCGTCCCTTATATCTCTTCTCGTATCCATTTCAAAGGACAATACGTCCTGCAGTGTCTTTGTGCGACGAGTTTCACGATGGATTGTCCGAGAACGGCGAAGAGAGGGTCGAAGGGATGGGAGGGTTGTCGTTGATTACTCGCAAGAAGTGTACGGGGAGCGTCGTTGAACGCCGAAGGAGAATGAGAAGGAGAGATATAAAAGAGATGAGATCCTGATGCACGCCAGAGTCTTGGAAGACGTGGAAGAAGTATATATAAACGCAGCCTAGAGAGAATAATGGGAGCGGGTGTCATCAATCAGGACACGATGAAAGCCGTGCGGCGATCCTTATGTCACGCTACTCAAGCCAGCCAAATGGCCACCCAAAATACTACGTGATGACGTGCTATCAAACGCTCCGGTCATTGGAAGGCAGCGCTGATCGGTGCGTGAGACTACGTACACCAATCAAACTGCTGAGACTTTCTTCCACGTGATGACAGATGACCAGCTAGGCTGGAGCTGCCGGATGCTGTGTTGAGCAGTTCAATAGTGTTTTGAGGGAAGGACGAGAAGTGGGCGTGCTAGGTAGTTGGGAAGTCGAATAACATTTTGTTGGGCAGTCCAATAATGTATTGAGTAAAGGAGGATCAGTGGCATCCAGACGAACGGCAGAAAGTCCCAGCAGGCGAAGAGCTGCATTGATGTACATGATATCACGTATGAGGCTGGTTGAAGCTCATGCTCTCATTTTCACAGAAACTACGGAACTGTGATTCAAGCCGATACTTGCCAAAATTGTTCAGCAGGATTATCGAGATTCACGCTCGTGTCTACGAATTCAGGAAGCTAGAAAATGGAGGTTGCCTTAATGGGCCAATCATTGGAAGATTTCGCTGTCACGATTGTGCCGTGTATCCTCCAATCTTAGCCTTTCCGCGCTGCGATGCACTTGGTCGGGTCGAGGACTAAAAAGTGGTTTTGCTCGCTCGGTTGCTCCAGGTCGTCGATACTGCTGGTTACCACAGATCGACGTACGTATATGTGAATGTGCACGGACGCATACGCGTCCTAACGTGGAAAGACGCGACAGCAGACCCAAGGATTCGACCATCCAACTCTTCTGCGATACGATCGTGCCCGATCCTCTTCCTCTCCTTCTTTCCTTCTTCATTCCCTGTTCATCCTTCATTCCCCTTCGGTATTGGCTCTTCGACTCCGAGTCCCCGCAGGATCTCACTCGGTACGCGGTGCTCGAAGGAGCTCTCTCGAGGTGAACAAGGATCGAGCTGGAATTACGTGTTCTTGCCGGATCTTTTCTTCCTCGACACTGACTTCGACGCCGACGTTTTGTAACTCCGACTGCAACTGCAACCGCGGCAGCAGAAACGTTTGTGTCGTGACATGCCGCCTCAAGTACTTATACGTTTTCGTGGCGAGCACCTCAACTCTCTCTCTCTCTCTCTCTCTCTCTCTCTCTCTCTCTCTCTCTCTGCCTCTGCCGTCGTAAAATGCCCGCTGGGTCCGTCAGTCGTCTCGTTGCCTTCGAGCGATTTGAGATTCAAATGCGGATAACGTTTCAACTCGCCTAGCTTCTGCGATACTTTACTACCGTAAAGAGTTCACGTCACGATATATTATCGCGAATCTCCGAAGGTAATTGTTGTCATCTTACTTCGCTCTCTCTCCCTCTCTCTCTGGTTTAACATACAATAACAAACCAGGTGGACTGGAAAATGGGAGAACCGTTCGAATATGGTAAAATCGATTTTTAAACACTTCTGGACGAAAATGAGGTTGCTCAGGGACCGTGGAAAATGGGTATAATTTTCACCCGTCAGGCTGTTTGACGAGTTATGCCTAGCCGTAACAGTCCAAAGCAGCCCATTTTTGGGATTTTTTTCGTTTGAAAAATTGTCATGATAAATTGATACAGAAATTAGATATTTGAAAAAGTTTCATCTGAAGAACACTAGTTTTTTTGTGGAAAATATTTAATTTTTATTGATTTCCAGCCGATGGCCGGGAAGCACTGATCGATACCTTACCGATAGCAGGGCCTGCTGAATCATCGGTAAATGACAATTGCTCTTAATCAAAAAATAAGTTACAGTGGATGATTATACACAAGGATAAACTAGAATAAAAAAATTCGCGCAAATTTTGTAGATTGAGACATTTTTACATTTATTTAAACGTCACGGCTACGAAAATTCTTCTGCTAGTCACGTTTTTCCAAGTTTTAACATTAATAGTTTCTTTAAATGTTCGGTAACCCTCTGTTTTTATTGTCATTCCGGAGTCTTTAGACTTTTTTATACCTGAGCGGGGTTTATATCAGGCATCTAGAGTTATTTGGTGTATAAATTATTAGATATACATGTGGCCAGCGTGACATCTCCATAAAGCGCCAGATAAAAGATAGGATTTTTTGGGTCGTAATTTTTCGTTAAATGTTCGGTAACTCTGCTTGAAATTTTACCAGTATACTGGGATGTATTTTTACTTTATTATAGACGAAAATCAGTTAAGTGTAAAATATTTGGGCTCGTGAAAGGAATACCTTAATCGAAGGAATTTCCGAAATATGAATTTAAAGGGCTATGACAGTGTGACACTTTTAAAAAATTGATTTTTTTGTTGCTTTTTTCTACAGTTTATACTTTCAAGAATATCATTATCATTTATATCATTTATATCAATATCATTTTATCTTGCAAAAATCGATAGTTAAATATGTAAACGCGTTTTTTTTAAATGCGATTTTTCAAATTTGCTGACCATGTAACTCAAAGAGCGATTATCCGATTGACTTGAAATTTGAAGTGAGTACTCTTGAATATATTTACTCTACAATGACATAGAATATTTTTGATTGGATGATAATTGACGATTTGACATTGAAAAAAACGACCATTTTATAGGCGAGAAAACAGACTTTTTTCATAACTACGCTATTTTGTTAGGTTTTGATATTTTTCGAAAATCCTACGTCATTGTACAGGAAATACCTTCCAGTTTAACGACATTTTTTCCTTTGTTGGTTGCAGCTACTCAATCGGCCGGAATCATGTCAGCAGTAGAGGAACTTTTTTTTGGCGCCTCAGAAGGCAGCGCATACGTCGCTTGGATCTCTATTTTTCTATAAAAAAAATATGTAATATAGGTCAAATATAGCCAAATATATTCTTAATTTTACGAAATATTTAATTGAGTACTATTCTTCTAGAAAATTCCCGAAAATCACCCAAGTTTTCAGCGTTCACACTGGTATAGCCCCTTAAAAAAGGCTATTTTCGTGGCGCGAAATGGCGCGTGTTCAACGTGAGTCTCGATTTTTGCACAAAAATGGGCATTTTTCGTTCATTAAATCGAAAGTTCACATCGGAAAAAAGAATCCTGCAATCAAATACTATATTTTTGTATTTAGAAAAGCCCTAAAAGTTTTAGGAAGATTGATGCGGTCGTTTTTGAAATATTTTCCTCACCGCCGTTTAATACGTACTTTCGAGAAAAATCATCCAACGTTTCGAACATCGCTCCGAGCGTTCCGACGGGCGTCAAAATGTCATAAATCTGCCAAATTTGATCCGATCCCCTTGAAATCTTCAGGAAACATTCATGAGATGATATACTGTTAAAATATATTGGTTTTGAAAAAAAGTGATTTTTTGACTTCAACAACTAGGCATAATCCCTCAACAGCTCTGAAGAATTGATATTAATATAGCAACCGAAGTGAAATGCCGTCACTGATGATGTCATTCTTTGTAACATTTGGAATGATGACGTTGCAGAGGGAAAAAAACTCGTAAACCGTCAATAATTTCTGAATCTATAAGGTTTGCACGAATGTTGTCCATTTTGGTGAGGCCAAAGAGCCAATACAATTTTCGTCGAAGGACGGAGGCGCCGATGAAATTTCAAGGCCATCTCTACTTTTATAATATCAGATGACTAATTTTTTTCAATTTTTGTCCAGATCATCGATCAATACTATACGTGAAAGACATTATAAAAATTGAATTATCAAGTTTTTCGTTAGTTTCGGTATCTTAAATTGTTATATTTGTGGTGTGACATTTTATCGATTTGTCCACTGGCCTCATCTTTCTCATCGTTCATCGTTATTTCAACAACGAGATTCAACTTCTTGAAACGAATACATCGTGCACGATGAAATTGATTTCCCATTCGCTCTCAATGCCAAGGACATGACATTCGTTCCACGCTGCTTAATGGAGTAGCAATTCCCAGTGGATCTTTTTCTGATACAAATCGATCAGTAAAATAAAGTATTCTATAGGAATTGGTATTGGAATGCCATTTTTTCGGCAAAACTATCAATGTCGGTCATTGAGAATGTCTTAATTATTTGATCCTTCGTAAGTTCTGAAAAAGGTGACCTCGAACGTACCCTGATCGGGTGTCAATTCATTGATCTGCACGCTTGAGTGCAGACTGGAGTGAATCAGACGTGAAGCACGTCGAACGAGACTGCATCGTCCTTAAACCGTAGGCCGAGCGACCGTAACGATTTCACGGATGTTGGCCCGTCATTTTTAACCTGCCATCGTAGATTTCACTGAGGGGGTGTTGCAATCGGCAACAGTCGATGGCGCCAAGATAAATGACCCTCAGTCTGGTAGAGTAGAGAGCTATTCGTGGCCCGCACTCTTGTCCCAACTGTGTGTACTGCCTAGGTAGGATACCTGCGAACTTGTTTTTACACCTGTCGGAACGTGGACTCGTCTTGTGATTGATGTTCCGCCGAAAAATCTGGATCCTTTTGACATCAGGTGTGGCGGAGCGGAGAGTGCCCGCAATTACCTTCGAAAAATAATGTTTGCGTCTTTTAAGATGCTGCAGGTGTTATACCCGTGTGAAAAGAAGAGCTAGGTTGAGTTTGAAGTGTCGAGAGAGACAGAGAGGATGTTCCCAGGCCGATCAAGTGCCTGAACATTCTAAGAGAGCCATTCCCGCGTAAAAATTGTCGTAGAGACTTGTCGTAGAGAGATTGTCGTATCTAACTGGATTCCCATACTTGTCGCCAGTGATAGGGTCATCGCATTGGGTCCCTATACTAAAAGGTCAAGCTCGTACATTAGATTCTGATCGAGATTCCCCATTGGAATTCAATGTACAAATTCAATTTGGATCCTAAAGGATTCCCACATTATCGAACAGAATCCGGTACGATTATTGATGGATCCCATCGCATTCTGTATGTCGATTTTTTCAAGCAAACATCTAGATATACAAAATGAGTGGATCTTAAAGAGTGTATCTTGAAAATCGATTTTCTATCATATTACTAAAAATCCACTGTAGTTGTCGTTCATCCGTAAAATTTCATCGGGAACGATCGATTAATTTTTTAGCTTTTAAAGATTAATCAGAGATAAGTGCTATGTAATAGCCAAGAGTAGTAATAAACTATACCCGAAATCTAAAAAATGAGAAAGAAATCTTTTCTTTAAAAAAAAAATCATGAAAATCATCTAATTTTTCACTTGAAAATCGATGTCAATGACATCACTGAAAATTCATTTTTATTGCCGTTTATTATTTATTTCACTACACTTTGACGTAATATCAGCACACACGTACATACTCACGAAGCGTACAGGCTATGTTTCAACACGCCGAGTTTGTTCTTGTGACTTTTCATATATCTTCGATTCGAACGTAGTAAGAATTATCAAACGTTCATCGGGGAACAATGCAGAATCCAATTGGATCCCGATGAGGACTTCCTAATCCCCAACAAATTTGTGCACGTGATTACGAAAGGATATTTTTTTCCGAACCAACAAATTCCGGTCGAGAATGCCAAACAAAAAAATTCTCAATCGACGTCGATCGGGAAATAGCGCAGAATCCACTTGAATTCCAATGTGGCCTCCTACGTGCGGTGTTGCTATTAAATCCTAACAGAGATGTGGTAGGATCTAGGGACTCCCCAATCATTTTCGGCCGTTTGCCTTCTTTCCTCGCCTTCAGCGCGCGGCCTTTTCATTGGATACTTTTCCTTCTTCCCCTCAATGTCCATCAGTAATCCACGATCATCTGAAGGCACCATGCCGTTCCACTGGAGGATCTATTATTCTCGCAGAAATTCCCAACCCGATAAAATCATCTCCAAGTCCTCCAGCTGACCTTCGGAAGGCCAAAGGTCGATTGAACTATCCGACGAGTTACGATGCGGAGAAACAACTCCACTATCTGCCGTAAGGAACAATGAATGGCCCACGCTAAACAGCCATCGTAGCTCGACCCTGGAAATCCACGAAGGTCGTTCCGCTTCCAGCGACTTCTAGAAGTTCCAGTATCGGCGGAAAGTCCTTGACGGAAGTCGGCACAGCGTACAAGTGATCATTCGCATCTGGCGAGGCTTGCGGGCGTCGAGCTGCCGGTTAATCGAAGCGTGATATCAGCAACGGGAAAGCCAGCGCGTGATGCCCATAGAAACGTCTAGCACACATACCTTTTTCACCTTTAATTACGTTAATGAAGTATTTATTAAGTCCACTTAGCAGTCTGGATGGGCCGTTCCGCCGTCTGTGGCGGAGCACATGTACGCAATACGGTCCTAGTGTATGCTCGACCGCAGACAGACAGGCGGACGTTTCGAGGCCTCCGGGTGAAACGCGCTTCGAGTGAAAATACTTCGGAAATTGTATTGCGTACGGATCGCGCAAACATCATGAATGCTCGTGTGTGTGTGTGTGCGTGTGTGTAGATATTTGTGTAAGTGTAGGTGTCGGTGTCCGTGTAGGTGTGTAGGTGTGTGTGTGTGTGGGTGTGTGTGAGAGAGAGAGAGAGTGTGTGTGTGTGTGTGTGTGTGTGTGTGCGTGTGCGTGTGCGCGTGCGCGTCTGTGTGCGCGCGGGTGGGGGTGTAGGTGTTTGTGTAGGTATAGGTGTCTGTATATGTGTGTAGGTGTGGGTGTATGTGCATGTGTAGGTGTGTGTGTGTGTGTGTGCGCGTGGGTTTGTGTGAGTGGGTGGGTGTGTGTGAGTACAGCACGGATATAATCTACGCAGTTGCGCTATCGTATAGTGAACTGCCGTAGCTCGTCCCTCAATGGACATGGTTCCGATGGCAAGACAGCTCCCCGGCACGCCTTTGATCGATTTATCGTTCGATCGAGAACGTCACCGTGATCGGTTCGCGTGCGCATCGTCGATTACCGATAAAACGATCACGCGTGATCCACCGGTATAACGAGGAAAAACATTCACTCGCCGACACTCTGATGATTCGGATCGTTATAGTTCCGGATATGAACGAACTTACGCACCGATTACTTTTTTTTTTTTTTTTTTTCGGTCGAAAACTATGGGCAAAATGTCCACGTTTCCGGATAGTTTAATTAACGATTTTTTAAATATTGAAATTGGAGTATTCGAGGAGTGAATTTTTTTTCAACGAGTACAATGAAAGCCATAAATAATTGAATCGGAAAACTTTATTAAACATAGTTTTGTGAGGTTGAATGACGGTGGAAAATAATTATTTCGAGCAAAAATTAGATTAAAATTGTTGACAAATAACGTGCGTTATTTTATCAAGCTGACCTGTAGAGCTCAGTGTAGTGGAGATTTTTTTTTAACGTAGGTACAGTAACTTTTTTTTTACCATGGCGTGGAAGCAAACATTTTATTCAATATATATACAGGTATACATAAAAATGCCAAGATAAATAATGACACTTGATGCCTATTTCATTTCTGTGCAAGGATCACGTTGAGTATACGATCGAGGAACTCCATGATGGATCTGCTAGTGAGTTTATCCAGTTCCAGAAGCCTCCTGACGCCTGTAAAGCCCATTAATATACATATAGAAAGTATAGAATAGAGCGTTGCGTATGAAAAGCATGAGGCCCAACGTTCCATATTCATATTACATTAATAATCCACGATAATAGAAACAGATGGAAAACGAAAGCGTATGGTGTGTACGGACCTTCTCTTATACCTAATGTAATACTATGTTTCCGCTCCTGAGCGCATAAATTTCCCTCTCTCTCCTCGTTTCTCTCCCTTTTTCTTTCCTTTCACCTTTTACAGGTTTTCATTTTCGTTCTCACTCGCGCGCGCCGCCGCTCAATATCATTTCGGCCCCTTTTGTCTCGTCCGTACGTGGCCCACGTTTCTTTTCATTTGTCTCCCTTTAGAACGGCCCTCAAAAAAAAAAAAGGAACCACGTTTCCGCGCCCTCGCGCAACCCCATCTTTATGTCTACTCGCGATCAGGCGATGGCGACCCTCTCCGATGAAAAATCGCTCGGGTCACGAGTCAAGAGTTGAGAAAAGCGGAGGGTCGAGAGGAGAGGAAGTGGGACTATCGTATGAATTGAAAACAGTATAAAATTCGGCGTCATAAATCGTCTATAATGAATAATGAATTCATCGATCAGAGTCAAAATGGAAAATGATGTATATATAGATCGAAGAAACAAGAGGGTTCTATAGATATATGTGGAACACGTAACACGCAACCTGCCCGCGTTTATTCCTCTATTTTTCAGCCCCCTTGCCACCGACCCCAACGTCATTGTCGATATACCCGATGACAACAATGAAAACCCACCGATCGCTCATCAATATTCTCAGTTCCGTGCTATTCGGCGAACCTCGATGCGAGTACGGTGTATTGTGTTCGCGAACAAACAGAATGTACAAAACCCCCCCCGGCCAACACCGATCACCAGACCCAGAAAGCTCTCGAGGACTACTCGGGGGGGTTGGCCCAGCGAAAGGGGTGCTCATGTGCGTTATTGACGGATGAAAATACAAAATAAGCCTTTGACAAAGTGGAAAAATGGTACGCGAAATAAATGGTTTCCAATGTCGATTTTTTGTGTCCGAAATACTCCCGTTTCACGTGTAAAATATTCCCAATGCGCACCTTTTTTTCCGGCATGCGAGGATGGGACGAATTCCATCAGGAGCATAAACTACGCAATCATGAACATGACTCGGAGTACAATTGCGTATGGAAGGCTGATCCTTTTTTCGAGCCTTTTCTTTGCCGATACACGACACACGTCATAATTCTATTGATATTAATCGATTACCCGCCACCGGACTGCGAATCGAACGATGAGGGGTGAGTGCGGGGCTTTATTCGTCCCCAACCCCTACGGACTTGGGAGTAGGGAACGAATTCGATATACGTGTTTACCGAAGGCTCTCCTCCCGGGGACTCACGAATTCGAGGGGGTTTATTAGTAACCTTGCCATCTACTATACCACAATAAAGCAAACACCGGGTTTTTTCGCGTGTCTATTTTTACTGTACCACAATAAAACTTGCCCGCGTCTTTATTGACGCTTTTCGAACGCTAAGCGGCTCTCAGGCCTACAAAAGCGACCTTTCCTGTGCCACCGGAGACCTGTCAAACGCCCCGTTATTACACCTCTCGATCTTTCGATCAGGTCTCCGGGAAATATTTAACTGGGTGACCGTCCTCGGTATTGAAATGTGCACGAAAAAATAAGCAGGGATGAGTATATGAGTAAGTGTACAGGAAATGACGAAGGGCTGTCATCTTGTTAAGGAAAATAAAGATCGTTGAATATCAATTGATTTTATTGATATAATTAATTACTACAATGAATAATTAATATTCGGCTATCTTTATAACTAATTACATTATATTTTTATGCTAAATTAAATAGATTAGATAAAATCATTAATTATATTAATCATCATATTTATATTGAACATTCATAGTAGAAATACGGATATTTATTAATGATTTTCTTTCAGGTGGATTCATATTTTCCTACTCGGTACACTTTGACGCTACTCATAGGACTAACATTTTTCATATGAAAACGTGGTAGAATTTATCGGTACATGTATAAATAACGATAATTAATATAATTAATTTTCAAGATGACTGAATATTAATTGTTCATTATCTTGATTAATTATATTAATTTTATTAATTACTACGATCAATAATTAGTATTTGGCTATCTAAATAACGAATAATGTTAATATAACTAATATAATTATATTATATTTCATTATATTTAATTAAATTCATTAGATAAAATCAGCAATTACATTAATTATGATAATTTTATTAATTAATCATAGGACACATGAGGATATTTTTATTTCGAGTTTTACTTGCACAGCCTTTTCGGCTTTTTACAAGGCTCCACTTATATGTCCACCGCTCTACACTTGTTCTTTCCCTCCATCATCCCCCCTCCCCATTGCGGCCGCAGCCGACTTCCCCCTCTGTATTATATTCATCATGACATTTCTGTCATGGGTATAGGGAAACTGCGGAAAACCTATACCAATACAGCCGGTCACGAGTTCGCTTCCCAGCCTCGGAGCTAGTCGCGTTTCGTCGAGAAATAGCTTCACAGGCTACAGTCATACCCATCCGACACACATACGTACCGGTCCGTATGCGCGACATCTGTGTACAACTGGAGCTACGTCACGCCTGTGTTTTTATTTCTCGACGAAACTACGAGACGGTGATTCGAACCCGCGACCTCCCGATGTGTTGATTTCAGAGGCAAGCACTCTAACCACTAGACCAACACATCGGTTCACATGAGGATATTTATTAATACTTTATTTCAGGTGTAATTATATTTTTCTGCTCGGTACATTTCGACGCCACTTGCACGACTAACATTTACTATTGAAACCATGGTAGAATTTATTGGTACATGCATTAATTACGATATTTAATATAATCATTTGATAACATCGCAAAATATGAATTATTCATTATATTCATCAATACAATAAATAGTGAATATTCCGCGATCTTAATAATTGATTATATCAATTACATGAATATAGTTCATCATGTTAGTTACATTAATTATTCATAGAAGACACAAAGTGATTTATTAATAACTTATTCCAGGTATATTTGTAATTTCCTGGTCGGTAAATTTCAACGTTACTCATAAACCGAATATTTGCTATATGAAAACATGGTGGAATTTATCGTTACTTGTATCAATAACGATTACCGATCCGCGATACTAAATTCCGGAAAACAAATCTTTATTATTCCAGGATAGAGCAACAACTGTGTCTTTATATTTTATTTTTCATTAGCATGTTTTGCGTGAAGTTTTGCTCCGAGACCCGCTGGAGTGTGAGCCACAGCCACTTTTTCCTAATGCCCTACTGTACTCTATTCAGACGAGGGCACAGGGAAACCGTGAAAAACCTGTGTCGGGTCAGGTATTTTTTAAATTAATTTCATCTGAGTCAAGCTCATTACCACGGGCTCTGACTCAGTACTTTATGCGCAAGTCAGTGCGTGGCTGAGCGGTCACCTGTCCAAGTATTGACCCATGTCAATGCTGCTCACCATGGGAGTCAGTTTTTCATTTTCGCAATAATGAAAAAAAATGTACTGCAATCAAAATCGAACGAAATTAGCTGCATGAATCCAGATCGCAAAATTGTGACGATCACTATCACTTTTCAAATCCGGTCGCTCTTCTTTATCGAAGGACTGTTAGAGTCTTACGCTTTCATCTTCTGGACCCGCAGACAGAGTGCAACCATACGAAGCACCAAATATGGACAAGCAAGAAATTGAACCCTCCGACAAAAAAAGTTCTTCACCGTTACACGCACATGGTAAGAGTTATTTTAATTGGAGCCCACCGACCGACTGACGTCCGCCACATAACTTTTCTCCTCCCCGCGTTCTCTTGCCCGCTGACGTTTTTATTTTATTTTTATATTTCTTCCTCAGATTTTACGCGCGCCTTCATGCCCGTTCTGTCCTTCGTCTTTCAATCCGCTCTTTTGACAATCTTCTCCCTTCGCTTCAGCCTTTTTCAGCCTTGTCTTCGATATTTCCTTGATGAAGTATTTTTTCCTCGAGGTGTTGGTGATCGCTTCGAAAAATGAACGATTCCTTTCTCGTCGGCATTTCTGGCGTATGCCGGTCGCAAGGCAATGCTGGCAACTTCATCGTTCCCGATTAATCGTTTCGCGGATCAACCACTTTGATGACGATGAATAATCCTGCCGAGTGTCCACAACTTCGAGCTGGCTGACAGGTGATGCACGTCCGTGGCAACTTCATCTGGCAAGGCTTCATTTTTTAATTGCATTTGGCTTGCTTAATTTTTTGTTTGCTATTCCTTCGTGTCCCTTCGTTCAATGTCCCTCGGAGCAAGGTTTTATTTGTTAACTGCATTTGGCTTGCTTAATTTTCTTTTATTTGTTACCCCTTCGTGTCCCTTCGTTCAATGTCCCTTCGCAACAAGGCTTTTTACGAACTACATTTGCTACATTTGTTAACTACATTTGGCTACATTTGTTAACTACATTTGGCTTACTTAATTTTTTGAATTTGTTATCCCTTTGTGTCCCTTCCAGTCCCTTCGGCGCAAGGCTTCATTTCTTAATTGCATTTGGCTTGCTTAATTTTTGAATTTTCTATCCCTTCGTGTCCCTCCGCGTCCCTTCGCGTTCCCTCGCATCCCTTCGTTCAATGTCCCTTCGATGCAAGGCTTCATTTGTTAACTGCGTTTGGCTTGCTTAATGTTTTTTATTTGTTATCCCTTCGTGTCCCTTCTTGTCCCTTCGATCAATGTTCAATTTGGCTTGATTAATTTTTTAAACTTTTTATCCCTTCGTGTCCTTTCGTATCCCTTTGTTCAATATCCCTTCGAAGCATGGCTTCATTTATTAATTGCATTTGGCTTGCTTAATTTTTTATTTGTTATCCCTTCGTGTCCCTTCATGTCCCTTCGGGCTTTCATGCTCTGATCTTTATGCGGAGTATCTCTTTAAAAAATAATTATCCGTACAAATGTCCATTGCAGAGCTGAGGGGTGTTTCAAATTGTTCGGGGCAGTTTAATTTCTCGTTGCGTCAATAGGAATGCTCCATTCACCGCGCAAGATACGAGGCTCAGGAGGAATAAATTGAGGTCGAGAGGAGCCGAAGTTTGTTGCGAAGTAAGCCCTAGGGGTCACCGTCCAACGACCCCGCTCTTCAGGATTGACCGATATTTGGACAGGGTGTAGCTTGCTTCTTCCCCCGGCAATTTAAGTCTCCGGACAAGTCGACCGATTAAATTCTCAAAGCCGATTCTGCGGTGAAGAACTCTGGCCAGTTCCGAGCCCACGGTCAGGACCATGGGAGGGTGGATCTTTTACCAGGAAAGCGGAGGTGAGAGGGAAAAGGGAAAAAAATAAAAGAGATCAGGGATGAAGAAAGGCTGCTCTCAGATCTTCCAATGGATGTGCGCGCTCGCTTAGTACTTGAAAAAAGGGATCCATCGTGACTGAAGAAAGCGAAGAGGTTCTCGAGGTTTTCTCCTCTACCTCTGACAATGCCCATCAAGATCACTCCTTCCGCGTATCTTGAGGACTCCCTTTTGAGTCGTTGGGACATCGCACAAGTGGCGTACCATTTGCTAACCAGAAAAGATTTTTCGTCTGCAACGTCGCGAAAAAAATGACCCTCGCAACTCTGTCATTTAGTTTTGACTGTTGTTCGTCATTGTGGAATGGAATTAATTTTTTTTTTTAATTTCGTATCAGTAACTACACTTATTCGTTATTGCAATTGGATATAATATTATATAATTCGCAATGGCATCGGTCGGAACTCAGGAAATATATAATATTGACATCGTTGGAACGTAAGGAATATATTTGTTTTTTCTAATTGCCAATTTTTTTGATAGTTCGAAACTACGGCAAAATGTTGTCTAGATCCTCATTACATACCTAGATCCTAAATCTATCGAGACTGATTTTGGAGAACAATAAATAGGAAGAAAAAAAAACGAAAAGGAATTTTCGTTGCATTCCAACAATGCTTGCAGTTTGCATCGTTGAAATGCAACGAAAATTCCTTTTCGTTTTTTTTTCATCATGGAAATATTTGACAATTACCTACAATTAGATCATAATTATTAGATGTACGAATAAGTTCTCGGCCTTTTTTTTCACGAAAATACTGATTTATTTACTTAAAATCAAGGTAAATTTTGATCGGGAAACTGATCTCCGTTTGCCTTCACACATTTCCCCCACCTGTCAGGCAGGTTGGGCATTTCTATGAAGTTGAACTTTGCATCATTGGGATGCAGCGAAAATTCATATTTCTGAATTCCTTTCATTTCTTCTGGCAGATTTTGAGTAGAAAAATCCGTCAACCATTTTCGAAGTTATTTATTTAGCGATCTTTGATATAAATCTACGAAAAAAGATCTGCTATAATAATGAAAATATGGCAAATAACATGTAAACAGAACTTTCGTTGCGTTCCAACGATGCAAACTTCAACATCATGAATTTCTTGGCGGTAAAAATATGGTGGTTTTGAGTCAATATAGTCGGCATTAGAATTTTCGACCTCGTCGAACGTTTTGAAGTGGCTATCGGCCAAATGATGTTGGAGCGATAGGAACAAGTGAAAATCCAATGGAGCCAAGTCTGGTGAATAGGCCGGGTGTGGCAAAACTTCCCAGCCCAATGAATCTAAAGCGTTTTTGGCCCTTTTTGCTGTGTGTGGTCTGGCATTGTCATGCAGCAATATGACCGACCTAGGTCCTTCGCTAGTGAAAAGCCGTTTTGAATCTGTCCGAGCTTTTTTAAACGACTGGTATCGTCGTTTAAAAAAGCTACTCAACAAGTATCTCCTAATGTGGTACCAAGCTCCGAATGAGTTTTGCAAGGATCTTCATTCAGCAACTGCTCCGAATCCTCGTCTTCACATTTGTTTGGTCGTCCTCCTCTCTCGCCATCCTTTAGGATGAAATTTCCTCTCCGAAACCTTTGGAATCACTTCTTCACGGTACTGATGGTTTTGGCATCTTCCCTCAGTGCCTGACAAATCATCTACCTTGGGAGTATTTTTTTTTTCAATTCGAATTCGAATCGCATACAATGCCTAATATGCACGTTATTGCAACTCATTTCGCTCACTGTGCTCACGATGTACACTACCGGCGAAAAGTTTCCGGACAAAAGTTAAAAAAGTTCCGGAACGATTTTTAATGTTATTTTGGCTATAGTTTACATAAATGATTTTAATAAATTACTATTTTTTTTACATCTATCCTTTTTCGAAAACGACCATTTTTCGTCTACTTCTTGTTCCTTTTCTGGTGGGCCCCGTTTACAGACAACATTTTTTTGTCTCAAGCTTCAAGGGAAGCTCAAGCTTCAATTTTGTTTCTTTTCAAGGCCTTAGGCCATTCTAGCGGCCGAAAAAATAGGCTTTTTGAGGATTTTCTTTCAGGAAAACTACAAAATAAATCGAGATTACAAAAAAGGATGTTTATCATACATATCAGTGACTACATACAATAATTTTTGTGAAGCGATTAGTTTCCAAATGGCGGCTGCACAGCGCTTATCTCAAAACTGCATTTTTAAAGTTGGCCGGAAACATAACTCAGACAATTTTCAACCGATTCACTTGAAATAATGAATATTTCATGAAAACTACATTGTCTATGGAAGTATGTAGGATTTATTTTTTATATTGCATAGTTCATTCGTTATTAATAATTATCTGACGATTTTTTTGCAAAGTGGAAAATTTGCCTGAAAAATCATTAGATAATTGTTAATATCTGTTTGTTAATATTTGTAATAATGGTTTGATTAAAAAAAGACAATCTGAAAAATCACGTGTAACGCAAAAAACGACAAGCATTCAAGGAAAACCTCAGAATAGTAAAAAGTTTAATCGGTTTTCGTTGAGTTCGCAAGAAATTTTTCAAATTATTGTTACGAATTTTTTTTTTCTGACTATCTTCGGTACAAAATCCGCTGACTCGATTACCATAACTCGAGAACAGAGGGGTTTGTGATAAAATTTCAAGAGAGAAAAAAATTGTATATTTTTTATTTTCAACGCAGTAGAATATTGTCTGCAGACGTGCTGTCTGCGAGAGGTGGTTCCTTCAAAGAGACCAAACTTTGATATGTAAGTCAGCAAATTAACTGTATTACTCAAATCTTCTATCTATGACGAATTAATTGATTTAAAATTAACAAAAATAATTACTTCTTGTAATTATAATTCCGTCAGAAATGATTGTTAAAAATCGGTTGAAATCAATCGATTGACGTGGCTGGAAAACTATAAAATTTAAATTGGGGAAAGCATGTCGAAAAACATCTGAAATAATTATATTGCGTTGAAAATAGAAAAATACAATATTTTCTTGTCTTGACATTTTTTGCCACAGACCCCTTAGTTCTCGAGTTACGGCAATTAAATCATCTGATTTTGACCGAAAATAAGTGAGAAAAAATTTTGAAAAAAAAAATTGGAAAAATTCTCGCAAACTCAACGAAAACCGATTGAACTTTTTACTATTCTGAGGTTTTTCATATATCTTTGTCGTTTGTGCGTTACACGTTATTCTTCAAATTAAATTTTAAAAAATCAAACTATATCTTTGGGTAAAAAATGGTAAGAGGCTTTGAAAAAAAAGCAGCTTGAGCTTTGACGATGACCCTGGTCAAAGAAATGCATTTAAAAAATGTTGTCTATCAACGGGGTCTACCAGAAAAGGAACGAAAAAGGGCGAAAAATGGTCGTTTTCGAAAAAGGGTACTAGTCGCAAAAAAATAGTAAAATTTTTTGAAAGAAACAAGATGAAGGTGAAATTCTCCCCTTAAAAATGCCATTTATTAAATTCATTTATGGCAACTATCGGCGAAACGGCATAAAAAATCGTTCCGGAACGTTTTTTGAATTTTTGTCCGAAACTTTTCACCGGTAATATATATTTTCCGGTCACGTTAAGCTGCCGTTCCGGAAAAATATTCTAGTCGGTTGATATTATATGACACCTGACCTGGAGACAAAATGTTTGCCATCAAATATTCAATACAGCTGTTTTTATTCTCAGACCGAGAACTCATTTGTGCCCCTAATATCTACAATCAGACGACAAATTCCAGAACAGAGTCTTCAGTACTCTCAATAAATTGGACACAGGCGTAATTTTGGTGTGTCGTGCTTGGCAGTAGGAAAATCATCGATTTCATCAGCCATCCTGACGTGATTGCGGCAATCGTATTGTCCGATGTTTCCACCAAGGAATTACGAAATCAACCGTACCTCTATTGACCAACCGTTTGGTCAGCTCAATGAACTCTTATCAAAATCAACTTCCCATCGAGCCAAGTCACCGTGATACCACAAAATCCACTTTTTTTTCACGATGAATGTATCACGAAAGTTAGGCGGTAATTTTTTTTACTCGTGAACACGAATCATATTTCCAAATGAATTTTTACGATCGATTTTCGGTTGGATGACGCAGCGGGTTTGCGGACGTGTGCCACACGGCCTGTTCGGCAAGACATATTAATGCGCAAACCATCCGTGACATGTTTGCTGACGTGAAACGGCAGCTCGTTCAGAACAAGAGATAAAAGGAGAAAAGAAAAGAGCCGGGTGAACGAGCCTCTACAGAGCGACACTCGTGTCACGGATCGTCGACGAATCGAGTACTATAGCTTTCGGTACATTGTGTCCAGGTACTTGATTTTTCGGTAATCTCCTCGAATCTTTACCGATAGCTCTTCGGCACCCCACGGTGCAACCTTGAGCTTTCTTTTGTCAGGCGAAGAATATTTGACCTTCCGTCTTTCTGGATTAGACTAAAATTCTTAACATTGAATTATGGAACATTATTATTGAATTATTCAACATAAATTGAATTATTAACATTGTAATTATTTAGGAGGGGAGATATTTTTAGGCGAGGAAAAAATACTGATTTTCATGATTTTTTTTAAAGGAAATATGTCTTCGTCATTTTAGAGACTTAGGGTGTTTTATTACTACTCTTGGCTGTTACGTGGCATTTTTATTAATTTTTTCTTCATGTTTAAAAATGGCGAAAGTATGGCATCGTCTTCTAAACGAGTTGCGGTGGATGTTGTCAGACGGCGTGACACGTAGCGTCGACAGGATTGATCTGACAAAAAACTAACAAGACATTTTCTTTCATTACCACTCATACGCAGAATATGAACCATGAAAAAGTCATAAATGTTGAAAACCGATGAAATGGTGAGCTTTGAAACAAAAAGACTGAATTTTCCGAAAAAATGCCTACATTTTGCAATAAAAAATACTTTTTCTTTTATTTTCAAAAACATTTAAGGTACTGTTTTAGACAGTAAGGTTAGCAAGATTTATACCAAATTTCATCAGAATTGGTCGATTAGTTTTTTAGCCATACGTCACGCCAGTTTTGAAAATGCAGATAAGAAGACCGTGCCATACCTTCGCCGTTTTCGAAGATTAATAAATTTTAAAAATGCCATGTAACAGCCAAGTAGTAATAAAACATACCCTGAGTCTTAAAAAGGGTGAGGAAATGTTTCCTTTAAACAAATAGCTACATTTTGCAATTAAAAAATACTTTTTTTTTATTTTCGAACACATTTAGGGTCATGTTTAAGACAGTAAGGTTAGAAAGGTTTATACCAAATTTCATTATAATCGAACGATTAGTTTTTTAGCTATACGTCACGCTAGTTTTGCAAGTACAGTTAAGAAGTGCAATTTCATTATTACTTTTAACCAAAAGAAATAATAATACATATCCTAGGTCTCAAAAAGAAATAAAAAAACTTTCCTAAAAAAAATCATAAATAATCTAGAAAATCTAGAAAATCTAGTCCACAGTTCTCAGGGCACTATATTTTTAAAATTATAATGCACCACGTTGAATCGAACTTCCACGAGGGCACAAGGAAACTGGGGAAAACCTGTGTCCATGCGGGCATATTTTACTGACTTCCGGTTGTCCATCGAAATATCACCAAAAGGATCGCTCGCTCGGTGGATGGCGCGCAAGTCATGGCTGAGCGGTCACCCATCTAAGTATTGGTCCAGGCCCTGGAACCAGTTGCCAAGAAGATCGTCGAACCATGTGTCCAAAACTGACGTTTTAATTACTCAAATATAGAGGAAGCCTGGTTTTTCCTCTCGCTTATTCATATCCAGCCGAGAGAATCCAATTTTGAGATGCAAATTTATTTTTTTTTGTCCAGATGCAATTTTTATCCTAAATTATATCTGCACTCTCTACTCTGTGCAAAAGTCGTGCTGTAATATTCCATCTCAGCGAGGGTCTATGAGACCGCACCTCGTGCAACGGACGGCCCACAAAGCCTCCGAAGGGAGTAGGCTCGTTAATTACAAAATGCCAAGAGTTACATTTCAATGGATGATCGATGAACGTTTCTGCTGCCGATGCAACCGTTCGTTGCACCGTCCTCCATCTGAGAACAGGTTTTGGCCATCGCGTCCGACAAGAAACGCGTCCCGAATCACCTCCTTGGTCCTGTCCTTCGTGCATTTCCTGTTTCTCCACCTACCGATCGCGCATAAACACAATCGGCCCATAATCGTTTACTTTTATTAGTTCACCGGGTAAAACAAACGGCTCTTGAGATTTTTGACCCGGCCTCAAGAACTTCGGAACGTCGAGGAGGAAGAGAAGGAGGCGATGATGATGTGAAAAAGATCGGAAGATGAAATCGCAGTTGGGCAAGATAAAACTACCGAACACCCGTTTGATCCGTGGCCATCGAGCATCTGTGCAAGTTGGAGGAAGCTCTGGGAAACTGAGTTTGTTAAGGACTGAAGTCGAAAAATGAACACCGGTGTGTGTGTTTTTGTGGCTGATTTTTGTTTTTAAATGAACATCGTGTCGAGTTGAGAAAAAAGTTATTTTCCTTTAGTCCATAGTAAAAAATGTTGAAACATCGTAAAAGAACAAATTCACGTGAAAAATTAAGCCTATATGTAGGTCAATCTTAAAATACGACGCGAGTTATTTTTAAACATTTTCCCAATTTTGGCTGAAGATCATAGTTGCTTTTAAAATTTCAACTTTTTATTTATATTAGGAGTACAACTTTGCAGTGACCGTTTTACTTAGAGAGCCACTGCGGCCGAAGTAGTGGCCCTAGCTCAATAAAAAAGTGGCATTTTAAACTAGAGGCTCTGCCAATGTAAACAATTTAAAAAAACTAACGGATACGTGTATGCATTATAAAGTTATTGGCACTCAAACATGGCAACCTACGAGCCGAATTCTCAGCATTTGCGGGAACTGCTCCAAAGACAACAAAGGAAGGGATTTTTGCACCGGATTGTGACTGGAGATGAAAAGTGCGTTTACTACGATAATCCTAAACGCCGAAAATCATGGGGACTGCCTGGTCATATTCCGTCATCGACGCCCAAACTGAATATTCACGGATCCAAAGTGATGCTGTGTAGCTGGTGGGACCAGCTGGGCGTTGTGTACTATGAGCTGCTCAAACCATCCGAAACCATCACAGGGGAACTCTACCGACGTCAGTTGATGCACTTGAGTAAGGCACTCAAAGAGAAACGGCCACAATTCAACGAAAGACATGACAAGGTGATACTGCACCATGACAATGCCCGACCCCATGTTGCAAATGTCGTGAAAAAGTACTTGGAAACGCTGAAATGGGAGGTTTTATCCCACCCGCCATACTCTTCAGACATTGCCCCTTCCGACTATCACTTGTTCCGGTCAATGGCACACGATTTGGCTGACCAGCAGATAAAAATTATGACATTTTCAGAGCGAAATTCTTGCTCCTTTAATTTTTTCAAAAATTCGATCAAGTGGGAAAAAAAAACGGTTGGCTGGATTAAATTGAAACTTCGTAGGGTTTTTGTGGGTATATTGAACAGTAAAAGGCACACTTAACATTAGCGGTTTCCGCAATATTTTTGATTGGGCGCTTGATTTTCCAAAAAACCACAAAAAGCCCTTTTTTGGTCGCTTTTTCAAATTCATGTAATGATTGAAAAAAAATTTTTTTTCAAAATTCAATTGCCAATCCTTGTAGAGAATTTATTCAAGTTTTTGAAATCAACCTCAAAATTTCTGTGCGATCATTGGTTGCTGAGATATTGGTAATCAAAGACAAAATGATCTTTTTCCATTCAAACACCGATATCTCAGCGAGAAATGCTCGTATCGAGATTTTTAAAAAACCAAATTAAAGCTGAATAAACAAGCTATCCGATCCATATAGAGGTTAAGTCGAAAAAAAAATTCCACGTCCGTAGATTTAAAAAAAGAACCAAAAAAATTTCGAATATTTTTTTTTCGGTGGTTTTCTTATGATTACTCGAAAAATATTTTCAAAAAAAAATTTTCAAACTCAGATCCGAAAACTAGACACTTAGAGCTACAATTTGCTTTTTTTTTGCTGTACGACCTTTTTGTATGAGTTACAGCCTGTTGAAAATCCCCCAAAAATTTGGATTTTTTTCTTGCTCCCTAAATTTTTGTGCGAAGTGTATATATATATATCGGCATAGTTTTTGGAGCACTTTGAGATTAAATGTTTAGTACGAAGAATATGTAAATTTGTTGGTCGATCGAAATCGAGACAAAAAAAGTAACGCCCCATTTAAATGGGGGCTTCGCAGAATAAGGTTAGATGCTACATGATGAAATGGGCATTTAGTTTTTCGACTCAGGAGGGCGGGGGCGATGCACTTTGAACAAAAAGACCATAGGTATCGGCCTGTCGATACGTGAAAGACTGCCGTTCGATCCACGTTTCCGAACAAGCCAAAGCGTCGAGAGTGCAGACGGCCACAGGTCCGGGGAGGGGGGGGGGAGGAGTAGCTTCGCCATTCTCGGTCGTTGATCGATCGATCGTTCAGGACCGAGGTCCTTTATTGCTTCATTCTCACCCGACCCACTGGAGGCCCCCATTCAGATAGCCCCATGCCTTCCGCGTCGACGCTGGGCCTCCCGTTCGTTATGAAATCGGGAGAGTTCGGCACGAGGTTGAAACCGATCAAAAGACAATTGACGACGTTCTCCAATGACTATACGTGAACTGAACCATACCTATCATCACGAGTTAGCGCATCTGGTCCCCACCCGACCGCGCCCAGGGCCGACGATCTTTGGACTCTGCGGGACCCGACACACAGAAGGGGGGGGGGGAGATAGAAAGGGCCGTCCAAATATGACGTCATCGGTCTTTGCTGATTTTTACCCTCCTCCCCCCAAATCATCCTATTCTTCCTATCGTCGTAATCCAATTATCGTTACCATCCAACGACCAGACCTCCCCCCCAGTTAAAAATGACGTCATTCATGTACGGCCCCTAAGCAAAACGGTCGCTGGTCCTGCAAGCGAAGATTGTTCACCCGAGATGCTGGGTATTGATGGTGGAGTATAAAAAAAAAGGTTAGCGTATTTGCGGTTGATATTTGCTCGCTCATATCGACATTGCCGGTGAGCAACCGTGTCTTCCCTTAAGTATACGAAGCGCGCCCATGGAGTGCTCTGGAATTCGATCCCATGGTTACGTTGTACCGACAAGAGAATTTGGTCGTGGAGGATTCTCCAAGTGGATTGACTGTGATCGTTACTCCACCTCCCTTTGCTCCCTTCCCCACCCCCTCGTCCTTGCATATATATATACGCATCCTTTCCCAGCTAACTTAACCATCCTTAAACCAGCGATCGTTGCCTCTCCTCCCCCTCCCTCTCCACCCCCCCCCCACACCCCACCTTCACCCGTCGTACTTGCTACAATACGCATCCTTTCCCAGCTAACTTAACCATCCTTAACCCAGCGATCGTTGCCCCTCCTTCCCTCCTCTCTTTACACCCTTCCCCACCCCTCCCCCTACCCTCGCCCCTCGTCATTGCTACAATACGCATCCTTTCCGAGCTAACTTAACCATCCTTAACCCAGTGACCGTTGCCTCTCCTTCCGCCTCCCTTTCCATCCTTCCCAACCCCCCACCCTCGCCCCTCATACTTGCTACAATACGCATCCTTTCCCAGCTAACTTAACTATCCTTAAACCAGCGATCGTTGCCCCTCCTTCCCTCCTCTCGTTAGACCCTTCCCACCCCCTCCCCCCACCCTCGCCCCTCGTCATTGCTGCAATACGCATCCTTTCCGAGCTAACTTAACGATCCTTAACCCAGCGATCGTTGCGCCTCCTTCCCTCCTCCATTTTCACCTCCCCCCCCCCCCCTCGACCTTGCTCTAATACGCATCCTTTCCCAGCTAACGATATATGGTCCAGCTTCTTATCTACTTATTTTCTGCCCTTATTATTGGCCCCGATCGATGGGATCGTTTGCAAGTCTTGGTGAAGGCGCTGCTGTCCCTGACGCGCCGTCCTCTCCTGGCGCGCAACAAAAGCACAGCGTAATGCCAAGCTGCGCAACGTAATCGTAAATACTACGGGAAGCCGAGTAAGAAGCGAAAGAGACGAACGATAAATACCGTGAGGGCGAGAGGAGACGAGAGGCGCGGAGACGCCGAGCCTGCGGTTGCACGGAATCATTTTTGCGGCCTGTGGGGCCTTAAACAAGCCGCCATCACCACGCCACTGCTGGACAGCTCGGCCTCCCGTACATTCGCGGTCTTCGCCCTTCTTCCCTCCGTACTCACTTCTCTCCTTTTGCCCCAGCGCGAGAAAAACGACGGGCCTTCCAGGGGCCCCAGTGGAGATGCCATGAAAACTCTGCCAGCTTCGATCTGCACGTATTCAATCGAACGAATGTGGAATTCCGGGAATTTAAAGGGTCGAGAAGGGGGATCCTGCGGACCGGACGGTTTTTCAAATTTTTGTGGTTGAGGAGCTACCCAGAGGCACGCAAAAATGGACAAATGACGAATGTTTTCTCGGACACGGATGGTACAAAATAAACGCATTTTTTAACACACAGGTACATAGATGGAGGCCTTTAACGGGGTCATCCCATGTCACGGCGTTTTTTTCGCTTTTTGGAGAATTTTTTTGGGTAAATCATTAAAACACGATATCGTGGAATTTTTACCACAAATTTATTATGATTTTTATAGTTCGTCAGAATTTCATCGAACGAAAATAACGAGTCGAATCGTCTTTACAACGTTCGGAAGATACTCATGTGTAAAAAGAGTTCGTTGACGGCTGTCATGATTCCGGAGGTTTTGCTCATCTGGAATAAAAATATCAAACGGCATTTTAATTTGTAGGCCTGAGGCTATCGTCGGAACTAGAGTTCAGCAAAAATATCGAAAATGTGATTTTTCAAGCTCTATTTTACCGAATTTCGCTTCCGTTACCATTTCGGTGAAACTTCTTCCCACTTGATAAACGAGCGAGCGGTCACCCATCCAAGTATTGGCCCACTATCACCGCGTTTATACGTTGCAAGGTAAATAAAGGGCGTGACCAGTTCTACCGCTCCAGCTCTCTCATAGATTTTCCATCCTTTCTTCACTTTTCATCCAAGAACATGAAGATTTTCCAAATCTTCGATTTTCAGCAACAAATCCTCGAGCTTCGGTGACCAGGATTTTTTTCCCTCGCAATCTCTCGTCCCTTCGACTATATCGGCAATTGCCGATTGGTCAGGGATTCGCGAACTTAATTAGCGAGCGGGAGATCGAAGAAGCGAGGAAATCGAGCGGACGCCGGGAATGAGCGATGCGATATGGTGGCGTGTACGTGTACAAATGTACACATGTATGGTGAGAGGAACGCGCAGCATCAACAAGACTGTAATACATTTCGAAGATATGTGGGTTGCGTGCCGCGCGCCATTCGTACACGTGCAACCGATTACTCAACGTCGAGGACGTAATTAGCATAATAATATCGGTAACTCGCGGTTGCAGCGGTAACTAATTACCGGGGTATTAATCAAGCGGCTCGATGCCCTCGGAAGAAAGACTTTTTGGCACGGGGTTAAGGGGGCGTACATGGGCTTTGGGTTATCGGCGTCGTTGATACGCCCGGTATACATTTCTCCGACTGCGCGAAAAGCAACGCGAGCCACGTCTTTCGCGTGTCCAGGATTTTTTGCTCCGTTCATTTGCATCGAGGGAGAGAAATGCAACAACCGTTCGAACCTTACGGGGTCTTCTCATTTTGGACGCGGAAAAGGCTATTTTCATGAATTTTTTGACAGGTTTACATTATAGATATTTATATAAAAGTTGTCACACTAAAGGCGGGATATATTAGGTGTACAAATAAGTTTTACGACACTTCGATTTTGTATCATAACAGCTATTCTAAATTAATTCAAAGGTCCCGCTCACTTATCATAGATGGCGCTTGATATGTAGTATCGAAACGTAAAGGAGTCATAAACATAACCTGTAAATTCTGTAAATTAAACATGCAGACCGATAAGCTATTTATTAGACACTGCATTCGCTATGAATTCCATCAAGGAAAAAGTGTTAGGAAAGCGTGTGAATCGATACGTTCTGCTCTTGGAGACAACATTGTATCTAAAAGTACATGTGAGTATTGGTATAAGCGATTCAAAGAAGGTGATTTCGACGTTAGTGACCGTGAACGCACGGGGCCTCCTGTAAAGGTGGACGATCAGGAACTGCAAGCGTTGCTGGATGAAAACTCTTGTCAGACGGAGAAACAACTTTCGGAACAGCTTGGAGTAACTCAACAAACTGTTTCTTATCATTTAAAAGCAATGGGTAAGATTCGAAAAGGAACAAAGTGGGTACCACACTTTCTGACTCAAGAAAATAAAAACAGCCGTCTTAACATTTGTGTGAGTCTTTACAACAAGCAACATAGAAAGTCTTTCTTGTGGAAAATTGTGACCGGTGATGAAAAGTGGATTTATTTTGATAATCCGAAACGCAAATATCATTGGGTTGACCCCGGCGAGCCGACAACATCCACGCCAAAGCGCAATGTTCATTGTAACAAAGTCATGCTGTGCATATGGTGGGATATGAAAAGCGTACTGTATTATGAACTTCTCAAACCTGGTCAAACAGTTACTACCGATCTCTGTTGTCATCAATTGATGCAAGTGAATCAAGGAATTGAGAAGAAACGTCCATTTTCTGGTAAAGGAAAACGTCCAGTAAAACTGCTACATGACAACGCGCCTCATGTGGGTAAACCGGTCAAGGATACGTTACTAGCGCTTGGATGGGAAGCTGTACCACACCCGGCGTATTCACCAGACTTAGCCCCATCCGATTATCATTTATTCCGGAAAATGCAGAACGATTTGTCTGACGTGCGATTCAAAACATTTGAAGAAGTGGAAAAATGGGTCGCTAAATTTCTCACCTCGCAAGACGAAAGTTTCTTTGCGAAAGGCATCCGCGAGTTACCTGAGAGATAGCTGAAGGTCATTCAGTGCGATGGAGATTACTTCGATGAATAACTGTGTTTTACTTCTTTTTTAATAAATCTTGAATTTTTTGAAAGCTGTCCTAAAACTTATTTGTACACTTAATACATTAAGACAGAGAAAAAATAAGCAGTATTGAGGGATTTTTAAAACTAAGAAATAATTATTCTACAATTATAAAACTTTAGGTATACTTTAATAGTATATTTACGTATACGAAACAATTTTTAAAAATGAATTCATCATTGAAATGGCGGAGCTGTGGCAGAGTGTCACAGCGATGTCGTCGCGGGAGTTGCGAATCGGCGTGCAAGTCTAGCTTCCCGTAGACTTTCATTTGCAAAACATTTCAAACATTTTTTCAGTTAGAACGCGTATAGTTTCTCCGTGACGGTAATTAAAATGAATAAAATGCAAATTTGAGAAATGGTACGTATTTACAAAAATCAACATTTCACGCAACATTTCTGTAAAAAGTGGATTGAAAAAGTAGTTTTTTTTCAATTTCTCAAAAATAATTTTCGTCAATTAGAAGGTACCAATACTATCAATATTTCTACCAAGTGTCAGCTCAATCGGCTTAATAGTTTCTGAGTAATCCTGCATACCAATTTCGATAACGCACCTTTGAGAAAAACGCGTTTGAAGTTCACGCCCGCTTCGAATCCGAGCGGTAAGGCACAGCGTTGACGGGCTGTAACGTTTGAAGTTTTTCGAATTTCGCTTTGAAACTTTAGGAAAATCTTCTACACATATAGTTCTATCGTTTAAAGAGAACGAAAATTAATCGATTTTTTGATCGTTGTAAATGTATATACCGCGTTAATAAATACACTTTCGAAATACATTTGAACAATTTCTTTTCTTATTCGAGTCATTATTTTTAGATGAAAATGGTAGTTAAAAAAATTTCCTAAAAAATTGTTGGGCTGCGCTGTTGATGTAATGTCGGAGACGGATCATCCGAAAAAAAATCAGATGATTTTAGATTCAGTATGTTAATGGCTATAGCGCATGTCATACGATTTCTCATGCATGAAAAAAAAATTGCGGACATTTTTCGAAAAAAAAAAAAAAAAAAAAAAAAAAAAAAAAAAACTCGTTTTTTACCTTTTTTGGCAAAAAAAGTAAATATTAAAATTTAAAAAATCCTTGATATGTTCTATAGCTATAGTTGTAAGGAATATGTGGTTAAAATTTAATAAGGATCGGTTCAATAGTTTCGAAGATTTTGACAACAAGCCGTCGAAAAACGTTGTTTCGATAAAACCGCGTTTGAAGTTTGTTTGGGTTAAATAAATACACAAAACAAATTGTTAGGTATTTCGAAAGTGTATTTACCTTTAAATTGAAAGTGTATATCAATATCTATAATATGAACCTATGAAAAAAATTCATGAAAATAGCCTTTTTTAAGGGGCTACACCAGTGTAAACGCTGAAAATTTGGGTGATTTTCGGAAATTTTTTGGAAGAAAGGTACTCAATTAAATGTTTCGGAAAATTGAGAATATATGCGGCTATATTTGACCGATACTACATATTTTTTTCATAGAAAAAAAATTGTGATCCAAGCGACTGATGCGCTGCCTTCAGAGGCGCAAAAAAAAATGTTCCTCCACTGCTGACATGATTCCGGCCGATTGAGTAGATGAAACCGAAAAAGGAAAAAATGTCGTTAAACTGGAAGGTATTTTCTGTACAATGACGTAAGATTGTTGAAAAATACCAAAATCTAACAAAATGGAGTATTTATGAAAAAAGTCTTCTTGCCTATAAAATGGTCGTCTTTTTCAATGCCAAATCGCCAAACGCCATTGTAGAGTAAATATATTCAAGAGTACTTAGTTCAAATTTCAAGTTAATCGGATAATTGCTCTTTGAGTTACAATGTCAGCAAATTTGAAAAATCTCATTTCGAGAAAAAACGTATTTAAAGATTTAACTATCGATTTTGGCAAGATAAAATGATTAGAGATACGGCCTTGAAATTTTTACAGGATATTCCTGAAAGTATAAAGTGTCGAAAAGGGCAAAAGAAAATCGATTTTTTAAAAGTGTCACATTGGTATAGCCTCTTAAGCGTCTAAAGTGAGAAAACGCCTTAATTGCAATAATGCGAAGGAATACAAAATATTGCATGTATGCGCACTAGCATTGGAAAAAATGGGTTTGAAGAAAATACTTTAGGAAGTTTTTGTCGGGAGGGAAAGTTACATACGAGGGTAAATCAAAAAGTTCTTGAAATTACCATAAAAATATAAGAAAATTCAAACACATATATTTTATTTTTCTACATAATCGCCTTCTACTTCTACATGTTTAAAATACCGCTTTGCCAGCTTTCTTATTCCTTTGCAAAAAAAAACATTTTCTTGGCCCTTAAAAAACTCTTCTACGGCAGCCATAACTGCGTCATCATTGTCAAATTTCTCCCCCCGTATATGCTCCTCTAATTTTGGGAATAAGTGAAAATCACTGGGGCCCAAGTCCGGAGAATACTGCACGTAACTCATTTTTTTTTACATATTTTAGTTTTTTTAAAAACTACTTCCACAAAATAATTAATCACTTTAAAACAATGCGATCAAATCGACTGAAACTTTTCATAAATATTGTGTGATTGACACTCTTCAAAATACATATCGAACTGCCACCAAAAATATTATATCAATATGCGCTTCTAAGAACTTTTTTATTCACCCTCGTATCTTGCCAAAAGAGGTGCAAACTGTCGAGGTAGAATTTGAGGATAAAAACAAGCACCGTTATGCTGTGTATTATTTTTTCTTTTTTCCTATTCCTTATTTTTTCTTTATATTACTGTTATTTATTCTTTCTTTTTATTTATTATTATTATTATTATTATTATTATTATTATTCTCGTTCTTTATTTTTATTATTCTTTTTTGCTTATGCTTTTTATTTTTATTCGTCGTATTCTCATTTACCTTACTCCTTTTCTTAACTATTTTTGTGACTCACTAGGTAACAGTGAACATGATCGACATTTTTGCAATTTTCCTCCTCTCATCACCTCGCTTGTCATTTTCTGGGCACAGGCGATAGAAATTTACCCTTTAGAAGGGTTGAAAAGTGCCAATATCTACTCCCAACTCGCCTCAAATTTTTTTTTCTTCTGATTTTGCGCCGTAAAGATCAGCTTTTTTTACAAATAGTAGCTTTTCAGAAAACGCGCTGTGAATCGAGAACTAAGGGACTCGACATGAAATATGTAGCGGGAAGAAAGTTTGATTAAAACAAAATTCGACAGATCAGAGTTTGAAAAACCTTTCGAAGTTTCGTTTGTATGGCAGATCCTGATAGCAGAAGACGAAGAGTCTATCCACGCTTTTCTCGCGAATGTTAAAGGAACCCTAGGAGTATATGCCGGTACAGTGAACGTGCATTGAATATTCGGTTGCACGATGCCTGGCAACGTCGCAAAACTAATTTTGGCACCGAGCTACTCTAAACTCGCGGTATATACGTGCGAACGTTTCTTCTCCTCGTACGAGAAGTTTCAGTAGGTAAATGATGACGCAGTCTCGATGAATTGACGTGACGGAGTGAAAATGGCCAATAAAAATTATGACGTTTCAGTTTTAGGCTTTCTTAGTTAGGAATGTCCCCTATAATGTCCGTCTGTCACATCAGTTCGAAGTCCCCCCCCCCTCGCTTCAATCTTGTAACCCTTGGTTTGAAGATCTAACATAATTCATCAAGATGGCGTCCAATAAGAACTTTCTTCTAGAATCATTGCATTCACGGTAAAATAATTTGGTTCGAGGGGAAAAAAAGAAAAATAGTTTTCTTGACATAGCCATTTTTTGGGCTCTTTAAAAAAATGTTTACTGAATATTAATAATAGCCGGTGTTTGTTAAATTCGCTTTTAAATAAACGGCAGGTCAATGCAAGATCAGAGGTTTTCATGAAGTAATTGAGATTCGATCAAAAACAAGAAACATGTTCGAGAAGTTTGATGGATTCAATCGCTGATGAAAAATTAACAGATAAGTCTCACCTCGAGCGATCGAACCGTTCGTCCAGGCTCTTGGGTTCACTCGAGGCCTCTTTTTTCGAGTCAAGTCACACGCAGGGAGTCTAATGGGGTTGCGATAAATCTTTTGGTGCCTCGATATCCACAGGGATCCACAGGCTCGTTGTTTATTCTTCATCTGCTGCGTTCACTCTTCCTCCCCATCTGGAAGTCTACGGATGGGAGAAGAAGTGTTCTACAGCTTGGGGACAAAAATGGGAGTCACTTTGCTTGACGGTTGTTCAGGGTCTCTGGGATACTCGGTGTTTCATAAAGAATGCTTACCGATCGGAAATTATTACTGAGCTCGTTAGCCTTTGGTCACATTCGGTGGTGACTTTGGCCCTTTTGGACGAATATATGCTAGACCTTCCTGAACCGTAGGCTCTGAGGAATTTGTCGTTGTTCATAACACACATATGATTCTATACAAAAATTATGATTGGGGTAGAATATTCATAAGTCGAATATCCATAAGTGAGTACAGAGTAGAAATGAGTGCCAGAAATGGCGGGAAGTAGAGGAAAAGTGAGTATAGAGGAACCCAAACAAACCCAAACAAATATCCAAAAAACAAAGCCAAACACACAAAAAAAAGAACGCAAACAAACTCACTTATCTCTACGTCCTGCCATTTCTGGCACTCATTTGTACTTTATACTCACTTATGGATATTCGACTTATGGATATTTGTCTTATCGACATTCGTACTTATGGATATTCGATTTATGGATATTCGACTACAGTGAAAACGATTAGTTTCATGGGTTTTCTATTTGTTTTTTTTTCTTCGTATAACGGGATATTGAAATGAACAAATTGTTGAGGCACGAATATTGGGTCCTACATTTTGATAAAATAACAAAAAAAAAAAATTTAATAAAATATTTGGACAAAGTCCCACCTCGTGGCTGCATGGCCAATCGGTGAAGTTGGTCTGGCAACTACGGGGATCTGAAATAAAACATAAAAAATCTACTTTTAGTAACATAAAGAAACTTGCGCATGGATGGATATTTTTTTGAAATTTTCAAATGACGAAAATGACAAGCTGTAGATGTAGAAGTTCGATTTTTAAAATAAAAAAAACAGCTTTAATCATTTGTTATTAACAAACGGATAAACATATCGAAAAATAATCCGGTCATACAATAGAGATGTTACAGACTATGCTCTGTCCGAATTTTAAGCGAATCGGACGAATAGATATTGACTTACACCTTTTCATAAAACAAAGTTTCGATAAAAATGCAAAAAAAGGGTAAATCGCAGCGGGGTGGTTCGCTGTTGCGCAGTGGGCGATCTAAGGCTTCACAAAAATCGTCACAACTTGATCAATTTTTGGAATTTTTTGAAAATGTTCGGTGCGAATTGAAGTTGAGGCCCTAGGCTTCAAAACTACGCGATACAAAAATCGCATTTTCGAAATTTCAATCTCATGCAGATCTCTTGAGGGGGGACATTCCTTCAGCCAGCCGAAAATAAGTGAATTTTCAAGTTTTTGTGCCGAAACTATTTATCCTTCATAACAAAAAGTTGATATATATATTATTGCATTTTTAATTTTCCAACATTTTTTTTTAACATCAAAAACTGACGGCTACACGACACTTGCTTTAAAGACGGTTGCCTGAGTTGTTCCACGGCGTGCAACCTAGCGTCTGGTGTATTCACCTGAAAAGTCAGAATGAGAAAGTTTTGGATTTCTAAAACCCATGTGCTCTATGTGAACCTAAATAATCCAGAGAAAAGTAAAAATTCGAAAAATAGCACGTGTTTGAAAAAATTGTATTTTTTTTTAATTAAATTTTCACTGTAGTGTTTGTGAATTAAAAAGGCATTTTTTAGAATCATTTTCAAAGAACTTTAGGTTCACATAGACGTTAATTATGTTATCTAAAAGTGTTAAAAATTTCAAAATGATTCATCAGATAGTTCTTGAGTTATCTCGTACGAGGATCCCGACAAAGTGGTTTCCAAGCAAAAGCGGTCAAAGTTTCAAGACTCAAAAATGTTGTGACGATTCCAAAGTCATAAAGTACGCCATCTAAAAAATGTTGTGCGATTCCAAGGCCATAAAATAGTCCCTTAGCTTTCTCGTCAAGTTCATTTTCGACCATAAGCTCTTCTTTGCGTTGTCCTTAAGGGGTCTCCCCCTTAAGGACAACCCTACCGGTGCAAATTAGTTGATAAAGAATTCTTTCCTCGGCTTAACTTTGTTTCTCTCCACTTTTCTTTTTCTTTCACTCGCTAATGTACGGATTGGAGCTACTAAGAGCATGTAACGCTCCACCCAGCATCACATTTCGAGCATAGTTTGGGGTGTGTTCTCTGACCCGCTCCGTACCGTTACGTGCCTCCCAGCCATGGGGAACACACACACACACACACACATACACACGTGAATGCAAATGCACACACGCAAATCGAGCCACGTATTTATCTATCGCACTCCCTCGTGTCAGCTTCTTCTCAGTTTTATAAATAGCAGTCGCCGGAAATACACGCGAGTGTAGAGTGCTCTTCGGAGGCATTCGCCATGCATCCCCGAGACCAACACGTAGAATTCGTGAGATCCATAGGCAACGCCGCTTCATTTTTCGTGCTACGGATCTCCGGAGGTGATACCAAAGATCGTACGTTTTTAGCTCGCCTCCGTCCTTCCGGAGTAATAAATGAAGCCTGTGTCTCATTAACCTCCACATCTGTATTCATTTATGTCTGTATCCTGACAAAAAAAACCACGAAATGCGTACCTCTGACTTTTCCTTTAGAAAGTTCCTCCGCATCTTCTTTGCCCTGCATTTTGTACGTGATTTTCACATGCAGACTCGACGTTTGGGGTGTAGGTGGATTATGGAAATTTGCTGATGCGCATTATTGAAGAAACATGTTATTTTCGAAACAGAAAACTGCGGATATTGTTACGACGTCTCCAATTGCCAATAAAACTCTCGTAAATTTTCGAGAAAAAGTCTATTATTGAATTAATCTTGAAATTATCATTTATTTATCACCTGTACCGGACGCGATGTTTTTCCGCTTATTTTAGCATTGAAAATGTTAGCGTTGGAAATGCTTTTGAATCTATACGTTTATTGAGGTAGACTCGGTATAGGGTTCTGAGTTAGTTGCATGTCACGAAACTACCCCCACTCCACTGCTACTGTGGTGTAGAAGAGTGGGGGGAGCTGCGACTTTGCTGAATGCCTGTGATTGGTTAAAAAAATGCCCTCTTCCCACCCAATGCTAATCTTGTTATTAATTTAAAAATTATATTACAACTTATATAATAATCATTATACAAACAAACCCAGTTATACACCTCAGTGTATCAATATTTTAAAAAAATAATAAAAACTATCTCATATTATTTACGCGTACCTGTTTTTTATTACCCGAAAAGGCTGATTACATTTCCAATCGAATGAAATAGTTGTACATTGTATAATATCTGTAGATTTTTATCATCCACATATATATTTTTCGTGTTCCTCCGTATACCCTTACGAGTTTTCACGAGCCCTGTCCCCTTTAGCCCAGACTTGTTCCACTATTTCCAGTTGCTCAGGAATCCCCCAGAATATGGCACACACCCACGTTTTCCTCAAGCGCGACCGTATCGTATTTGGACGAGGGCACAGGGAAACTGGACAAAACTCGTACCCAAACAGTCGCCTGTACTTTACACGATGTTGAAGCTTCGATCATTGCGCAACGAAAGTTCATTTTTCTTCTACTGCTAACATTTTTTCGTCAATTCAGGTCTAAAAATCTCTTAAACGGTTTTTCTCATCCTCATTAGAGATCCACGATCTTAATGCATGCAAATTATTCACTATGCTAATAGAGATGAAAAAGAAAACAAAAAAATTAGAACTTTCGTCCCACTCCAACGTTGCAAGCTTCAACGCCATGCACTTTACTGAGTTTTGCGTCACCATCGGAAGCTCGTTGAAACTATCTCCCGTTGCTAGTCAGTGCCAAGCGGTCATCCATCCAACAATTGACCCGATGCAACGCAGCTTAACTATTATTGCGGATCCTCTCAAACAAAAATCGCAGCATGGACCAATGGATTTATGAATGAATGGTAATAAAACCTCATAATTGTCATGAACGATCCTCCTTCCTCAACTCATCCCGCGTAGAAATTTTGATGGGGCCCAAATCAGGGCCCGTTCAGGTTGCCTGACTGCTCTAATAGGTCACTAATTAGGCAGCCTGAAAGGGCCGTACTAGAAAATGTAACGTTGTGTCACATATGGGCCTGACCTGGTTGCCTGATCAGGCCCCTATCAGGTTGCCTGATGAGAAAGAAATGCATATCATATTTCAAAAATCCAAAATGGAATGAACCACTCCATTAAGAGTTCCACTACAATGATTTTGTACCATAATTCGTCATTCCCTGGCCTGCTGAAATGTTTTCCTCGTACCTACCTACCCAAAGCTACGTACGCTGCTCATATGCTACCGAGTCCTTGTAACATCTTGGTCCCAGATATGGCATAAGAGACCAAATGAATTCCTATAATTATTAGTTGTATCACATAAAGTTTATCAATTAGGTAATATCATTGTGACAAATAAAGAGTTTTATCGAATAATGTGCTATAGATTTTTGAAACGTAACCTTATATATATATATATATATATATATATATATATATATATATAATTCCTTTCTCTGTCTTCGCCTTACAAAGCGGCCGAAATCTTCTAACACGCATCCGAGTTGCATAACGTTTTTTGTCGTGACAGTCCATAGCACCTTTTTTTTAAATAGAATTAAGAAATCCACCGAAACTCTGCAGCTACGATGCTGTAAAATCGAAGTTACCATGTGGAAAATAAGAGGTTATGTGCATCAACCGACTGCTGAGGCAGTTATAGGGCAAGCCTATTTATGGCCTCATCAGGGAAAGCCATAGTAGGGCCTATCAGGGCAAGCTATAGCAGGGCCTATCAGGGCAAGCCTTAGTAGGGTCTATCGGGGAAAGCCTTATTAGAATCTTATCAGGGACGGCCTTAGTAGGGCCATTTTAGTATAGCCTGATTTAAGGCCTAAATACTTCGGGCCCGATCGGGGCTGGATCAGGATGTCCGTAAGAGGTATTACCCGTATCACACCACGATCGGGGCCTGATCCTGTTCATGCTAACCCTCAGAAATTTCTACTCGGGATGGCTTTGAAAATTGACGACCATCAGAGACACACGTTTTCTTTTCGCCCGACCCGCATTTCCCGCATACGTCGAGTTCGTGGCAAGCGTTCGGAACCTGGGGAGTGCCTGGAAGTGTGGCGAGAAAATCAAGACAATGCGCCCGCTGGCATCTTCTCTAGCGCTCGTGTGCACCAAGTGTGTGGCAATTATTTGACGAATGCGTGTACACGTTCCCACAACCGTGGACGTTAACGTTGCCAACGAATTGCGTGCGTGCGTGTGTGTGTGCGTGCGTGCGTGCATGCGTGCGGGCGCGTGTGTGTGTGTGTGTGTGCGTGCGTGCATGCGTGCGTGCGTGTGTGTGTGTATGTGTGTGTGTGCGCGCGCGTGCATGCGTGTGTGTGTATGCGTGCGTGCGTGCGTGCGTGCATGCGTGTGTGTGTATGCGTGCGTGCGTGCGTGCGTGCGTGCGTGTGTGTGTGTGTGTGTGTGCGCGCGCGCGCGCGTGTGTGTGTGTGTGTGTGGGAGAGAGAGAGAGAAAGAGAGAGAGAGAGAGAGAGAGAGAGAGTCATAAAGGCGCAAAGGCGCAGCGCGGAGAGGGGGATCTCAACGAGGCGCCAGCCAGACGATGGTGCGATAGAATCCAGACACCGACGATGAGGGATGAAAAATAAAAGGATGAGGAATAAGCGAGGGAGCCCGCGAGTAGTAGAAGAGGAAGCAACAAGCAAGGCGAGGACTGAAGAACAGGCTCGATGACACAAAGTGCAACAACGCGTCCGTCATGAGCGCGAGCCACGCGAGGCTTCCTGCCTCTTCTCCATGCCACTTCTCACTTTTAGCTTCGTCGAAACAGAAAGAGAGCGTGAGAGACACAGCGAGATAGGGAGAGTACAGCGGGAAAGATAAGTGTTGATTATTTGCGCGTGGAGGCAATGCAAATTTCCATCTCGTCTTTTGACGACAGATTAAGGGCAGAGGCTCCACTGAAATTTCGACTTTAGTAACTGGAGCAGCAAATTATTCTGAGAAGTTGCACGGTATTCTTGGTTCTGTAGAAGTCAAATGATTCGTCAATTGGCAAGTTATTTTTGTATAATCTTTTGGGAAACGTAGGTATGAGTGGGTAAAGTTGGAAAATATGTTATTGGATGAGCCTTGCATTTTGGAGAGATCAATACGTACAAACGTCATTGGCATGAGCTCGGAAAGATTGAGGCAAAAGATTCAACACGTGATTCAACATTTATCAATTTTTCGTCGAGAGTTTTGAGAAACATTTTTTTTTACTAATTACACGGCTCAACAGCTGATTTTGTACCGCAAAACAGGATGTTTTTTCTGAATCTTATCACTATACTGATCCCATTTTAATACTTAATATTCATATTTTACGTAAGAACACGGAAATATACAATTTTATCATAAAACCCAATTTTATTGAAAAAATAAAAGTTTTATCAAATATTTTTACATTGAGTAAGCGTCTATTTCTTCATTTTTGTTAGTGAGACTTGTAGGGGCAGTCACGCATCAAACTCGAGACGTAATCCTCCAACATGTGTGTGTGTCCCATCTTTCCTGGTAGTTATCTACTATGATTTTTATGTATTGCTGGAAGCGATTTCCTGGCTGTTCACTAAAAGAGCCGAGATTTTCTGCGAATTTATCTGGAGCCTTTATTTCTATCTCGAAATACACAAAAAGCACGTTTAACGAAATCTGTAATCGTTTTTCTAAATTTTTTAATAACATGCTCTCCGCCTAAATTAATTTACAATAGCAAATAATAAAAAAATAAAGAATAAAAATCTTAAATGAACGGCTAACGATACTCACTATGGATTTTAAATTGATTTGAAAATCCTGCATCGGATACCAACCTATTGAAATATACGTTGGTAGAGGTCTCACCCGTAGTCACTTGGCAAAAAATCATACGAATTTTGCCGGCACCAAGATTTGTTTGTTGACATGTGTCAACAAAATAAATTCATCATTTCCAGAAAGTGATACATTTATTCCTGATTTATCCAAGTACTTGGCAAACTCAGAGATGCTCTCTGGAGGAGGCTGAGAGTATAACATTTTTTATATTTTACGACGGTTTTCTAAAAAGCTCATGGATATGAAGTCTGCATCGTTGGAATGTAATGGAAGACCTTTTTTTTTCATTTATTTCTCCAGTTTTTTCATTATCTAAATTCTTACCCTGCAAACTTACGCTGTAGATTTTTCACGAGGATTCTAAAAAACGGTGGAGCGATTTTCGTAACTTAAATATGCCAAAAAAGTTCGGTCTACTAAAATTTCATTGCGTTTCAACGATGCAAACTTCAATATCATCAACGATCGTAATACGTAGTTTCATCGATCGACATTAATAACGTGAGCCAAATGAGAGACAACTTATTCGATTATCAGCAGTTTATCAGTTTGTCCTAAATCTTTTTTTAGGCCCCATGAGTACTCAAAAGAATTCGTCGAAGGACAATATTTAAAAATCACCAAGCCCGCGATTTCCTTTCGACAAAGTATTCTTGCAAAATAAAACTAGTTTATATATCCTCAGACAAAAATAATCTGCAAAGTAGTGTAAAAATAACGAGCAGGTGTTCGATAAATTCTTCAGCCCTGTCAAAGGATTATCTCTATCGTCCTTTTTTTTTCCAAATTAGAGACATGGGATAGAAAAAAAAACCTTTGGATACGCGAAAGTTCATAATTTATTCATACATTCGTCGCTGCGTCTAATTAGGGAAGACAGGAATATGACAGAACGTCAAGATAATCCTGGTACGCCTCCTCACCTTCGGCTCTATCTTTATGGCCAGGCAATTCGAATTAGCCGGGATATCCTGACGCAAGAGAGCGTCCTTCGGACAGTACGAGGATCCTCCTCGACGTGTCATGAGATGTATACCCAACGGTACAGGGGAGCCAAGCGTTACGTGGCGCGAGGAGACGAGCACTGTCACGTCGCTCATTCCTCGACGAGATATCCGCGACCACGCGAAGCCTCCAGCCATTTGTAACGTTGTATAACGCCCATTTCCTTTTCCATATCTCGAGATCATTTTTCATTCTTGCAAAAATCTGAGAAGCGCCAAAATTACTTCGGCCAGAGCGACAAAATTCAATGACGAACGAAAAAAAAAAAAAAAAAAATTACGCGGGAGAAAAATGAAGCAAACCTAATTAGCACTTGAAGGCTCGACGTGCTGCTTCGCTGCTACCGCGCTATCTCTCTCGTCGAGCTCATTATCCTCCCCCCCCCCGTATCTTACGATTTTTTCACGCTTATTTTACCCCGAACAGCTAACGAAGATGTTTAGTCTTGGCTCTCTTGAATCGTTCGTGTGTCCCAGCGTCGATTAAGGGGGGAGATTTTTCCTCGCTGTAGGCGAGGAAAAAATTACCGATTTTCATAATTTTTTCAGACAAATATTTTTTCGCAATTTTTTAGACTTAGGCTACGTTTTATTACTACTTTTGGCGGTGAGATGGTTTTTTTGTATTATCTTCAAAAATGGCGGAGGTACGGGCTTCTAAACGGGCTGCGGCGGATGTTGACAGATGGCGTGACACGTAGCGTCGGCGTGATTAATCTGTAAAAAAAAAACCAACGAAGATTCTCTTTTTATTGACACTCATTCGCAGAATATGAACCAGGAAAAGTGAGAAATGTGAAAAATTGATGAAATGGTGTGCTGTGAAAAATTGGATTTTCCGAAACATTTTTTTGCTACATTTTGCAATGAAAAAAATACTTGTTAAAAAATGTTCTAATACATTTAGGGTCATGTTTTAGATAATAAGGTTATAAAGATTTATACCAAATTTCATCAGAATCGGTCGACTAGTTTTTTAGCTATACGTCCGCCAGTTTTGAAAATGCAGTTTAGAAGACCGTGTCAAAACTCCGCCATTCTTGAAAATGAATTAAACAGATCTACAGATATTACACAAAGTGCAACTATTTCAGGGTATTGAAAATGTAATTAGACTTTTCGGGTGATAAAATACAGGTACATGTAAATAATATGAGTTGAATTTTATTATTAAAAAAAAAATGTATTGATACATTGAGGTATATAATTGGATTTGTTTGGGTTTGTTTGGGTGTGTTTGGTTTTGTTTGTATAATAATTTTTATATAATTTTTGTAATATAATTTCTGAATTAATAATTTTAATAAGCAATTTTAAATTAATAAGATTTAAGATTTACTTTAATAAGATTAAGAATTGGATGGGGAGAGGGCATTTTTCAACCAATCATAGGCATTCAGCGTCTCACAGCTCCCCCCACTCTAATAAAACACAATGGCAGTGGAGTGGGGGTAGCGTACCGCGTGACGTCCAGCTACCTCAGGCCCCTATACCCATTCTACCTCACAAACACATGCAGTTTTAAAAGCATTTTCAATGCTAAAATCAGCAAATTGTTTTCTCGCCTAACGGTATCAGCCCCTTTAACCCCTTGACTGTGAGCGACACGTATAGGGGCAAAAAAAGTCATGCCATTTTTGTGTCATGACACGTATAGGGGCATTTGAAAAACAACCCATTTCTACTGCATCGATTCGATTGTAATTTGGTACATCATGGTTTTTGGGATCGCTGAATTTGAATTTGAAATCAGATTTCCAAAATTCAAAATGGCGGATCCAATATGGCGGACGCAAATTCGAAAAATGGTTTCATTTCGACGAAAGTGAGTACCTCATGGTTTTCGGCGCCGCCGAATTCGAATTTGAAATCAGATTTTCAAAATTCAAAATGGCGGATCCAATATAGCAGACGCAAATTCGAAAAGTAGTTGGATTTTGACAAAAGATTGTATCTCTAGATGTTTGTGGTCGCGAATTTCGAATTTGGATCCCGACTCCAAGTATGTGAAGCTCGGATACAATATAATGAATAAAAATTTGGCAAATCATATATGAAAAACTATTCACAATAACAAATGTAAAAGGATACTTTTTTGGCGTTATATCCCGCTCTTAGCCGAACCCAGAGTCACCATAAGGCACTTTTGTCGAAATGGAACCATTTTTGGTATTTGCGTCCGCCATATTAAATCCGCCATTTTGAATTTTCAAAACCCGATTTCAGGGTTAGATTCAGCGACCCCAAAAACCATAAGGTACTCACTTTCGTAGAAATGAAACCATTTTTCATTTTGGAAATTTGGAATTTTGGAAATCTAATATCAAATTCGAAGTCAGCAATCCTAAAAATCTTTACACTGAGACTTTAAAGCAAATCTATGAAATTTTTTTTCCAACACAAAAATAGCACGAAAATCTCATTTTTACCTCACTGCGAAAGGGTTAACGCTTCGCGCTGAAAATCAACATTTTTCGCTAGCCCGATTGCATTTTTTGACGTCTTGCGTCTACGTTGGACGTCATCGGGAAAATAAATGAAGCAATGAAACAAAGAAGAGTTATGCGAATGAATTTGGGCACTCTCCGGAAAAAAGCTCGCCGGAATTGCCAATTAGAAAAATAATTGACAATATTCAATTTAGGAATTTTGCTCGACTATCGATAAGTGTCTCTGATGAAACTCGTAACCAACGGTGAGTCCTGCTTTCGAAGGCAATCTATAGCGTGCGTGTTTTTTTTAAATATAAATATCAATTTTAATTGGCTTTTGAATTTTTGCAGTCCTTTCTCTATTGTGTGTACATAAAAAGCATTGACGCAACGGAGAAACGATTACTTCCCGGACGCTTTTGTCGAGTTGGCCTTCAAAAGTGAAACGTAATGGGAATGGAATTTGCAATGAGTACAGAAATTGCTCTGAGCGTTTTACGGGAGCAACGGCGTTTATATATATATTTTTTCAAAGCCTGCAAGGCTGTGAATTCTATCGGTGAACAGAGTTAACGAGTCTGCAGAAACTTTGGCCCAAAACGAAGGTTGCCTTCCAAATTTTTTTACACATAATCAATACATCGTCTTGCTGAGCTTCAATTTTTTATTGGACAATTTTGATGAACAAGCCCGTTATTAATATTTATAGAAAGTGACGTTGTATGGCCAATCGGTGTAGGTATTTCTGGCAAGTAGGGCGATCTTCAATTTGACGAAAAAGAATTATAATTTTATAATTATTTTGTATAATAATAAAACTTCGTATAACTCGATACCTTTTTGATTTTGAAAATTACGAAAATCCAACCTGCACAAAAAGTATCGATTACGGACCAAAAAATCAACTTTAATCTTTGTTACTAAAAATTGATAAACATAAAAAAATCATCCGATCTTACAATAAAAAATGTTACGAACGTTATGAAAAATGTTATGTCCAAATCACGAAACATAGCTTCGGGAAAAATGCAAAAAAATACTAAAACGTGGACGCGCGCAGTAGTCGACCTAATCGTTCATAAAAACCGTAATAACTCGGTCAATTTTTTTGAATTATTACCAAATCTTCGTTGCAAACTAAAATCAAGACCCTAAGCTACAAAACAATACAATAAAAATATCGAATTCCCGAATTCCCAAGCTTTTGCAGCATCCCCAAAATGTCCTTTAAAACGTACAAAAATAAATTCGTGAAAAAGTTCATCGAACTCGGAATTTTTTCACCCTACTACATTTTTTCCCGCCCGATAATACCGACATTCGATAAAGCTCGCAATGATTTCTGACCGATGAATTTCCTGCTGCAAACGTGCCACAATCCTCGCGCGTTCTTTGTGCTTCGCTGGATTTCGAGATGACGCGGTGGAAATTAAAAAAATCATCAAACCGTTGGACTTGGTAGGCTGGAACGTGAACAGCGTACACGGCAGAGGGGCGGGGGGGGGGGGGGGGGGGGGAATTGAACATTACTATACTGAGACTGCAAGCAACGCAGTTATCACGTGTTTTCAATTTGTACGGTACAAAAATAACGTGGCGCAGCGAGAACATCAGAGCAGCCTTGATCGTTCCGTTGCACTCTCCAGTTCGCTATACCGAGGCGAAATTTCACGTCGCGACACTTTCAACGGTCTTTGACGACGACGAGACGTGGAGGAAGACGATGATGAAGAAGACGAGCGATCCTCTCGCTCGGGCTTGGGAGACGTGAAGAGAATTGTTATTAATCGTTTGTTTAATTGAATGACGAAAACAGCGTCTTCGCTATCTACGAAGGATTTTTTTTTTTCACCGCTGTCGCATCCAATACATCGCAAGGACGTGGGAGTTTAGTTGGAAAAAGGGGGAAAAAAAAGGAAGAGCAGCTCAATGATTATTACGAGGCCTGAGAGAGCATGGGGACACTCGTAACTTCTCACTGGACGCTAATTGAGGGGAAATTACGAGGGACCTCGAAGCTTATTACGACGGGAGGAAGAGCACAATATATATATATATATATACACATGTGTGTGTGTGTGTCTGTGTGTGTGTGTGTGTGTGCATAGAGAGAGAGAGAGAGAGAGAGAGAGAGAGAAAGAGAGAGAGAGAGAGAGAGAGAGAGAGAGAGAGAGAGAGAGAGAGAGAGAGAGAGAGAGAGAGAGCAACGACTATTTGGCGCACTTCGACACGAGCCATTTCACTCTGGTGCAGTGTCACGCCTAATTATCCGCGTTGCTGGACGTCTCGACTGGATGCTCTCTCGCCCTCTGGAAGAAACGAATTGCCTTGTCTCTGCTACGATGTCCTTCTCGCAAAGTTTAAGCCTGGCGCAGTTTTCCTACTTCGGCATCAAGTACCGTTATGAAGCCGGCAAATTGCCCGAGACGTTTGTTTTGCAATAAACAACTGTCAACGATGTTATCGCTGAACATGACGAACAATTCCGCCAAGTCGACGCGATTCCGTACTGTCATCACTCATTCGGAGTAAGAAGTATCTCACTGCCGGTGAATAGACGTAGATGACTCTGAGAGAAGATTTACGCTCCCGGAGATCCGTTTAGCTCGTATGACGAAATAAGCTTTTCTTTATTTTTCATTGAAATCCGGTTGGATCGAGGACCATTAACCAATCAATTATTCATTTGATTGTGAGCACTGGGAGAAACGACGTCGATTATTTGCGCATGGAGGAGATGCAAATTTTGATCTCGTTTTTTTGGGAGAGATTGAGGGCTTGTGGAATTTTAAATTCGACATTGCAGAGGCTCGACTGGAATTTAATTTTTTTAGAAACGTAAGAATGAGTGGGAAGAGTCGGACGTTTTTTGATTGGATGGGAGTTTCAGAGTGTCGGAGGGGTCAGAGTCGATACGAAGTATTCTTATTGACACGAAATCGGAACGCCTGAGGCGACAGATTCAGACGTGATTCAAATTTTATCAATTTTTAGTCAAATTTTGAGAAACCCGTGTCTGGTTTACTAATTGCCATATATTTAACGACGGGGTAAAGTTAATTCGGCGAAAAAAGGCATGTTTTTAAGATTTTTTTTGGCGTAACGAATAGTGTTCGTTTATTGAAAAATTTACATATAATAAAGTAACATTTAAACAACATTCTCCTAAATTTGCATTGCAAAATATTCAAAATTGAGCGAGTAAAAATTAAACCCCGGAGGCGCCTCGAAAAACAGTTGGTTTGCGGTGTGCACCATAACTCGCAACAGAATCATTTGAAACAAAAAAATCAAAATGCATTTGTTAAAGGAGATGTTTCTCGAGGTAATGACGGGAGGATTTTTTTTTCGATTTTTCGATTTTTCGTAGCACTTGGGAGCCAAAAACTCGATTTTCGCTAAAAAAAATCGGCTAATTTGTTGTTGAAAAATTAGTAATTATTAAAAAAAACAAAAAAGCTCTCGACAATACCTGGTGAAGAAGTACTGTGCAAGTACTGAAGAAGTACTGTGCAAAATTTCAAAGCGATGTGAAGATGTGAAGAAGTACTGTGCAAAATTTCAAAGCGATTGGTCCAGTAGATTTTGAGTTATCGTGCACACGGACTTCAAATATGACAAGTCTCAGAAAAACGGTTTGAAAACCGCAGAAGAGAAGAGAACGGCATGGAGCAATAGACGCTCAAATACTCATAACTTCGTCAATTTTACTCCGATCGACTTGAAATTTTAACACAATATTCTTGATATATTATGCATTCATTTAAAAAAAAATTTTAAAATGAAAAAAAATTTTTTAATACTTTACCCCGCCCTAAAAGGGGGTATCTCTCTCTGGAAAATTCACAAAAATCGTTTTTTTTTGCATATTGTTACAGTGTGATCTTTCATATTTCACAAAATCGTGTAAAATGTGTACCAAAACTTTGAACGAGATTATCTCGAAACTACATATCTTGACACGGCGAGATTGATATCTTCGGTAACTTTCACACCATTGGCTTGAATTTCCACAGTTAGCGTTCAAACAGTAGTCATTTTCGGTTCACGATCGCATTTTTAATTGGATCAACCATTTGTTAATAACAATGACTTCAGCATGCTGTTTTTTCAAAAGAAAAATGCGGTTGTCTTTGGAGAAAGTGTCATTTTTCGTATTTTTCAAAACTTCCAAAAGTGGATCGTGAACCCATAGAAAGTTGGATATATTTGGAGAACATTTTTTTTGTTTTCGTTTCAGACTACGTTTGAGCCTGGTAGAGATGCCGCCGTTTCAGGCCTCGCCGCTGGAGGACTGCAAAGCCACGAGCACTTTGAACCATTTTCTTACGAAAAAATTACATTGTAATCACAAACATGTGTACAACATGCTGGGAAAAAATTAATTTATTCCAACCAATGTGTTGCTAGAAAAAAATGCATCATTCTGATACTTCAAATTGGGCGTTCAGAGAGGGATACCCCGTTAAGGAAGTTGTGAATTTATTTATCATTCACCCAAGTACCTGAAAGACCGAGCAGTGCTCTGTAAAATGTTATATCTTGCTGGGTTTTTCCCCCTAAGAGTGTGATACACCATTAAAATCATCAACAAAATAAACAACCTGATACGGATCCGAGACAATCGCCATATTATTAGTTCGTACACCTAGCTCGTGGTTAGAAAAGAAATAAATTTTCGTGAATATATTCTGGGAAAACGTGTGCAGGTTTCCTGATTTTTTTTTTACTTTCAAGAGTATGGCTTTAAATATATTAGACAATTTTTGTATTGATAAATATTTAGAAGTGTGGTAGATATAATGATTTGTACAGACAGACTGCTGTTTGAGAAACGTCCAGGCGAAAACGTGTGCAGGTTTTCGATTTTTTTTACAATGGAGAGTATTTTTTTGAAGTATCTTTTACAATCGTTGTATTGCCTAATATTTTGTAAATGTGGTCGATACAATGGTTCATGCAGACCGCTGTTTGAAAAACGTCCTTCGGGATGACTGTTGCTCGAAATCAAATCATCCGAAACAACAAAATCATACGCATTTAGTTTTAGCATGAAATTATCCGGTGCTTGGACGAAGAATTTGATAAAATGATATTTATTTACTTTAGTGACTTTTCCGAAAAATAAGCCTCAAATATTTTTTGCTATTTTCTCATTTATTGTGTTATAAATAATGATATTCAGTCTGGGGAAGCTGAAATCCACCTACCCATAAATAGTTATGGGGTTTTGAAGTTCGCGGAAACACGCGATAAAATAGGGCGTGACTTTTCCGAACAATGAGTCTAAAATTTTGTTCGGCTTTCTCATTAATTGGGTTGTAAATGATGATGTTTAGTTGGAGGAAGCTGAAATCCATCCCTCCCGCCCCATAAAAAGTTATGGAATTTCGAAGTTGGCGGAAACACCCGATCTCGATCTTCCATTATTCCTCGATCTTGTGTTTTTGAAAAATACAAAATTTCTTTCAACGTTTTTTGTTCATGAAAAAATTGTTAATGAAAAATGTCAGCTTCTCCCGACTGAATATCATCATTTATAACCCAATTAATGAGAAAATAGTAAAAAAAAAAATTAACACATTTTTCGGAAAAATCACCCAAATAAACAATTATTTTTTTGTTAGTAAAAAAAAACTATGCACGGAAATAAAATTCCTTCGTTCAAGCACTGCTTTTTTATATGTAAAATTTGAAGTTGACCGGTGTATTGATTTTTCAGTTATCATCGTCATCGATTTTGAAAAAAAGTAATTTGAGAAAAACGCGTTTAAAGTTCGCGGAGGCTACCTATAAACGCTCATAACTCGTTAAACTTTAAATGAATCGAGTGTCACCATTCACAGAACATTTGAAAAACGTTATATTTTGAGAATCCATCAAGCCCCAAGAGTCGATATTTTCAAAACTGTCAACAAATCGCAGCCGCATTTTAGGAATCAATTCCTAAAATTCCATCAACTGATTTCATCACGATTAACGGAAATAATCCCGAGTAGCAAGCAATCACCCACGGCACAAGTACAGACAAACCTATGATCCGCCCAACGCAAGTTCCCCATTTTCCGCATCAAATGTATCGCAACTTCGCCGTGTAAGAGTAGCTCGCGTGTTGAAAAGTGTTCATTCGGTATCGACGAGAAGTTCAACGACCCTTAAGCCTCGAGGCCCTCGTATGATTCGTCCGCTTATTTACGAGCGGAGTGAAAAAGTTTGTGTGTAAATTGGGAGTAATTTAGAGAGCTGAACGTGTTGAACACGAGGACCAAATAACGCGAGCAAGTATATACGAAGAAAAAAAACAGACGGTGCGCTAATCGCGGTGCATTTTCACTTCACTCGAAATTGGTGTAATATTTCGTGACAATACGTGCGCCTCGCGTTTAAAATCGAAACTTCACAAGGGAAGCACGTAGATAAAGTTGGAGCATCACGAGATAAATCGTCGAGTCGATAAATTTCGGTCCGCTTACAGCGTGCGTAAATACGAGTTGCAAATGATATACGAGACGGAGAATAAGCTCGGCGCGATTTGTGGCAGCTTCAGGCCTGAGTGTAAGCAATAACAAAATCCTGACGAGAGTGAGGAGCGTCAAATGCGCGCGACATCCACTGGGCTTTGAAACTTGTATGGTCTACACGTGAACTCTACCAGAGTGCACACAAACCCACATATAGTAGTCATGATCATCCTCCTTTCGGTGTGTGCTCGTTCCCCGGAGATTCGTCTTACCGCTAATGCTCCGTGAAACGGCTGCGTGCTTCTTACAACTTGGTATAAATTAAGTAGTGAAATATGTTAATGGAGTAAAGAAGCGTATGGAGGAGAAGTGAGAAGGCTCTCGAGAGGCTCTCTCCCTCGCCTGATCTTCGCGACGGGCTGCGAGTTTTGCTGTACACAAACCGGATGGTATCTCTTGATGAAGATGTCTGGCGAACGTAAGTCATTCCACCATCGCCACTGCCTCCAAAATCTAAATTTGCTACCGTAACTGAAAACCGTTCTCCATCTTCCCCCAAAGCCCCAAAGCTCCCCATTGGAAGTCGATTGTCGATGCAGCCAAACTTGGATATCCATCAGAGGCTCCGTTGCGAAGGCGATGATCTGGAAATATCTTGGCCCCCTGGAATGGCCAGGGCCTCTGCGGTAGCTGATCATGCTCCCTGGAAGTTATCAAGTTGTTGATCCATGGGAATTGGTTCGAAATGACAACGAGCTGGTTGCCAGTTTTCTTGGAAAATCTGGAGATCTGTTCTTGCATTCCTATCCGGTTTCCTCCAGTTCCCATGGCAAAGCAATAACGGAATGATGAAAGAAATGCAGCAAACGGTAACCCAAGTCCTATCTCCCGTGCCGTCAATTGTATTCGCGTCTTGAGATGCCCCGTCGGCTTTTACACACCGAAGCGCAACCGTCCATGGCGCGTCAACTTGTCAGGGACAACACTGTGTGCGAAATCGTGTGCGGCTTATAAGCTGTCCGTTGTATATCCTATATTCAGACGCTTCAAGTGTGGAGCGAGAGCGCGTATCTGATAGACCATGAACGTATTACCGATCGAGGCGGTGAATCGCAAACTGCAACTGAAACGATTCACCCGAGGCGCAAGGAAAGGAAGCAGTGGGGGGGGGGGGGGGGGGCACGCACGCGTTACGAATTCCATCTCGATTTCTCGCGAATCATACGATTCTTCCTCGCATGCTTTTTATAGCGGGCTGCACATGCATACGTCGTGAAAACATCGAGTCGTAAGTTCTGAAAGTTATTTACTCTTGCTGCCAGCAATGTTGCTGATTCTGATTTTTTCTGCATCCAACGGATGAGAAGTGAAAAAGTTCCATCCTGTGTAAACATTGTCGCAGGGATCCAATTGGGTTGCCATAATTTTCTATACTTCCTGATAGGGACTCAATGGGGCATCGTATTGGATCCGTATACTAAAACGTTACGCTCGTACGTTGGATTCTAATCGAGATTCGACCCTGGAATCCAATTTGAGTCCCAGAGGTATGGTCGGCGTAATCCGGAATAAATCAATTTGTAATCAATTGAGGATTGATTGCCAATTGGCGAAATTTATAACCTACACTCTAACATAAGGTGTAGTAAAAGGAAATCAATTATTTTTGCATGAAATTGAAGGCTTTATTTAGCATAGTTAGAATGATCCGATTAAGGTGAATTCTGCACCGTTTTGATCGATAACTTGTTGCGATTTTGAAGGTAATTTCATTGTGCCTTTTTCATAGAAACCCTCGTCCCTGTTGGGAAAAAACTGGGACAGTCAATTTTCACAAGCTTCTCTTGAGGCGAAAGTTTCACCAGCAAAATCATTCGCCATAGACAGGAACAGGTGGTAATCACTTGGTGCCAGATGCGGACTATAACGTGCATGCATAAGATGCTCCCAACCAAGCTCCCGGAGTTTCTGGCGAGTCACTATCGTTGTGTGTGGCCTAGCGTTGTCCTGATGAAACACAATTTCTCTCCTATTGGCCAAAGCTGGCCGCTTTTGGGCGATTGCTTCCTTCAGACGGTCCAACTGTTGACAGTACAGGTCCGAATTAAGAGTTCGGCCGTAGGGGGATAGCTCATAGTAGATGATTCCCTGCCAATCCCACCAAACATACAGCAAAATCTTCCTGACCGTCAATCCTGGCTCGGCCACCATTTGCGCCGACTCACCACGGTTCGACCACAACCATTTTTGCTTGACGGTGTAGTAAGTGACGCACTTTTCATCACCAGTCACCATCCGCTTCAGAAATGAGTCGACCTTGTTGCGATTCCGCAGCGATTCGCAGATGGAAATTCGGTCCATGAGGTTTTTTTGCGTTAACTCGTGTGGCACCCATACATCGAGCTTCTTTTTGTGTTCAGCCTTATTCAAGTGGTTTCAAACGTTTTTTTTGTGCAATGTTTAGCTGCTGGGCAATCGAAACAGTGCTTACATGACGGTCGGACTCGACGATTTCCATTATTTTATCGACGTTTTTGACAATTGGCCTTCCAGAGCGTGGTGCATCTTCGACATCAAAATTACCGGAACGGAATCGACGAAAACATTGCGCGTTCCAGTATCAGGACCATAAACACTTTTCACGTTTTCAGCCGCCTGGCTTCCGTTTTCACCTTTATTGACGAAAAACTGTAAAATATGGCGTATTTTCTCTTTGCTGGTGGTCATCTTTGACGCGCGCTCAAACAATATTGAGTCAAGCAATCACAAAACTATCTGAGATGTTTAGTTGAGTACGAAATCTTGTCTCTCTAACGCCATCTAGCGTAATCCGATCGCTCTTATACAACGCGAGATACAGATTACTAAAGCCATCTATTGCAAAAATAATGGATTTCTTTTTACTACACCTAATACATGGGCTTACGATGTGCCGCACACTATGACTATCTTAAAAAAACTCTGTATCATATATTTATAACCTAAAAGCTAATACATATCATCAATTAATCAATTACTTGAACGTAATTACCACATTATCGAACATAATCCGATACGATTCTTGATGGATTCCATTGCATTGTGAACGTTGAATGTTCCAAACAAAATATATAGGAGGTACAGGTATATACACTGAAGTGTGTCTATCTCAAAAAAGTATAAACGTAATCTTAAAAAAAGTATAAATCGATAAAAAAAACTATACCTTACTATAACTTATAAATCGATTTGAATCATATCACTGAAAATCCACTGTAATTATCGTTCGTTATTTATATCACAGCACTTTGACATATCACCACATACGTATACGCTCACGAAACGAGCAGGTTATGTTTCAACACGCCGAGTTTTTTCTCGTAACTTCTCACACATTGACGATTCACACGTGGTAGGAATTCTCAAACGGCGTTCATCGAGGAACAGCGCAGAATCCAATTGGATCCCAATGAGAACTATGCGCGGTGTCCCTAACAAATCTTCATACAGATGTGGTTGCATCTTGGGACTCCCCATTAAATTTGTGCACGGGTTCGCGAAAGGATTTTTTTTGGATGAGCCAACAAATTGCCGATGAGAATTTCAAATAAAAAATTCTCAAACGACGTCAAACGAAAATGGCGCCCCATCCACTCGGATTCCAATGTAAACTTCCTACATGTGACGTCCTTATCAAATCCCTACATCGATGCGGTAGGATCTAGGAACTCCCCAACAAACTTATGCACGGGATCATGCATGGCAATTTTATCGTTGGCGCGGCTCCTTCACTTTCTCCATTTTATCGAAAGGTCATCTTTAAGCCAGCTGTCAAGTACCTGTCAATATCACCGTCTGCTTGATTCATGTACACGAACCCGATAGAAAGATGTTGCAAGAAGAACCCATCCCTCATGAGACAAGATCTTATCTGTACATGCCTCGAGTGGTGTCAAAGCCTAGGAAATACACGTTATCAACGTTTACCTTGCGAAGATCCAGCGGTAACTGGCTGTGGCCATGTGCGATGGGCGCGTATGTACTCGGGTTGGATGAAAGGCAAATGTTGGAGGGACCACATGAGACGAGACGAGGGCAGTTCGTGAGTATGCTGGAAGGGAATAGCGTGGCGGGCGGGAGGGCAGGAAGAGGACGAAAGAAAAAGAATATAATCACACGGGTAGGCACATGCAGGGCCTATAGAAATCCGAGGAGTTGCAAAGAGTTGGCGGCCGAGTGTGTGTATACGGATGAGACCGGGAGAGCGCTATCCTCGCCCCGAGGATTAATGATTCGCGTCAGCGTCTCTCGTAGTTACGAAGTGAGAAAGCATCCTCGATATTTCTCATCCTTTCTACAGCATCGTCGTACCGTTCTATCGTCCGCTCGATAAACGCTTAACCCTTCACAAGATTACGTTCTGAGAATAACGAAGATGAAGAAGAGGAGGAAGGCGAAGAAGCGTCGAAGATGAGGAGGGGAGGTCGAAGTGGCGAGAAGAGCCTGATCTACGTAGCTTCGACCTCCAGAAGAAATGCGATGATACCGGACCCTCCTCCCTCAACGCCCTCACCTCGATCCTTCCCTTTTCGAGACCCCAGCGCGATCTCTCTCGCTCTCTCGGGTTCAATCGAGCGAATCGCCGACAGCAACGTGACGCCAGGATAATGCCAGTCCTAGTCAATAGTGTGTACGATGAGGATAAGTGTTGCTGTGCTCCCACCACCCCCCTTAATCCAAACTTACCTATAGATCACGCTGCTGCCTAGATCATCGATCATTTGTATTTATTTTCCACCATACGGCAATTACAGAGAACCAAAACAACCACAAAAAACAGGCCAATGAATTATCACATTGGTTCCCATGATGTCTGCGAATAACTTCCCCGTGATGATGATTCTCGAGTACAAAGGCAGGCAACGTTGCCTCCATTCCTTTTCGCTTCCGACACAGATTCCGGAAAGTATCCGATCGCCAGGTGGAAGTTTCGGTCCTGTCCTGAGGTTGATTCAGAATCCGGGGATTCAATTCTGAGTTTAAAAAACGTTCAAGTACATGCAAAGATTATCCGCGTTGTTAGGAATCCGGAGAATTCACTTTCGCAATAATATAGTAGCCATGTCGGGATCTTCGTTAAAGAAACCTTTGCTTGTTCGCGAAGAATACTCGGTGTAACGCAAGGGAGACACTTGAATAAGGAAAGTGGGAGCGAGCAGGTGGAAGCCGCAGCAGCAGCCTCGCGGTCCTCCGTACAATCGATACTAATCGATGATCCCATACGAGCAACAGCAGCAGCTGGCTCACCGTAATCGTAAATGCCAGTCAGAGGCGTTATAAAATTCCGGATTTATATCTCTCGTGCCACTCCTCTTGCCACTCTGACTCCTGATTTTTCGTTTGCTTTGGGGTTTTTACTTTCTGTAAACGCGCAAATACTCGTGTACTAAATTCCCTGGCATAATCGAAAAATGAAGATTGATCGGTAGCGTTTGGCCTTGCGTTGATTTAAAAAAATGACACACCAGAAGGTAAGCCAACGCGGGATATCGGCAATATTTATCGGTCAATCGTGTACCGCGAGTAACGCAGAAAATTCCTTTCGTACGCTAGTTGTTACTCGCCTCTCATTCCATCTCGTTATTTTCTATAGGGTTATATCTGCGTAGTAAATCTTCCTCCGTGGATGCGCGCAGCTCGCGGAAAAAAATGTTATTGCAGCGCGTGGTCAGTGATTAGCGTCAGTAAGTTGGCGTTGCCGTAGATCGCTTACTGCCGAAGAATCGGACGCAATTGGCAAGACCCAACGCGTCAAGGAGTCGAAGACGATGCCTTTCTGGTTATCAGCAGAAGTCGAGATGCGTTCGAGTGCTGCTGAGCGCGGAACGAAGAAGGGAAAGGACAGGCTGCCTTTCGCTTGGACGCTAGAACGTTTCGGGTCACGTGGGTGACGTTAAACGGCGCGAAAAGGGCGATGCGGCAGGTGGTACACAACAGCTGGGAATCAGTGGAAAAATAGCTGCGAAGGAACTCGAATTACACGCCGAGACATGACGATCATAGAGCCAAAGATGATCCGTAAGAGGCAATGGTGCGATCTTGAATGAGTTCGCTGTCTTCAATCCAAATTACACCGGTACACCAACACTTTACTCGTCACGGTAGATTTATTTGTAATCGATGATGATGTATAGTCGTCCGATAATATTCAGTCTACGCTGACCCTGGTATTTCCGTGATTATAATCTTTCAAAGCCTACCATCTCGTATCGACTTTGTAGGTTTGATGGAATGTCTATTATGCAAACTAAAATTGGCTCATTTGAAGTTTGTCCGTTTTGGATTCCGTTTCAAAAGACCGAACCTGAACATACTGGATCTTTTAGAGTCCTTCACTCAACTTGGATATCGCCCTTAGAGATAACGCGAGATGAACATGTTAGGGTCAGACGGTCACAGTACATTCACTCTGCTCGGAAGACCACTGACTGCTGCATCAAATGTGCATTAATTTTGAATATGCCTCGTTCCTTCCACTGGGCAACCGACGTGCAAGTTTAATAATAAAGGGAAAAAAAGAAGAGGCTGCTCGGGTCACATTGACGTGCAATTAAGAGCGATAAAGAAGCTGCGTTATCGAAGAAGTACGGTAAATCACAGACAGGTGTTTCTCGATGCAGCTGAAGTGGCGGTGGGATAGTATCCTCGAGATTCTAGTACCAAACGCTATTGACGTTTATAAGGAATGCACACGCGAGCTATAAGTGCCGGCTTTTCTTGGCGCAAAATCAATCACTATCCCACGGTTATATTTCGTATTTCGTTAATTGACATTTAGAGCTTAAAGCTAGGCTCAGCTGAGGCCGAAAGGTGTACAGGGAGAGTACGAGGTAGCAGGACTTTGATGCCGCGTACTGACAGCATCGCCCTGATACGAGAGCCGAAGCGATGCAAGTATGTACACATCCCCTCTTCCTCCTTGAAAGGAGAATCCCATAAACTCGATATGCTACGCTCCAACGATTTCTCGCCGATTCCTTGATGCCCAATGCCGCCACAACGATGAGGACGGACCGAAGTCCAGCATACCGACCGGAAACCCGTTTGGTACCTTTCCCGGACAACTGCATCTCAAAACTGCCTGTAACATTTGCAAAAATAGTTGAAGAAACATCCCATCATGCAGCTACTGCTATGCATCTAGGCGGGATGTTCAGAATCGGAATATCACGAATTCAGGAATGATTGCGGACTTGCCAATTCGGAGGTAACACCTTCAAAGAAGTCTTCGATCTCTGTTCGTTTTGCGGAAAATCACTGGCGACGAGAAAACGAGCTGCTGCAAGTATCAGAAAGCAGAAATACGAACGGTGCCAAGTCTCAGCGTCCTCAATAGTCGTGTTAACCTCTTTCCACAAACGTATTGACCTGTTGGAGCCGATAGGACCGTAATTACCCGCGGTGAGGTCGTTTTCAACGAAGGGTACTCGGCGATAAGGGGGTCAGAAAAATGATGGGCCGCAGATTGGAGAGTGAAACTCCTGCAACGAATATCCTCGGTATCCTTGAGACTTCGAGTCCTCGTTGCGATAAGAAGTGACTCGACCAGGAGGAAGAAACTGGAAGGAGATCACCGGCCACACACGAGGACGCTCGTCTTTCTTATCGTTATATCCAGCTATCAAGGCCTAGCCTTGCAATCGTCACATTAACAATATTTCGCTTGACTTCTAGCCGTATCAAGGAATATGCAAGGAACGATCTCGTGTGAGATTTGCCGGTGCTAGCACGTTGGGCGCGCCACCAACGAAGCGTCTTGATCGCTGCATTGCCCTCTAAGTGCACAGACGAGGGCACTTATCTTTTTAGGTCGTATGCTTGAGTGCTTGTGTCCAATAAGCGTTTACTAAGATCTTCGCGCATACGCGATTTCGATAATGCAGCGACACCCTAATGATGACAATATACCAAAGATCTAAATTACAAAATCTCGAGACACGCATCACGAGCATAATCCTTGAGGCCAAGCGTGAGGATCGATCTGGTGAACTTCCTCATATCGCGATGCTACATCATTGATCGGCGGAACGCTAATGAGAAAGAGAGTGGCAGTGGAGTCATAATAGAAATAGAAAGACTTTGTCACGATGATGATAACACTTGTATGATGATGACACTTATTTGAAAGAATTCTATAGGAGATAAGCTGTGGCTGCCATTCTTGTCAAAACTGATCTTTCGACTGCCACTTCGGCAGGAAACAGTACAGAGCAATAATACTAGTTTAGCATAGCTGCTAGGAGAAATGATTTTTTAATTACCGCCAGCCCGGCAGCTTGCTTACCGCCAGCCCGACAGGAACCAAAAGCTTACTTACGCCCAATCCAAGGTGAGTAATGTTACAATTCCCTAAAGCATCAGCTACATCAGCTACATTTTGGTGTCAGCATCCTTCTGTTAGAGATGTCACAGAACATTGGATTTGCAGTTCTCATGGCCATTGTAGATTCTTTCTCGCATCAGCATGATTCGGCTGCAGATGTCATCTGACTTTGGCCACTTCTCATCACCGTATATGTGTTATTTCACGCTCGACTGGATATTGGTACCCTTGTGCCTACTACTTGGTCAGTCCAATAGAAAAATGCTCACGGTCACATCAGCGGATGGCGGAAGTTTCGTTTAGAATTGTAAATAAATCGATCACCGTCATAGTAAAGTAGCATTTTCTGTTCCCGGATCCCAATAGAGAAATGCCGAGTAGTTTCCATCGTCAGTGCCTCTCGCAGTCTTTTTTCTCGTACGTATATATGACACGATCTTGTCAGCTCGCATCGACAGGGTGAAAGGTGCTTGGTCGTTAGCCTTGAATGGTGTTCTTGCTGAATGTGACGTTATATTCACCCTCCGTGTCCACCTAGTTGATAATATTTATGCAAGAGGTACACGGATTTCTCGACTGTTCTTAGTTATGGATCTCTATAGCTCACATTCAGCGTTGCGTTTCATTATGCCGTCAGATCGAGCCGTGTCTATCCCGATGAGGCATGTAGAAGTGACTAATGCATCCATTGTAGTCATCATACATCTTTCTTCCAATGAAACCGCTCGCACCTTTTTGCGCTATCTTGATGATCTCGTCCGTTGCCTGAGGCCAAGTGAAACAAGTTAAATGACCAGCTCGTTTAATTTGCGTAATTACAACCCGTGCATAAATATTCATCTTTATTCAACCCTTCGGCGCGAATGGCAACGACGAAAAAGCAAAATCCACATTCAGAGATTTTTCGGCGAATCATATATTGAATCTTTTATCGTCGACAGAGCTTTAATCGTCCGAGTTGTATAATGAGAGTCAGAATGGCTTCCTCAAGCTCTCCTCTGGCTTGCTCGAACACTCGAATGCGTGCGCACTCGACTCGAGCCTTAATCAATTAACATAATCCTTTAATTAAATCACGAGTAGGAAATGGCAGACGTCTCGTCTTTGGTAGTCGGCAACGGCCAATCACGGGGCTCCTCTCGAGCTCACAGCAGGGAACAAGAATTGGTAGAGACGCTGCTGGCACGTATACCGCGATCTTGACGGTGCGTTACGAGAAATATTCCCGTTGCCCGACCTCTGACTCTTACCAATTAACAGGGAAATCATAATTGACGAGCAAATTTAATGTAATTGGGATTAAGCTGCTAACCCTAGGATCCATCTGAAATTCCCGCGAAGGTAATAATATACAAATTCATTCCAGGCATAAACCTGACGAGGATTTAGAAGGCTACGCCGAGTGAGAGATTTCAAAATTCTCTCCTTCAATTTGCGTATTGACGTCGAGGCAGGTTGAGGATTTAGTCTGCGAGGCGTTCATCATTGCGTCACGGGATGTCAACGCTAAAGTGTGTTTTTTTCGGGCTGTTTACGTACGAGCAATGGGGAGTTGCCTAATTGCTTCGATACAGCTTCTTTACGCGCGTTCACGGGTGAAAATGGATCAATCGTCGCGACACTTCGAGGGCTGTCGTCACTGAGCTTTCTCTGCTAGATGCCTTTAAGCGGCGACGACGCAAGGGCTATGCTTTCGTCTCCTTTTTCCACCCAGTTGGGTCTTCGGTGAAGCCGAGCTTTCCGAGAATCCTTCCGATTTAGCCTCTCGCACGAGCACTAAAATTGTAGCGCAAGCCCATCTCGTCACTGGCTTTTCGCGTAAGCTTATAAATATACCGCTCCTCATCGCCTCTCTACGTCAACAGTTCGTATAAATGTACACGCACGGAAAACATACACGTATGGAAAAATACGCGAAGATCGATGGTCCGACTTTGCAATTCTGCTAAAAATCGAAAAAAAAAAAACACGGGAGCCCGATAAATAAAACGGCATTTTAAAAAGGATACGGTTGGGAAAAGAATGAGCGCGGAGCAAAGTTTCAAATCAGGACGAAAAAAATGAGCGGCGATTTCGCGAAGAAACTTTCTTTTGGCCGAGGTCAGAAAATAACTTTGTTTTTTTTTCTCAGAAGTCACCATTAATTTTCCCGAAAATCTTTCATTTTTATAAAAAATCGTCAGAGTGTGCGAAAACTTATTTTTCGCTCTTGGCTGGCGGCATTTTGAGCTTTCTACACAACCTCGATTATATTCGTAATCGACGAAAAATGTTCCATTAGATAGAAACGGTGTGAAAATGTGAAAACCAATTTTCACTTTTTTGGCCCCTTTTTATGAATCCAAAAAGTCGCCAAATTTCAAACAGCCGTAGCCTCGGTAATATTGAGTGGTATGAACTTGATGGGGACGTTTTGAAAAGAATTCTGGTAAACTTTAAGAATGCCGCGTGATTTATCTCGATATCTCAATCAGTTTTCCTGAAAAGTCTAATTGAAAAATGGCCGAAAAAAGGCAAAGGGGCATGGACAAATCCGTGAAAATCCATGGTCGAACTTTGAAATTCTACAAAAGATCGAAAAATTATCGTGACTCAATAAATCAAACGGCGTTTTGAAGAGAAAACGATAACGAAGAAAATAAGCACAGAATCGAAGCAGAAAAGAAATGATCATTCAGTATCGGAATTTTTTTTGCCGAAGTGCGAAAAAAATTTGGTTTTCAAATACGTTTTTCCTAAGTCCCTATCGATGTTCCACCATTCATTTTCCCAAAACCATCAATGTATATTAAAAATAATCGAATGTGGATGAAAACACCCTTTTCGCGTTGAGCCAGCTCTATTTTGAGCTTTCGTAAAAAAATCGGTGGTATTTGATATTGGAAGAAAATTTCCCATAGGATATTCTCTTAAAAATGTATAAAAGATGAATAAAAAAATATCGACCCGTTTGTCCACTTTTTCGATCACCAAAGTCCTAAGACTTCAAACAGCCGTTGTGTTGTTCCTATTTAAGATGCAGAGGTTTACAAAAAAAAAAAAAATCGGAAGACTTAATTATTGTAATTATTGTCCTTTTTCTTTCCCCGAAAGAAAACTCCAAAACGAGCCCTTGACATGCTCCACCCCAAGGAGTGGTTTACCCCTCAACCTCATTTTCCCCCAATAAAAACAACTACGTATCTCCAGTTTCCAACGCTCTAGCATTTACGTGAATTTTCCCAAAATCGAATGCGTACCCCAAAGTGCCTTCGTCAGCAGTGCACGAGGAAAGAACGACCCCTCCAGTGCTTCAGGAGCTCTCCCAGTGAAAAACTGCAGTGTCAAGTGTGAGTTGAAAGTGAAAGGGATCGTAAAAGCCCTTAGCATACGAAGAAGCATCGGTCACGAGAATCTCAACACGTCTCTGTTCAAAGAACACAAGCCAGGATCAATAGAAAATAACCAAGTGGTATATCCAATGACGGAATGCATTTAGTGCGAACAGAGTCTTGAGCGCAGTGAAGTAATCGAAACCGCAGACGTCTGCGGTGTTGATGCACATGCGATAGATGCTTGTCGACGTAATTAACAGTTTAATCGCATACACGTGGAATTTCTGAGAGTGATAGAGTCGAGAGTTCGCTCGCCTCCGAAGAGCAAACCTAGCACAGTTTGTATATGAACATCATAATATGTACGTATATATGTATGAAAGTAGGTCCACAAGCGCATTTAGATGGATGCACTTGTATTTGCAGGACTTGTTATCTCGGTATGACGGTTACGTATGAAGGTGTGCACGTTTGTCGTTGCACGAGTGGGAGAAGCCCCCAAGGCTCGTACTGTTGTCATCTTCTTGCTGCCTCAATCCGTCCGTTGCGTTGAAGGTTTACTCTGCTGTATACACAGACCAGTCCCAGGCATTGCTTGCTCGTTGACTCCAAGTACGACCGGTGCCAGTATCAACACAGAGAGAATCCTAGAAAAGCCTCGCCGGTCGTGATGCTTACGTGAAATCGAACCTCTGTGAAGAGCCGTGGGTACTACGGCCATCCGGTGAGGTCCGTCGCGTTCCGTTGGTGCGATGCAATTAATTATTGATTACGCGTTATGAGACGTCGTGGGAACAAACGTCGATCGGGATACTCTAGAATTCTACTGGGCTACTGTCTGCTTGAAGGAATAATTCATAACTCGTACTCTCCTGCTCTCCTGACTGTTTTATCAGCATCTTGGAAACTGTGGCAATCACGATTCCTCAACAATCCTGCCTCTTGGATTATTCCCCGTTACTAAGGGCCTATTTCCTCCAAACTGGGCCAGTAAAGCGCCGTTTTGGGACCGTTTTGGGTCCCACCATTTTTCGATTGTCTGCTTCGGTTCCACTCGTATTTGTACTGGAAACTTCACATGTAAATATCTAAATGAACCCCAGATATGCAATGTCATCTGCAGAATGTTCCGGAAGTTCCTACATTCCTCGTGGTGGATGTTTATAAATGCGAATGGCGTTAGCCGGAGCGAGTACTTGGATGGAGGACTAACGAGCTCCGGGCTTAGCAACAAACATTGAGGGAAAATATACCAGCTGTATCGACACAGGTTTTCCACAGTTTACATGTGCCCTCGTGAAAATGCGGATGAACTGAATGTGGGCAACACTCTGGAGGCACTCTGGGGAACTGGGAATGGTAAAGTGGGGGTACAAGTGAAAGGGAAGAGATTGTAAAAGCTCGCGAGGGAATACGAATGATCATTACACACACATATATATATGTATATATATATATATATATATATTCTTATTGAATTACTCGGCTTTGAGTCGCATATCGCGAGAAATATATTTCCCGTTACAAAATAGTCGCTAATGTTGCGTGCAAGGCTCAAACCGTGTGAACCGACGTATTTGTACATTTTTGTGACGCCGGCTCGCACGGACTCGAAGTGTTAATCGAACAAACTCCAGAAGAATAATAATTTGGTACTTCATTCGAATAGGATAAAGTACAGTTGTCTGATATCATGAAAAAATGTACTCTGTACTCTCGAGAATTTGAAACTTTGAGGAAAGAAAATTGAATGTATCTGACTGCGTTAATTGTCGCTGTGCCCTATTTTATTGTATACTGAATGCGTTCATTTATAGTTATCATTTTATCTATAATTTAGCTCATTATCATCATAATTGACTAAAACAATCAATCTTTTTTTCTTCAATTGTTTCGACTTTTCCAGAGATTTATTTCGAACATGTCAATGTATTTAAATCAAGATCAAGCACCGTTGAGTGATGAAAAATGATATGCTTCCAGTAATTTTGGTATTTGGTTTTATTTACTCAAGAAAATATTCAACCGTATAGACTGAATAGGGCTGATTGGATTTATTCTTTGTATCAAGTAGTACCTGCATAAGCGTAGTAGTATGCTTTGTGACCGAAGTGCACCGAAATGGTGGGTAGTGTAAAATATTTTTAACATTTTTTTTTCTATTGACGATTGTTGACTATAGCAATCAATATTATTGCACATGATAGAGAAAATATGGCAAATTTGCTGGTTGCAAATCGAAATACCATTAATTCAAATACTACTTTTAGTCGTTCGGAATAACAATATCTTAAAATTTAATTGGTTACTCCTAGCTCGTGGCCGGAAGGAGAGAAATGTACGTAATTTTTTTCTGGGTTAACGTGGAAGTTAATTTTTTGTCCACAAAATTTCAATTAGGTTCGAGCCCATAAGGTACATTTACTGCATGCAAATAAATATATTTTTAGTTCAAATACGTCTCCCATAATTTCAAATGAACGATGTACGTTCATTAAAAAGATACTTATTGAATTGTCCGCATCGAGGAGTACTTGAAACAAATAAAACTATATGTTCGAAACAATGATATCGACGTTTGCATCGTTGGAATGCATGAAAATGCTTATTTTTCAAACATTTAATTTTGTTTGCCTAATATTTGCCTAATTTTGTTTGCCTAAAAGCCCTCGATCATTCTTGAATTCTCTTATCTAGATTTTACATCTGCAAAAAAGCGATTGTAAAAAATAATAAAAATGAGGCTATAAAATTTAAAAAACACGATTTTTCGTTGCATTCCAACGATCCAAACATTATTTGCGACGACCGTTCGAAACGAATAGAATCGTACCAGGCAGTGGGGCAACGAAAAAAAATTATTCCCCTCGAATAAATCCTACTCAAATCAAAGGAACTTTTTCAACAGTGTAATCAGACGTATGCAAATATGTTCAAGAAGCCACCCATAACGAGAAAGCAACTGACCGAATAAAACCCACAGAAGCCTTCGGGTACTTCAGCGTTCAATCCCATTCCCCCCCATCACTCGAATCACCATTAATCGCTATTGGACACCCCCGACAATTCAGCTCCGACAGCCACACTCAAACGATCGATTGCCCTCATCGCTCGACGAATCAATTTTTGCTCTCACTCTTATCATTATCCCCGCGATCGCTGCAAAGAGGACATATCCTCAGTGAGCAAAAAAGGGACAAACTGCAACACCGACAAACAATGAGAGCTCTATGTCTCCCAGCGTTTATTACCATTTTGACATTCTCCAGGGCTGTCCGCGTTGATTCTTCGTCCCGGAGAATTTCGTCCACGCGGGAGCCACCCCTGCACGTGCGGTGGGCTGCGTCCACCGAAAAATCCCCCGGATAAAAAGGACATCGCCGCGACGACGAAGGGACAATAGTTTCGAAACGGGATCGTGGATAGCCATTACCGTGGAATTGCCTGCAAACATTTAATATCGGTTCGCGGTAAAAGCAGCATGGAACGAAAATTGACGTTGCCGATCGTTCCATCTCCGCTTCGCCGTATATGGAGTTCTTATATCCATGCAACGTTGGTTATCAGCACGTCTGGCTGTTTCGCGGACGATCTTCAATTTGTTTTTAATCGAATCGTTTATTTCGGATATACGACAGTCCCCGAAGTGACCTTTATATAGATATGCTTACATTTATATTAAGGGGCCAGTCTCCACTTTGAAGCCACGAAAAAGGCTATTTTCGCGATCTTTTTGAGGATTTTATAAAAAATACGAATATAAAAGTTGTTGGGCTTGATAAGTATAGTCTTGAAATACATTCAAAAAAAAATTTAATTCATTTTTATTTATTTTTAAGTACAACAACTATAGTTTAACGTAACGCCTCAAAAATAGATGGGCTTGGTAACTCCATCACAACTCGGCAACGGCTTGTCTGAAACAAAAAAATCAAAGTCCATTAGATTCAGTATGACACCAGCTACAAAAGGACCCTCGGATATAAAGTTTTATCAAAAAATAAAAAAATGGCAGGAGAAAAACGAAAAAAGTTAAAAAAAACGCGTTTTTATCGCAGTTTTTCGCAAAAAAAAGAGTATGTGGTTCAAGTTTTATGTTATGTTTACAATATGTGGTTCAAGTTTCAAGAGAATCGGTTTATTAGTTTTAGAGATACGATGGAGCTAGATTTGGAAAACGATGTTTCGAGAAAAACGCGTTTGAAGTTTATACTATGAAAAACTCTTACCTTAGTACTCAATCGGAAATTCCTGCACGGTACAAAATCCCTTCTGATCATCGTCGATTTCTCCAAGTCTTGCTTGCTTTCGATTTTTTTGAATTTTCAAAGTGAACTGGCCCCTTAAATGATATTGAAGTTTGCATCGTCGTAATGCAAAGAAAATGCATTTTTTTTCAATCGTTTACTCGTCTTCATCCAATCTTGTGGCGGTTTTAGGCTACGAGAATGACCCAAACGTTTTCTAGGATTTTTTTACAAATTCCAGAGGCATCAATTTATCAAATAAAGATTTTGGATTATAATAAACATTGACAAAAAAAAATCGTTGGGCCCCAACGATGCAAACTTCAAGACCCTTATGTAGAGGTGACTTCGAGGACATCGGAGTTTACGTAATGTTGAGTACAGGACTTGGAGGCTGCTATGAGATCGGCCTTAAAGTCTTCAAAATCACCTCTTATCGTCATCATCATGACTCTGCCACCCGAAATATCTAGGTAATTATCAACGTCACAAAAAAATGTTCACGACAAAAATTGTACGGTGTGAAGGGGGCCATGAAATGCGACCATTTTTTTTTATTTCGGTGGAGGCGCTGACGCACAGTGAAGGTCACCTCTACGTTTGCAAATGGAATAGAACATTTGTTTCTCAACCATCTTGTGGAGCACCTCAAGCCGCATAAAAAATATTAGGGGGTCAAAGTCGTTCAAGGTCATTCAAGGTCAGTATCAATGATACAATCTAAATATCTCGGATCACGAGCAAATATTTAGTAGTGATCCGAGATATTTCGATTTGTATTACATTTTAATAGGCGTTCGACACCTTAAAAAAATAAGATAAAAAATACTCTTGGTTGTTTGTTTTATCTATAAAAGTCTTCTTTTTAACCCTAAATGTTAAGCAAACTTAATGAAAAAAAGATCTCATGCAGACTTTTCATACAAACCAATTCGAACATCTGACTTTGATAGCCTGTGGTGTAAAAAAATGTACTACGCATATTGTGCCAATTGCTTTAAAAATTTGCTTAGTTATTGTCGATTCATATCATTTGTAGAAATGACATGCAAAAAACTAAAAGCAGACGGTTTAAAAAAATAACATACAGTCCAAAATCTTGAAAATCGTGGGCCTTTTACTAAATTGAAATTCCAATATATAGCAGGACATGATCTGACCTATTGACAGTTGCAGGATTATCCATTCATAACAGGAAACCCTGTACCTATATATATTAGGGTGGCACAAATATGAGCTCTATTTTCTTCCTCTTTCTCACCACCCAGTTATCTTCGTTAAAGAAAAGAAAAAAATTGTCGCGAAAGCTGCGAGCCGTCAATATTTAGAGGTCGCTCAAGCCTCCCCAAAATTCAAATTTTCATAAAAAAAATCGATTTTTTTGTTGCCCACTTCTCACCCACGAATTTTACGTTTTATAATGTAAAAATTAACCTCGCGAAAGCTCTACCTGGCCAATGAATATTTAGTGATCGCTCAAGAGCTCCGAAATTCCAATTTTCGCAAATTTTTTTACTCTTCTCACTCATAAATATGACGCTTTCTAAAATTTTCAAACCAATTACTCCTTTTTCCTTTAGAAAAATATTTTTCAAATTGACCTCACACTTCTAACCCAAGAATTATAATCTTTGTTCTCATAAAATAATTCTTAAAAGCTCATGTCCGTGAACAAAATTATAGGTCGTTTTGTTCGTAAAACTGAAATGACAGCTGTTTTTCGCGCATCGTAATGCGTCCCACAGTAGTTGGTCTCGTTACTCAAACTGCGGGCTAATCGTAGCTATACTCTGTGACGAGCGACGCCATAATACAATAATACACAATAATACACAACAACACATATCGTCTAATTGGTGTTTGCTACAAATTATTATAATAAATTATTCAAAAAATGTAGCACTTCGCTGTTTATTTTGTTTTCATGCTACAAGGAATTATAGTGCATGCGAGACTTATTTTTTGGCGGAAATTCCGAATTTCGAAAATCCACTAAATATTCATTGGCCGGTTAGAGCTTTCGCGAGGTTAATTTAAAAATTATAAAGCGTAAATATTATGTGTAAAAAGTGGACGAAAAAAAAAGATTTTTTAATGAAAATTTGAGTTTTTGGGAGGCTTGAGCGACCGCTAAGGATTTTTTTAGCGCTGGCAGGTTCCGCAACAATCTTTTTTTTTTTCTTCAAAGAAGATAATTGGTTGGTGAATAAAGGGGAAAAAATAGAGCTGAAAATTGTGCCACCCTTATATATATATATATACTGTTTCCCGTTTCGTTATATAGATGTATATCTTGTGTTGATGCGAGACCAGAGGGTGACAGGATTGACGTACGTCCGAAACTCCGGCGCGTCAGGCAGCCGCATAATCGTCGATGATTGCCTTTTATTACGGTAACCGTCAAAGCACGGAGGGGAATCCGGTGAGAGTGCAGAGCGATGCGCGGCTCACCAGTTCGCGCATCAACGATGAATTCGGGTAAGAGTACCGAGCTGGAATTCCGGTCCAGTGCATCACCCAACCCCCCTCCCCCCTCCAGCCCCTGGCTCTTCCATTGCTCCGTGTTTCTCGTCCCTCGCTGCACTTTGATTCATTTTTTTCTCTCTCTCTCCCTCTCTCTCTTGCGGCCAACTGAGCATTTTTATATTTCGGAGAATCGAACGATACCACACGCAATCCGATCGTTTATTCGACGCGCCACTTGATAAGTTCCCTCACCACTCGCCGACTACCTTTTGTATCTTGTGATGCGAAGAGAAAATAAAACGTATCTCGCGTTATACGCGTTCCGCATCGAGATCGATACGTCGATTTGCTCTCTGGAGAATTTGAAATCACGATGAGTCGGATGCGGACGGGATAACGGCGAGGAACGCTTCCATTGAAATACCATGAGGCTGGTTCCGAACTTTGATTTTGAAAATTAATTGACGATGCGTGTTGGAAGCTACGAAGGAGGGGGAGGCTTTGCAATAGTGGGGGGATTGTTTTTGTTTGGCGCAACGATTATCATCAATGTTTGATATCGCGTTATTAGAATACAAATTTAGGGGAAATGGCGCAATCAGAAACTTTCACATTGCTTTTTCAGCACTTTGTGTCGAACGCAATTTACAATTTACAATTTTATTTAATTAATTATAGGTTAAAATTGAAATTTCATTTTTATTGAATGAATTATATTCGTAAATTGGAATTACAATTTTTTTAAATTAATTAAAATTACAAATAAAAATTACAACTTCGTTAGATCGATTGTAATTGAAAGTAAAATCTACAACTTCGTTAAATTATGTACGATTACAAATAAAATTTACATTTTTATTAAATATATTTAAATATTAAATTTATATATTAACAAATAAAAATTACGATTTGCTTAAATTAATCAGAATTACAAATTACCATCACAATTTTATTGTATTAACTATAATTGCAAATAAAAAATACAATTTCATTCAATTCATTACACTTACGACTACAAACTAATTAAACGCACACATTAAATAAACTTACGAATAAATACAAATTGCAAATCATTTACAATGAGAAATTGATTAAAATTACCAATGAATTCAAATTACAAATCAATGTAAATTACAAACTAACAACAATTACAAATCAACTATAATTTTATACATATTTAGAGCTTTCTCATAAAGGACTTGCTCATAGGGCAAGCTTTGTGAACGAAACATTTTTCCTTGATCAAGTTTCCTAATTTTTTAAAATTTTGTGATGTTTTTGACCATGTCCTTTTTAGGATATTACTTTGCTCAGGTTTATTTTCGACCCAATTATGGGCACAATAATTGCCACGAGAATAAAAAGTCCTTCGATTCAATGCTCATCCTACGTACGCTGATTTTCCTATGTCATCGTGAATTTTTTGTGTTTTCAATTGGGTACATTTTTGGTCCAAACGAACCCAAATATAGGCCTGAAAAAATATGCATAAAAATGAAGATTCCTTTGATCGAGGAAAATCGACTTAAAGAAGTTAAAAGATTTTTGCACGTTCCTTGCCCGCTACCTTTTGGACCCATTGGCAGTGTTGATCTCGGCCAACGGATCAGAGATATTTCCCCGATTGGTTTTGCCCGTATTCTCTCAACGTTGAACCGCCACACGCGATTCTCTCGTTTGCATCGCGGTGAACTCGAGCGACGAGAATGAAACGAGAGTAAACGTATTTTGATTTCCCCTGCTCGGTCCAGCCCTCTCCTAATCTCACACAGTGTGTGAGTTCTCTCGAAAACCTGCTATTAAGGGGAGAGCCTACCTTTAGGCGAGGAAAAAACTTGCTGATTTTCATGATTTTTTTTTTCGAAAGGAAAGAGTTCTTCACCTTTTTTGAAACTTGGGGTATGTTTTGCTACTAATTTTGGCTGTTACATGGTATTTAAAAAAAATAATCTTTAAAAGCTGGCTGAGGAATGGCACGGTCTACTAAACTGGTTGCGGCTGATGTTGTCCGACGGCGTGCCACATACCGTCGGCGGATTTAATCTGAAAAAAAAAACAACGGAAATGTTTCTCTCATTGACACTCATACGCAGAATATGAACCAAGAAAAAGTGAGAAATGTTGAAAATCGCTGAAATGGTACGCTTTGAAACAAAAAAAATTGGATTTTCCGAAAAAAATGACTACATTTGGCAATAAAAAAAGACTTTTTTTTTTTTAATTTTCCAAAAAATGTAGACTCCTGTTTTAGACAATAAGGTTAGACAGATTTATACCAAATTTCATCAGAATCGGTCGATTCGTTTTTTAGCTATATGTCACGCCAGTTTTCAAAATGTAGCTTAGAAAACCGTACCCCACCTTTGTCATCTCTAAAGATTAATAAATAAATAAAAATACGATGTAATAGTCAAAAGGAGTAATAAAACTTACCGTAAAAAGGGGTTACTTTGAACAGGTTGGGGAAATTTATTGTAGGTAACTTTTTTTTATATCCTAAATTCCAACTTGTTTTGCTAGATATAGAATAGAACAATGTGTCCTTTGACTATTAAATGTATAAGAAAGTCAAGCCCCCCCCCCCACAATTATATATTTTTGTAAAGTGTTGAAGTAACCTCGAGTGTGGGGTTTCTTTGATAAGGCATTGAAATGCAACTTATATAAAATATTAAGGGTTACTTTGACATCATTTTGATTTGAAAAATTAAGATTTTATGCATTATCCATGAAATTAAATGAAAAACAACGTTTTTTTAAAAATAAAATTGTCATCATTATTAACCCTCCGTGTTCACACTTCCGTAGAATAACATAGTGATCACACTGGGTAAAATTCACCCGGCCAAGTTCCAAATGCTTGCTGTCTGAAAACTATCAGTCCGATCGGGATTGACGAAAACTAGAAAATACATTGAACATTTTAGAACATGCGTAAAAAGTCGGCATGGTAAAAATAAAACAACATGTTTTGAAAAATCGTGAATAGGTCAATTTGTCGAAAAATACACCTTTTCACTAAAAAAAATCACAACTTTCTGAATTTTCGATATTTTCAAGTAAAATTGGAACAGGGGACTCGTAAAACGAACTTCCAGGGAAAAAATTGGCATAGTGGCACTTCAGACCCTCGCCTCCTGGAGGGCCGACCTTTAATTGAAACTAGGACCCATAGATATTTAGACCCAAAGTTAGGTCTGGGTAATATTTACCCACGGTGACCAAGGAGGCTTAAGGAAACATTTTATATAAAAATATAAGGTACCTAGGGTGCTATTATAGGCACTTAATCAGTCTTATAATTATCATTGATATCAAAATCAACTTTAACAACCTTATAATAAGCTTGAACAACAAATTTGACCAACAATAGAAAAAAGTTAAAAAATAATTAGTCTGTATCCTCGCGCACCACACTTTTGGCGCTCTGATAAAATAGCCCCAAAAACTGTCAAAGCTACCCTTAATGTCAATTTGACCTCGTTTTACGGTACCCTAAGTCGAAAAGAAGTGAATAAATCTTGCCTTAAAAAAATATCATGAAAATCAGCAAATTTTTTTTCGCCTAAAGGTCTTTCTCTTTTTCCATCGACCCAATGGCAGGTCCACACGGCTCGGAAACTTTGCCATACGTTAAACACCGCTCGGCCAAAAATTTCGAACAAAAACGCCCAATCAACTGCTTCGCACTGGCTACGAAGGTCCAGGTCGAGAATGTTCAAAAGACGATCCGGTAGCTGATGATGATCGCAGAGAGAATTTTCGACCACTGGTCCGAGCAATTCCGAATCCGGCTCGGATGTGATTCGAGAATTTGCCAAGTATATCCGAAACGCGAGATGCCTCGGTTCTCGTTGACGTTAACGTTCGTCAATCGCGTCCTGATCGACCGCACAAGACTCGAGTTATCACGCGATACTCTCGTTTGCTGATACTCATTTATTTGCGCGTATATACCGTATCCTGCGATCTGCATCGTCTTTTCGTAACCCACCATCCTCCGAGCAACTAATAATGTAATGCAGTAAAATATTTCGTAACGTCTCACTTTTTTTTCACCTAAAGATCAGAGGGCATACGTAGGGAAGAAGTGTATCCGTGGTGTACGAGGAACACTCCACATGCTTGCGAATGCAATTTAATATTATTTTACATGTGCAACGGTAATCTATCTGATATATATATATATATTCATATATATATATAACGGGTGTCCCATTTAACAAGCTTTAATTTAACTTGACTTTCTGTGAGATGCAAAACGCAAAATCGATATTTCACCCACTTCCCGACGACTTAGAACTCTAAAATTTTGCAAACATGCATCTAAAAGGTGACAATGCATGATTCAACTTAAAAATCATTAAAAAATATCTATAAAATGTTCTACTTTTCATGCAAAGTTAACGATATCTGATCATCCATATAAAATCCCACTAACACATGCAAACAAATTCGTAGCCGATTGTGTTTGTATGTGAAAAGTTTATGTGCAGCAATTAGTCGTAAGTTCAATCCCCATTACAGTATTTGTTATTTTTTACAAGCATTACATGTTCCTAACGTACAAACTCGTAAACTAGTAAACTTTCAGTAACAACTAACTAGTCAAATCAACTGAAGACTGAAAAGTAGAAAATAATTTATATGTAAAAAATATTTTTTACAAGCAAGCTTTTATTTAATGTACTAAAAGATAGAAAATAATATTTTTACCGAGTTACCTTCATGTGTCTATAAATAAAAGCTTGGGGCGCTCAAAATGTAGGCATATAATTAACATAAATCCATTAACATATCAACTGTATTGAATTTACTGTAAAACAAACTTAGATTTCTTAAATAAAAATCCTGAAACTGAGTATAATTGTGTGATACTAATTTCTCTAATTACTATTGTGCCGAATTAAATACGGTTAATGAAACTGAATTGATCAAATTTATTAAACATTTAAAAAGTAAAGCGCCTCGAACTATGACTTATAGCCACATATAGGTGGCATCGTAAAAAAAAATGATATTCTACTTTTTAGTCCATTAAATGCAAGCTTGTTTTTTAAAAAATAGTTTCTTTACGTACACATTTAATCTTACACTTGATTTATTTCGAAAAATACTGCTCCGCTAAAGTACTGAGGATAATAAAACTTTTAAAGATCAAAGGGGGACTTAAAAAATCTATATGGTCCAAAATTCAAGATGGCGACGTCAAGATGGCCGACATGTTTTTTTTTTAATGGGATAATAATTTTTTACCCAACCATTTATCAGGTCAAAACAAACAACTTTTGAGGAAAAAGTTTTTTGATACCGTTCATAATTTTTAGATTAAAATACGATTTTTCAGCCGAAGTGACCTTATCCTTCTTTGGGTTTCTTTGGTTTATCGAAAAAAAACCCAAACAAACTCACACCCACTTTTACACGAGGGATGTTGAAGACTTTACCTCTTCGTGTTACATTCTGGATAGCGCTGAAATGGTAAAAAAATGGTATGCTAACCAAAAAATTATGAACGTTATCAAAAAACTTTTCCCACAAAACTTGTTAGTTTTGAACTGATAAACGTTTTTTTGAAAAAATCATGACCCCATTTTTTTGTTAATGTCACCATCTTATTTGAGCTTTGAACGCCATTTTGAATTTTGGACCAAAAAATATTTTTTTTACCGTCTCCCTTTGAACTCTAAAAGTTTTACTATACTCAATACTTGATTGGAGCGTTCTTTTTCGAGATAAATCAGATGTTCTTACATATGGAGCAGTATTTTTCGAGATTTTTTAATCTCGAATTTATCTCGAAAAATACCGTTAAGATTAAAATGGGGCACCCGGTATCTATATGAAGAAAGTGTACTTTAAAGCCGTTGCATCTATTTTCGTTCGCTACCAGCAGGTATGGCTATTTCGAGGACGGTCCTTGATTATTTTGCAAGCGATTCGTCGATTTTGGGGACGATGTCGTCCTTGAAGCTTCGTTTTTCCATTAATCCAAATGTGATATTGGAGACATGCCGTCATACGTAGGGTTGAGTATGGGGACAACAGACTACTGTGAAGAGGAGTATCGAAATCGAGTGACTTCAAAGTCACCTTGCCTCGTGTGGATATAAAGATAGTTGCAGGCTATATTCATACGTGTACCCATAAGAACGTGTTACGTACTTGTACCTCGTAAAAAAGAGACGTAGGAAGCAACTGAGCTCGAAAGCAATATAGATTGGAACAGGGAGCATTGAGTGGATACTCTATACGTTCTATGCTCATACTGAGAGATGCAAATCGAGTTAACAGCGCAGCAGATTATAATCCGCCTGCTTGCGACTCATTTCTATGTACCATCCACGTGAAAAGCAAGGCTGAACCCTCTGGCAGAAAACTTCCTCGGGTATTAGGTTTTTGGATTGTAATGTGGTCGTGCGTGAAAAAAGATGTCCTCATCACTTCCGTGGAGAAATTTACAAGAAAGGAGCAAGTCGAAAATGAGGTTTGAAAGAATTTTGAGAAATCGTTGCAGTTTTTTTACGATTGAAAATTAACGATCAACTGGGGAAGACTGAATTATGTAGGATTTTATTTAGAGTCTGTGTGTTGGCTGGAAAGAAAAGACTGAAGGATTCGCTAAAGCTGACGAGGAAGTCAATTACGAATGTGTACGTATGTGCGATTGAAAAAAAAAAAAAAAAACAAAAGGATTCGGTTCGTTCGGAGCAGCAGGTATGTCATTTAAGGACTTACACCTGTTTGAAGTTTTTGAAAATATTGATTTTTGGTTTTCGACGCATTTTCAAAGTATCACACTTCGAAAATATTTTCTTAAAATTCCAAGTTGTTCCGTTCGAAATTAAGGGAGTTATAGGCATTTACAGATAGGTCCCACAAACCGACGAACTTTAAACGCGTTTTTCTCAAAATAACTTTTTCACATTCAGTGACCATGATATCTAAAAAATCACTGCACGGATCAACTTCAAGTTTTACAAGCTTTTTCTACATATCAAAAAGCAGTGCTTGAACGAAGCAATTTTTTTTATCAACGAAAATAGAGCGTTTCTTATCATCAAAATTTGTTAATTCACCTCGAACTGCGGTCATTTGAAAAAAAAATCCATTTTACCAAAACCTTTGTTCAAGCACCAGATAATTTCATGCAAAAACTACATGCGCTTGAAAAGTTTTTATTTCGGATGATTCGCTTCCAAGCAGGAGTGGTCTCTGCGAAGGAAGTTTTTCGAACATATAAATATTATGTAATACAAAAATTGTAAAAGATATTTAAAATAATACTCTCTAATGCAAAAAATCGTAAACCTTCACACGTTTCCCCACAAAAAAATTGCCGAAAATTCCTCATTTTCGGTCACGAGCTACGTGTAACCCATTAAAAAGAACCAGGGATATGTTGATGACAAATTCTCCAATGTCATGAAAAAATTCCTCGTCTGATAAAAAAGATACGAGAACACGGGGCAGCATGTTTCAACGTTAAGAAGTTATTCCGCGGTGTCAGTGACCAGCGTGTTTTGACAGTCGAGCAATTATTTCGTTCCAATTCCGCACCTGCGTTAGCCGCACTCTCGTCGAGATATTTATCGTCGCTCATTTCCTCGCGACTTTTCTCCCCGCGAGCGTGTCGGGGATCGCTTGTTAGTTGAGCGGATGCTGAAAGACAAGATTGAGACTCGCGTTTGAGCCAACGAACGGAGACGGAAGAGTGCGGGCGCAACGAAAAAAAAGGCGCGTTATGGATATATCGTATACTTGACGAAGTTATGGGAACGATATCACGCTCGTTGCGCGAAAGTGGCTTGGCCACTCGCCAGTTCTCTATCAGACGCGAGTCCAGCATCGCGCCAGTGCCTGCCGTTGATGCAGTCCCTCAGCTCACATCCGAGGATCTCGCACGAAGATGAAACTTGTTTGTATCAATTCCAGTTCGATCTGTCAATGCGGTATCCATCAGCGATGTAATTATTTCGTCGTGAAACATTGATGGCGCTGATGACCAAGCGTTTGATGTCCACAGAGGTTGATGACCAGGCCAGTAAGAAGGCTGCCTCGTTTCATCTCGACCGGTGTACAACGAGAATCCGCCAAAAAAAAACATCAGGAAGATCAAAAAGATTTGGCGTCGGGAATCTCAAGACTGCACCAGTTTTCTCTTGCCCTGATCACCGAAGAAAAAGCAAGCAGACGCCCAGAGGAGGCTGGAAGACTCAGAAATGAACAGCTCTCTCTCTCTCTCTCTCTCTCTCTCTCTCTCTCTCTCTCTCTCTGTCGTGCGTAATAGATCTCAGCAGCGTTGTCCACTTTGAGGTTAGATAGTTGCATCCGGAAATTCACAAACACCATATTCTACCCTATGGATAGAAAGTGAAGCAAAAATACAGACTTGTGACATTGCTGATGATGGACAATGAAAATTCAGGCTTCTACAGCACCACAATGTAGATGAGACTTCAACAGCCATTTGAACTTGATCAATAGACGTCTGCGGTTTTGCCAACTGCCAGTTTAGGTAGGTACATCTAAAAATCCTTAAAAATCTGGACCCTATTCGTCGTAAGTGAAGGGAACCACACACTTTTGGCAATGCTGATGATGGACTTGATAATGGAGGCTCCTACAGCACCACAACGTAGATCACACTTCAACAGCCACTTGAACAATAGACGTCTGCGGTTTTGCAAATTTCCAGTTTAGATAGTCGCATCTAAAAAACCACAAAAACCACATCTGCACCCTATTTATCGAAAGTTGAACGAAACGTCAGACTTCTCACAATGCTGATAATAGATTTGGTGCTAATGGACGCTTCACCATTACCACATCGTACATCAGACTTCAACAGCCACTTGAACTCAATCATGACTGGCTAGAACATAAAGTCTGTCCATACGAGTTCATATTTATCTGAATTCAAAACGGTCTGCGAAGTTCCAAATACCACTGAATTATTCATCCATCGTGATGATGCCGACGCCCAGAGGAGGCTGGACGACTTAGAAATGAACAGCTCTCTCTCTCTCTGTCGTACGAATTTGTGCGTAGAGTGGGATGCGTCAATGAGGAGAAACGAGGAGAGAAATCGCGAACGATAGCACGCCGTCGAGAGCGCCAGCAGACGCTGCTGCACCCGCAGCTTCCAGCAACTCGTGAAGGGGCGAGAGAGAGAGAGACCGACATGGCAAAATACAGAAGATGATGAAAAACTAAAGGAAAGAAGGAAGCAAAAAAGGAACAAATGAAAAGTTGAACTTGTGCGAAAGAGGAGAGAGGGAAGAGGGGCCAAGGAAGAGAAGATCAAGTGAAGAAGCGAGATAAGGATAAGAAACGAAAGGAACGGTTGCGCGGGCAAAGGAGAAACGGAACGAATGAGCACAAGCTAGAAGGCTGTGAGAGGGGCACGCCTGACGCCTGGCCCGCGCGCTTGTGTGCTTTCTGCTTTCTGCGTGGCCTTCTTGGCTCCTCTCCACCCGGGGATACTATAGTCCCAAGAGCAAGCACCAGCAGCCGAAGGTTCAACGACACGCCTCGCCTCGCCTCCTTCGTAGTAAACAGCTTGGCGTAGAACCGACGTTCTTCTCTCTGCTTCTGAAGCAAGACTTGCTGCTGCTGCTGCTGCTGCCGTTCCCGCTGCCTTCTAGCTTTCAGTGATTCTCAAACTGGACAACGTCGATGTTTTTTTTCGTTCCGAATCAAAGTTGCGTTATGGTGCATCGACGTATACCGATTGGCAAGTCACAATCAGCCGAGAAAGGGAAGATTGGTTGGGTGAGTATGTTATGAGCAACTAGAGCAGGATTAGTGGTCGCCTGAACCTGGCAGTTCCGCAACTCGAGTTCGTGCACCCGATGATACCGACAAGGTCGGCAAGTCTCGATGACCCGTTGGATCTTTCGAGCGAAAGAAAAATAGTTGAGTTGAGGCCTGCCTCGAATGCTGCGGGTTCCACTGTGGATATGCGATGGACCATCGTGGGCCTCCCTACGACCGAGCAATAACGACGATCCTGTCTCATATCAGTATCGCCGAGTTGACTGTTGGTCATTGACCTTCCTCTTCTTCCCCTTCTATCGTGAGCCAAGTGAGGATAAACAAGTCGAAAGAGAGGTCTTCCCGGTTCCCCTCGCTTAGATTATTCGCTCTCTGTCCCTCCATCTCATTCTCTCTCTCTCTCTCTCTCTCTCTCTCTCTCTCTCTCTCTCTCTCTCTCTTTTTCTCTTTCACTGTGTCTCTGCCTCCCTCTGGTTCTGTCCCTGCTGGACCGATCCACATGTTGGACTCGTTGACTTCGTAAATTCGCCGGGTGCAAGCGCAATGTACAAGCTGCTTTGATCGTAGCGGATGTTAATTACTTGGACGCACGTAATTTCGCCTGGAGCCGTTGGACGAGTATGTGGCTTGCCACGCTATTCGATGCTACGATGTGATTTTCAAGTGGAATGGTAGTAATATTGCGCTTAAAGCAAACCGTGTTACTCATCTTCGAGAAACATTAGCCGGTCGGTTTTCTCGGCCAGCGAACCGACGTACTCCGTGTCTCGATTACTTGTGGTGCGGGCTTATGCCATTCGTGATGCTATGTGCGCTCTCCGGTAGGATGAAGGACGCTGTTTACCCGAGAGTGGACCGGACGAGGCAGATTAAACCACGTGACCGCACAAGCGATAGCGGTGTTAGAGCGAGAGGGATATCCATACGGTCTCATTAACTCTTGAATCGAGTGATTGCTGTATCGCTGATCTCAATCGCGAGCACGCCCTATGATCACCAATGAAGGTTGAAGTCAAGCACAACACCAAATGGGATAGTGATCTTTAGAGAAGCGGATCTTTAACGATGCTATCAACGGAAATCCACAAATACCATGTACACTATTCGTCGAAGTGGAAGTGAAAAGGTAGCTTCTGGTAATGGATGACACTTGAAGTTGGTCAATAGATCTCAGCAGCTTTGACCACTTTGATGTTAGATAGTTGCATCTGGAAATCCACAAACACCATATGGGCACCCTATGGATCGAAAGTGAAGTGAAAATACAGACTTGTGACATTGCTGATGATGGACTTGGTGAAAATGGAGGCTTCTACAGCACCACAATGTAGATGAGCCTTCAACAGCCATTTGAATTCGATCAATGGACGTCTACGGCTTTGTCAACTGCCAGTTTAGGTAGGTACATCTAAAAATCCACAAAGATCTAGACCCTATTTATCGGAGGTGAAGGGAAACGACATACTTTTGGTACTGCTGATGATGGACTTGATGGTAATGGAGGCTTCTATAGCATCACAACGTAGATCAGACTTCAACAGCCACTCGAACAATAGACGTCTGCAGTTTTGCCAATTTCCAGTTTAGATAGTCACATCTAAAAATCCATAAAAACCACATCAACAACCTATTTGTCAAAAGTGGAGTAAAACAATAGACTTCTGACAATGCTGATAATAGATTTGGTGCTAATGGACGCTTCACAATTACCACATCGTACATCAGAATTCAACAGCCACTTGAACTCGATCATGACTGGCTAGAACATAAAGTCTGTCCATACGAGTTCATATTTATCTGAATGCAAAACGGTCTACGAAGTTCCAAATACCACTGAATTATTCATCCATCGTGATGATGCAGCTGCCGTGTCGAGTCTTCATAGCTTACTGCATTAAGTGGTTTAGTGTATCAAGTGAAATCCGATTCACGCACGATTATAGACGGAACTTTGTACCGGTTCGCCACGTCAGTTAGTGGACTCTTCAAGAGGATCAGAGTCCCGAGTCGTTGCACTCAAAATCCACGACGCAATAACGCAGGAGGACGTAGTGCTCGTGGACTTCACGGCTCTCCGAGAGGTAGACCGGTTCGTCAGGGCTCAATGATCCGATGCGAGTAAGGAAAAATACCAAGTCTCCGGATCCCGGAGTTGTTCACTTCGGTGAGCAGAGGGAAGTTTCAGAAGGACCGAGAATTCGAACATGGCGTCCCATCGTTGTTGCGGTGTGACTGTAATGATCGTAGAACTTCTGCGGTATTGTAATAATCATCCCGTTTGGTAGATGCTACTGATGCTAAAAGGCCTTCAATAATGGAAGGCGTAGAACCAGCGGTTTCTTCGCTATTGTGAATCAGCTCAGATGGCTGTCCTCGTTCTATACTAACTCATCAACCATCGTATGGTTTTCAACTTGGATTTGTGAGGGACCATCCTAAGTCACCATAAATAAATTTCTAGAGTTGCACAAATCACTCGCTTTCTCTTTGCCAACGCAAGTCCAAAGATACACTAAGCAAAAGTGCAGTAAAAATGTAACAACGTATGGAAAACTCGGCTTTTGATTGACGTAAAGCCAAGAAGGAAGATTATCCCTTAAAGTCATATCGATGTAGATAGAAAGGATTGACTACCCTGCAGCTACTGGACTTAAAGGAGTTTATTAAAGTAAAAATTACAGAATCAGTCATCCTTATACTTGAAATAAGGAAGCTCGAAAACCAATTTGCAGAATGGAGCGGTGAAAAGTGTTAACGTGAACAGGCATGTAGGATGGATGATCCCATCAAGGGTTCTGAAGTGCTTTCTGATGAATTGACTTCTGCAAGATTTGCAGAAAGTGTGTCTCACAGGTGTGAGGCCAATCTGAACGAAGAGCACAATGGTGATGTGCTGTAATTAAGCAACACACATTTAAGAATTGTGCGGTTCTGCTCCATCAGGCCCTGTGGTTTTCGAACTACAATGATTGTCCTGGGTACACCTAGGCATCAAGAAAGTAATTGAAAGAAAAACATTCATACAGAACTCTTCTCCACAGGGAATGAGAAAAACTGAGAGCAATTATGTGGAAGCATGTGATATTTTTTCCTTCCGATTTACTTAGGTCTACACGCAAATGGAGCGAAGTCTGGAGCGAAAGATGAATGGTGGAAAAAATATGGTCGACCCATAAACACGGGAGCTGATTACACCATCCGATTCGATATAATGATCGGTATATCATAGTAATAATAATCGTCCGGTCGTCCTTGAATCAAGGCTGTTAGAATCTCGTCTTGTATACCTATCACAGAAGAACAGGAGCAACAGCACTGAGCAACATATCATCAGGCTGAGATGGCTTCCTGTCCTAATTGCTCGAAGGCAACCGCTTGTTATCGCACACAAACAGAGCCAAACGTTCGTTCGCCTCGTCCCTTCTCGAGGCACGGCGCTCATTCGATCTCGTATCCTCGTGTCGCATGCAAAACCCGCTCTACTGGCTTCCTTTGCGCACTTCGTTTTCCGTCCTTCGAGATCCACACGCCGTCCGGAGTTAGGGTTTAATATCTACCGACCTTTTTTTTCCTTCTCCAGAAAGTCTCGCAATCTCTGCATCGATCGATTACACGCGTCAATTTTTTTTTGGACTCGTTTCCTTTGGAGCCGCCAGAAATATTGTTGGAAGATCACCTCTGGAGATTCGTAATATAGACTTAATTATTGTTTAACGGTTTCTCGTATGCTGTTGCTTGAGAGGTACTTCGGTGATTGGAAAATACGATTAATTCATGCTCGCGCGAATTTTCATTGAAACGAAAGTCGCCCTATCGAGGCGATCGGATCCGGGTGATTTGAAAATCAAACTAATATTAGGAAATTGGTTTTTTTTCAGATTGGGATAAGTGTCGACTCGAATCATTTTTGGAAATTTTGTCTGTCTTAGCGCAGCTGACATGATAATGGATTGAGATTTTTTTCTTCAAACTTTCACGACAAACTTTATTATACAGATAAAAAGTTTGTCAATTCAATGTTCTACTGCTTTCACTGTACTCGCTAACAAACGTCTCAAAACAAGCCTTCTTTTAGAAGAGCTGGAGGGGCTTTAGTCCTCAAAGTAGAAAATGCATGGGCTGATAAAAATTTAAATTACAATGGAGTATCACCACGAAATAACAAGCCACAAAGTAACGGATCAATTATATTTTACATGTTATTCCTTCATCTTATTCCGCGCCATTATTCACAAGGAAAACCGCAAACAAAAAGTAGATAAAGCCTGAAAGCAATTTTCGACATACCAAGTTAGAAGAAAAAAATCTCAATCCATTTTCACGTCAGCTGCGCTCAGGCAGACAACATTTCCAAAAATGATTCCAATCGACACTTAAGTATACAACTTTTTTTGTATTTTTTTTTGTATAACAAATAGAGTAATCTTTTGAACATATACTAATAGCTATGTAAATGGAAATGAAAATTAGAAGAAACATTTTTTAACCAAGATCGTGCAAATTCGACTAAAAGCTTTGATTTTTGAGCAAAAAATCACTTGAATAATTGTTTGTACAAAAAACTTAATAACCAACCGCAAATTCTGTTCGCAGTTCCATGGAGAATGCTCTAAGAAGAATCACGTTGAAGTTTGCATCGTTGGAATGAAACGAAAATTAATTTTCGTTTAATTGCACACCGTTTATTTGGTTAATATATGCCGTGTAAATAACTCAAACATTTTTACGTATTCTCATTACAGATTTACGGCCTCAATTTGAAAAAAAAAATCCTTTGGATAAAGATAAAAATCAGGAAATAAAAATAGAATTTAAAAAATCGTTGTATTCGAACGATGCATACTTCACAGTCGTCTGAGAAGATACGTTCAAAATTTCAAGTAAATCGTGCATATTTGGCTGACTTACGTTTCCGGCCAGTTTAAAAAACATGGTTTCGAGAAAGTCGCCTTTAAAGTTTGAACTAAAATTTAGCAATAGAAATTTTCGATCGACCTTTAATTTGCAATGCCAGCACCATACATTTCGCCTCCCAAATTAACATCGTCCTCGTTATTTCTTTTTCTAAAAGGTTGCAAATCCTCCAATGGCTTTACCTGTTAATTATCAATTTTTCAATTTCCTCTCATCATCGGCTGATATCGTTATCTATCCAAAAAAATCGATTGCCCCAATAACACAGGTGAACAAAAAAATTGAGTTTGTATTTTAATAAATAAATGTTGATTCTATACATCAAATAGTCTTTTTTTACATTGATAAATAAGTCTTAAAGTTTTTGGTTGATAGTAAAATCATCAGATAGCAGCACGTTCGAATAACAAGAGCAAACTTTATCTGGTAAAACTATTTATTTTTATAAGTTACTTGGAAGAAATCAATATTTGACATCTAGACCCTAAACCCAAAATTTGAGTTGACCGATGTAATTCATTATTTCGACATCGAAGTCGCCCTCCCGCGTTCCATTTTTGTATCTGCTTTATATAGGGTGTTTGGCGCATGGACCGACGCATTTTTTGAGGGAATTGGGGGAGGGGATCATTTGCTATTTTTTTCACCCTTAGACCCTATGTCCTAAGTGTCAGGGTAATTGAGATATGATTTTTTTGCTTTTTTTAATCACCCGAAATTGCGCCCTTGAAACGTCATAACTTTTCTATTTGTGGTTGTTATAGCACGACATAACTTTTGTTGTATTCTGCAATGTATGTTTACTATAAATAAATCATTATTTCATATGATTGGTTTCAAGAAAATGACTCTTGAGCTTCGAGAGACTTAAAAATGTGTAAATGTATGAAAAAAGTCAACGTTTAAATTCATCATAAAAATAAATTATTCTCTTCATTTTGACCACATAATGAATGATTTCTATGACATGTAGCATACCGTTGGAAAGGGTATAAACTAGAGAACTTTTTAAAACAAAGCCAAGTTCAAAATTGCTTTTATTGTTTTTTACAATGAATTCAGTATTTTAAACTTTTTATACATTTACGTATTTTTAAGACTTTGGAAGCTCATGAGGCATTTTCTTGAAACCAATTGTATCAAATAATGATTTATTTATAATAAACATACATTGCAGAATACAACAAAAGTTATTTCGTGCTACAACCATAAATAAAAAATGTATTACGATTGAAAGGCGACATTTTGGATAATTAACAAAAACGAAAAAAAAATCATATCTTAATTACGGTGACACTTAGGACATAGGGTCTAAGGGTGAAAAACTAGCAAATGACCCCCCCCCCCAATTCTCCCAAAAAGGTAGCTGCCAAGCGCCAAACACCCTGTATACACCAATCAACAAGCGTTGAGTTCATTTCGCGACTTTCGGAGTAATTTGCCAATGTCACGTTCCTTTACAAAAAAAGATGCCGTGTCCATCTAAACATCAATAAGATAATTTCATCGTTTTTTTCGGTCTGCGTACTCGACCTCATAAAATTTATTAAGCGCACCATCGATCATCGAAAATCCCAACACGCGGTCCACATCCAATCCACAGACGACGCAACAAATCCTGGCCGAGAATAAAATTTATTTTCGGATTCGGGACGAACGTCCACGAATAAGGGTCGCGGTTACGAGACCCGCCGGGATCTCCATCCGCTCGTAATATTCGTTCCAAATTCGAGAGTGCATTCGGGAGTGCATCGCCGCGATGATGCAACGAAAGTTTGGCGACCGCTCGCGAGGGACGGTGGCGCAGAGATCAGGGCGAAGAGAAGGAGCTGTGTACACGCGGAGTGCGCGCGGTCGATTGTGTTATGTTAATTAAAATTTATGAAGTTTCCGGGCGCGGTACAAGTCTCGCAATAGCTGTTGGCTTTTGCGCGCTCTGTCTACGCGAGAGCAGCATCTCCGCGCAAACACAACGATATCGTTCATACCGCCGGGTCTGCGCCTCCGCCTGGCGGTTAGGGTAGATCTACAGTACGGGCGCAATTAATATAAATGATGGATTATTAGCCAAGTCGTGGAGCAACCGTGTGGGACGTCGGGAATAGCGCTACCCTCGGCCAGAAACAGCGCAGTGAATGAGCTTGCGAAACCAAGTGAATAAGAGATATTATTGTGCACGCCTATGTGTCAGTACTTTAATCAACGGGATACTGAACTTGGTCGGAGCACTTTCGAAAAAAAATATATATTTACTTATATCTTTGTACTATAATTTTATTGAATTATATTAAAATATTATTTTCTTAATTATATTAAAATGATAATTATATTTTAATAGAATTATATTTAATTATATTTTTTATTATTTTTTATTTATTGTAGCTTCCATTTATACAGGATCCTTCCCCTTATTAGATCCCCCACCACATTCCACTTCACATCCCATTAATTATATTGAAATATATATTTTTTTATTTTTTTTACACATATAAACATTATATTTTGATATATTTAATCGCAGAAATACTTTGCCAATATGTTAAAGGAAAAAAACGAACTTCGTACACACACATTTCGTTCCTATCAATTTGACGTACCCTGTGTGGGAATATGTACTTGTGAATTTCGACGGATTAGCTTGTCGCCAGGAAAAATACGAATTTTCGTGAATTTTATCTTAAAAAAAGTATACAGGTTTTCGGTTTTTTTTACATTAGGGAGTATGGTTTCAAATATCTTTTACAATTTTTGTATTGGAAGAAATGTATAAATGTATCAGATGCAATGGTTTGTCCAGACCCCTGTTTGTACAACGTCCTTCGCGATGACCACTGCTTCCAACGGTATGCTACATGTCATAGAAATAATTAATTGTGTGGTCAAAATAAAGAGAATAAGTTTTTTTTATAGTGAATTTAGAAGTGTTTATTTTTCATACATTTACACATTTTTTAAACTGGAAGATCAAGAGCCACTTTCTTGAAACCAATTGTATTAAATATGATGTGAATGATTTATTTATAATGACCATACATTGCAGAATACAACGAAAGTTATTTCTGCTATTACGGCTATAAATAAAAAAGTTATGACGGTGTAAAGGCGAAATTTCGGGTATTAAAAAAAAGGAAAAAAAAAACAATTATATCTCAATTACCGTGACACTTAGGACATAGGGTCTAGGGGAAAAAAATTGCAAATGACCCCCCAAACCCCCCCAAAAAATGTGTCCTGTTATGAATGAATAATCTTGCAATTGTCGATAGGTCAGATCATGTCCTCCTAATGCTGCAATTTCAGTTTAATGAAAGTTCCACGGTTGTCGAGATTTTGGGCTTTGTGTTATTTTTTTTTAAGTCATCTGCTTTTGGTTTTTCGCATGCCATTTCTACAAATGATATGAATCGACAATAACTAAGCAACTTTTTAAAGTGCACTGAGAAAAAAAACAAATGAATACAAAAAATATATTGGTTGATTTAAATGAATGTCTGATCGCGGAGTGCCAGCGATATATGAGATTGTTACAATACTATAAAATATTGGAAAATGTGATTGATTCAAATAACATATTATTTTATTTGGAAATCCCTTCTGTTCTCTGAATAATTAAGCGGTTGCTACATTTTTATTTCATACACGAATATAATCAATAGAATGAACTATTTCTTTACTACATCGAAACGAATATGCCATGAGACGTAAGTTTTTCAATTTGTTTTAAATCTTTTTAAAAAAGTGAGCATTAGAATGATCATCCACGATAATAGTGGAGAGAATGTCAGATATCCAATGGAATATTCATGAAGAGAATATGAGATATTCAACTGATAAGAACAGATACTACACATTGATCTTAGCCACAGGCCAAGAAGCAATACTCTTTAGAGTTTCTCCGGCGTTTCAGTAGATTTTCGGTTCGCGCTACGCTTACGAGAAACGAGCGCGCGTGCGGCTTCTAGCGGTTACTCCGAGAACTACGGGTTTCCTCACACCTATAATTTCCGTGGCGTTCGGCCATGATTTGGTTGAATTTTTTCAACCAAATGCGCAAGAAACAAATTCTATTTTCGCATAATTTTTTTATCCAATTCATACATTTGCTTAATATTTTTCAATCAAAATAAAATAATAATATTTTAACGAATAATGTACTTGAAAATCGATATCGGATATAGTGAAAAAAAAAAAAATAACATATTTACTCAATAGAAATTTTATCGGAATCAAATGAGTGAAATTCAATTTTTCTTGTATACTCGAATTAACAATATTCATGTTATAAATTGATAAGCTTTTTTTGTTCATTGCAGAAAAGGCATTCAAAACTATATAATTTGTTCGCGATAATTTTTTAGATAGTTTCAATAATATATTGTTCTCAGCTAACAATATATCTTTTGAAATGTTATTAAATGTTATTAAAGTCAATAGCGTTTTATTTGGACTGATAAATTCGATTATTTACACCAACAATTTTACAATTGAATCAACGAAATTTTATTCAATAACACCAATGATATTGGATCAATGATTTTTTTCTCAGTGTAATTGGCACGATATGCGTAGTACACTTTTTTACACCCATCAGTCATATGCTCGAATTGGTTTGTTTGAAAATTCTGCATAAGATCTTTATTCATAAAGTTTCCTCAACATTTAAGGTTAAAAAGAATACTTTTCTAGATAAAACAAATAACCAAGAGCATTTTTTCAAAAACCGGGTCAAAAAAGTTATTATTTGTAGAAATGGCATACGAAAAACCAAAAGCAGATGCTTTTATCTCGAAAAACGTGGGACTTATACTGAAGTGAAATTCCAGCATATAGTAGGACATGATCTGACCTATCGACAGTTGCAGGATTATCCATTCATAACAGGACACCCTGTATATATATATGTATATACTTGGTACTTGAGAAAAGCGTGGGCACTCGCGCACGTATCTCGCAAAAGGCGAGTGCATAAAAGAAACAATATCCTCGAGTCTCGAACATTTCGCTCGTGCGCTCGCTAAGATTTTGTGTGTGAGAGCCGAACGGTCGCCGGCCAGACTGAGCGAACGCGCACGCATGCCGCATCCGCAAGATTAATCACCCGCGTGACCGCAACGTGCGTATACCACATATTACATACATATACATATACATATACATATATACATACATATATATATATATGTATGTATATGTATGTGTGTGTGTGCATATATATATATATATATATATATACATATATAGCGGGCGTGTATTTTGCACTCTGTACACGTGCGTGCATGAGTACATATAGCTCGGTATCGCTAGTTCCCTCTGGCTCAAGCTGTGCGGGTAATCGGAGAGGCTCACGGAGGAATAAAAAAGCTCGAGACCCAATCGCAAAGATCATAAGACGAACTGTAGTCGATGGAGGTTATAACTTTACTAGTTGGTAACGATTGGCATTAGAAGGATATTTCAATATCGTACAAAAATAATCGCACTTGGTCCCGAGTAGGTATGATTTTGTATCCAAGTATTTATTCGGATTTTTTTACGTTTTTCTCAAAGTTATGGGCGATAATTTTCATCGGCGTTAAGGGTTGTGGTTAATAATTACATGGGTGTAAGAGTGCCAGTAATGGTTACCAAGCAACGTATGTGAAAAATGGTGGTCGATAAGATTTTCTACGGGTGTTGCATTTTGTCGAAGAGAATAGTCTTATTCTTGATTAGTGAGACAGTGATAGTTGTATTTGCGGAATCAAATTTTTATTCTTAAATGGTTCTTCGAGAAAAATAGCTGATTTTCAATGGTTATTGAAGAAAATGAATATAGTGCTGCCAGTTTGATTAATTTTCGTCTCGTTTTACCTTTTATAATAAAATAATTTCGATATCATTTTAATAATAAAGTTATTTGTACTTTGAAAGTAATTATACTTCAATAATCATTAGAAAACAAAATAGCGAGCCTTAATGCCACTTTTATTACCGTTCATCTCGTTTTACCTTTTATCTGAAATTATTTCGATATTATTTTGGTTATATAAAAATCTTTATTTTTTAAATAATTACTCCAACAATTGTGAGTCATGATGAAAATAGTTATTTTTAAATAACTATGGAAAACAATAGCGAGCCCTTTAGCCACTTCTATTTATTTCCATCGCGTTTCACCTTTCATAATGAAATAATTTTTACATAAATTTAACAATAAAATAGTTTTGATTTTTTAAATAATTAGTCTTGAATAATTATGGCTCCTGATACAAATTGATCCTGATAAAAGTTTCTCTTCAATCATTATTGAAGAATAAATATAGCCGACCCTGACGGTACTTTTATTAACTTTCGTCTCGTTTTACCTTTCGAGAAAAAAATTTTGTAGATTTTTAAAATAATTTTTTTATACTTGACTTCGAAAATATAATTCTAATAAATAAAAAAATTGATTTAATTAAAAATTATTAACTTTCAATAATTACTCAATAATTGTAACTCTCCATAAAAATAGTTACTGTCAAATAGTTATTTTAAAAATAAATAATGGGTCCTGATGCCACTATTATCAATTTTTGTTTCATTTCACCTTTCATAATAAAATAATACTGATATCATTTTTATAATAAAACGATATTAATATCATCTCGATATAATTTTTACATACCGTTAGCAATACGGGTCTTCTCAAATGTTACACGTAGGCTATAAAAAAGTCATTATAAAGTCCAACAAAAGAACAAATTCGAAGCCTATGATAAGGAAGTTTGATCGTCGCATACGATCAATGGTTAAAGGGAACAAAAGTTCCCGAGGATTACTCATCACCATTATTCGAACGCACTGCCGCCTTTCCGAGTGTGGCTGTCAGTGAGCAAAAAAAAGCCAGATCTCCGATCAGCATGGAAGAAAAAAACGCGAACGAAAAAAAAAAAAAAAAAAAAAAAAATTGGATGAACGACGGTTAGAAAACAGACGTACCGTGACTCGAGGAAAGAGCAGGGGGAGGGAAGAGAACGGCCGAGGGGGCAGCGGGGATTGCGTCCGAATCTGCATATCACGGCATCGTAATGCGCTCGATTAAAAGGATACGCGCGTGTGTTCGCGTTTTTTTCGTTCGTCAATTCATACACATTGTTTTTTGCGATACCTCCCCCAACCTCGATTTATCCTTTGCTTTCCAACCCCCGGTTTTTTTTTCTCGACCATCCGTCAATAGGGAACTCGCGTTGGTACAGCTCGGTGCGAGGCTGCTCTTCACAAAAGACACACGACCCTCGCTGTGGCATAGCAATAGAACGACAAAAAAAACCCGCGTGCGAGTGAGAATCGAAAGGGGTCCTATCTTTTTCTCTTTTTTTTACATCCCTCGCGCACGATCTACCCTCACCTCCGATTCAAACGTCGATCGGACATATTCGATAGACAAAGCGTTTCGAAAAAAGCGAAGAAAAAAACTGAATTGAATTAGAATACGTGCTCGTTGAATTTGAAATAATTTATAGCCGTTGCGAGGACGACAGTTTTTTTTTTTTTTTTTATTGCATTCACGATCGTATAGGGGGAACTATAACGATAATCTAGGGACTTTCGGTAACAGGATTTAATCGAGTTGATGAGGAAGTCAAACTCGATATTGTTACATCCGTTGTCCATCTCTTTTTTTCTTGCACAATTGAAACAAGTTGAGTGCACTAAAGAAGCAATAAAATTGTTTTACTTTAAATTCAATCTCGTTGGCGTTCTCCAATTTTTACGAATTTTTTTACGTAACTTTTTACGAAAATTTGTACGTTATTTTTTACGATAATTTTCAGGTAGTTTTTTACATACATTTTTATAAGTATCAGGATCGTGCAGAATGCTGCAGTCACACTAAACTTCCAATCGCCCAGCTGGATATTTTTTTTATCAACGAGCTACCAAGGCGAGGAAAAAATGGTTGAATTTCGTGTTTTTTTTTAAAGGAAAGATTTCTTCACCATTCCTTAGACTTAGGGTACGTTTTATTACTACTTTTGGCTGTGACATGGTATTTTTTAAAATTAATCTTTGAAAGTGGCGGATGTGTGGTATGGTCTTCTAACGGGGTTGCGGCGGATGTTGTCAGACGGCGTGACGCGTAGTTTCGGCGTATTTAATCTGAAAAAAAACAACGATCATTTTTCTCTCATTAACACTCACATGCAGAATATGAACCAAGAAAAAGTGAGGAATGTTGAAAATCGCTAAAATGGTACGCGTTGAAACAAAAATATTATATTTTCCAAAGAAATTGCCTATATTTGGAAATAAAAAAAGTACGTTTTTTTAATTTTCAAAAACGTTTATGGTCATATTCTGGACAATAAGGTTAAACAGATACATACCAAATTCCATTAGGATTGGTCGATTAGTTTTCGAGCTATACGTGGCGCCAGTTTTGAAAATGAAGTTTAGAAAACCGTGCCATACCTTTGCTATGTTTAAAGATTTAAAAAAAAATGCCATGGAATAACCAAAAGTAATAATAAAACATACCCGAAGTCTCAAAAATGGTGAAGAAATATTTCCTTAAAAAAAAAGATGAAAATCAGCAAAAAAAATTTCTCGTCCAAAGGTATCTTCCCCCTTAATCGTTATCACTAACGTTGTAGTTTGATATGAAAGTGATAAACTAGGAACAAAATGAAATTCGACCTGCCACTCGATCACCATTCTCCTAGTCGACCTATCAACCATGTTTTATTGCTCGAGACTCATCAGATAAACATTCAAAGCCACCAAATATCAACAATACCGAGCGAAAGAATTCTACCGAAAAGAGCGATATCGAAAATGGTCGTTTGGAGCGTGGCTGAATTCGCGCGAGGTCATCGACCCCCATCTCCTCCCGAAATAGCCGGAGCTCGGGCGCGTTGATATAAAATTCAGGAATTACTGCAACTTGAAGAAACGTCGGAGAGCAAGGAACGCGAGTATTTCTTGGCTCGAGATCCTTCGTAAAGGCCTTCATTGTACTGCTCCCGATGTTATGCTACTCTCATCTTGTACATGCCATCTTCTTGCCTCTTATTTCACTCGCGTTAGGCCGCCGCTGCGGGCTGAAACGTTCAACGAGTGTACGCGTCTGTGTCCGTAACTGTGTAGGTACTCGGTTTCTTCCTCTGGTTTTTTCATCTCCCCTTCTCCTTCTCTCTCTCTCTCGTCGCATATACGACCTGACTAGTGCAACGCGGACACGCAAGCGCGTGTAAGAACCGAAAGCATCGCCACGTGGTTTCCTCGTTCGCGCATCTTTCGTAAATTTTCACGTATGTGCGAAAGTATACATGCATGTATACACATACTATTAACGCACACTTAATCAGGCCCGTACGTATCTGCCTTTCGTCTGCGAGGCTTGCTTGCTTTCTATATCCCTCTCACGTTCGAAGAGCTTTTTTTGCTCCAGAAATACGGCCCCTTGCACCGTCCGTCACGCTCACAGCTGTCCCCGTTGCCTTGCATCGCGTATGTACACATATACCTACGCACACGTATATATAAGATGGGTGGGTATGCACGTACGATCGAAGAGTCCAATATGTATGTATTTGTATGTGGGTATGATACACATGTGGGCACGAAGGTATCTTTTTATTACGTTCAAACAATAACGACCATTGTTGCTTGAGTTTGTGAAAACCGGGTGGATACTCTCTTGAGATCTCCGTATCGAGATCTCCCGCACTCCTCTGCTCTCCTTTGCTCTTCATCCTTGGCCGTAGACGGAAAACTTTCCCGCCTTTAACGGCGAGAGAGTCAAATGACAAGATGAGGGACGTGGAAGAAAGAGGTTAATGTCCGTGTGAAATATTGGAGTGATTCGTTTCTTGAGTCAACCACCGTTGGGCCAAGTGCAGCAATTCGTCGAGTCTTTAAGCTTGTCTCGTATGTATGGTGGCTGTTCAACGGAAAAAGTGCCGACTGGGTTGGGAACGGTTGAAAGTGAATTCTTTAAATCTCGTAGATACGTGCGCGGGGCTAAAGAACGAAAATTATCGGGTAAAGAGTACGAGTGTTTTTTTTTTTGTTTCATTTCGAATGTTCTCGTCTCATCGCTTTCAATTGTACACCACACTGGGTACTACTATTTGTCATTCCTTGGAGTCTTCCAAGAGTGTTAGCCACAGCCAGTCTTTACTAATGCACTGCCGTGTCGTATTTGCACGAGGGCAAAGGGAAACTGTGAAAAACCTGTGCCGAAACAGACAGCGCTATTATTACTGAGTTTTAGTTTTACTATATTCACCATTGGAATCCTGGTGAAACTACCTGCCGCTCAGTAGATGGGCCGTGAGCCTGTGCGCCGACGGACTACTGAGCCGCTCAGTAGTCGGGCGGCGTACCAGCTTACCATGCGTTCACTACTGTTCCAAGTTCCATACCTATCGATATTGCGACAGCAGTGGGAGCGTGAAAAGCCAGTGCGCCAGCGAACTAGCTTACCATGCATTCACTAATTTTGCATGTTGCATACCTATCGATATTGCGACAGTCGTGGGTGCTCGGAAAGCTAGTGCGCCGGCAGACTACTGAGCCGCTCAGTATTCGGTCGGCGCACTGGCTTTCCAAGCACCCACGACTGTCGCAATATCGATAGTTATGCAACATGCAAAATTAGTGAATGCATGGTAAGCCAGTTCGCTGGCGGACTACTGAGCGGCGCAGTAGTCCGCCGGCGCACTGGCTTTCCACGCTCCCACTGCTGTGGCAATATCGATAGGTATGCAACTTGGAACAGTAGTTAACGCATGGCAAGCTAGTACGCCGCCCGACTACTGAGCGGCTCAGTAGTCCGTCGGCGCACAGGCTCACGGCCCATCTACTGAGCGGCAGGTAGTTTCACCAGGATTCCAATGGTGAATATAGTAAAACTAAAACTCAGTAATAATAGCGCTGTCTGTTTCGGCACAGGTTTTTCACAGTTTCCCTTTGCCCTCGTGCAAATACGACACGGCAGTGCATTAGTAAAGACTGGCTGTGGCTAACACTCTTGGAAGACTCCAAGGAATGACAAATAGTAGTACCCAGTGTGGTGTACAATTGAAAGCGATGAGACGAGAACATTCGAAATGAAACAAAAAAACACTCGTACATATGCCATGAGACGTAAGTTTTTCAATTTGTTTTAAATCTTTTAAAAAAAGTGAGTATTAGAATGATCATCCACGATATGTCGCAACTGTCGTATTTGCACGAGTGCACAGGGCAACTTTAGAAAACTTGTGCCGATACTGGCAGCGCTATTTTTTACTGAGTTCTAGCTGCATTCACCATTGGAAACTTGGTGAAACTATCTATCGCTCAGTAGATAGGCTGTGCGCCTGTGTGCCGGCGGACTACTGAGCCGCTCAGTAGTCGGGCGGCGTACTAGCTTACCATGCGTTCGCTACTGTTGTAAGTTACGTACCTATCAGACTTATGACAGTAGTGAGCGCGTGGAAAGCCAGTTCGCCCACTACTGTTGCAGCTGGCAACGGGCAACTGTGGAAAACCCGTGCCGATACTGGCAGCGCTATTTTTACTGAGTTCTAGCTGCATTCACCATTCGAAACTCGGTGAAACTATCTACCGCTCAGTAGATGGGCCGTGAGCCTATGCGCCGGCAAACTACTGAGCCGCTTAGTAGTCGGGCGGCGTACTAGCTTTGCACGTTTCCACTACTATTGCAAATTTCGTACCTATCAAACTATTTTCTAAATAAAAACACGCGTTGGTATTTTTCGTTCAACGTGGATTCCGCTTGGAGTAGTCGGCACGTGGCCGAGCGATCACCCATCCAAGGATTGATCCAGGCCAGCGCCGCTCGCCCCGGGAGATCGTCAACGCCACCCACCAATCGTCCCTCACTACTGCTCATTTGAGCTCAAGTGGTGCTTTCAGCTTAGCCGAAAAACAAACTGCACAGAGAGTGCGAAGAGTAACATGATAGTATCTTCCTTGCCAAAGGATATTAGTGCATTTTTGGATATTCTTTTTGCCTCGCGACGAGGAAAAGTAAATTGACGAGTCGACAAAATTCCTTGTGTATTCGTTGTCCGCGTAACGCGATCTTAGTTAACAGCGTCACCATGCAAGCATGATTCCCTCGGTGCTGAGGGTACTTGTATTCTTGTGCCGTAGTGTGGTTGGCTTCGTCGTCTTGCGTCTCCTCGGGCCCGAGGAACCCTTGAGCACGATTCTCCCGCTCATCGCTTCTCGTACTACTCATATATATAGGTGTGTGTATATATATATAGATGCTTAGCTTGCCTTTAGCCTCACCGGTGTACTCCGAGTACGTTTCAGGTGTAGACGACGCTCGGCATATCCGGCGTGCCGGGATTTGCTAGAATGAGAAGAGGACCTCGTTGAGCTACACAGCCCCCCCCCCCCTCCCGCCCCGGGTCGCCGTACCCTTTGGGTATATAAATTATTAGAGCTCGAAGCTCATACGTTTCAAGGACCACTTCGTAACAGCTCGACTCTGCTGTGTCCATTGTTGGTAGAGTATACCTACTTTATATATATATCTTTGCATGTGTCGGGTGATATGAGATTCTTACATAATCCTGAGAGAATTGGGCACATGCAAGACAAATACTTCTCAACTTGGAACATTTTCAATACATGACGTAAGCGTATCTTCATGCAGTAACAGCCTATTCTGATAGGAAAATTCTTATTATGTTTCGGATTCGTGATCGATGATATCTACAGGGCTCCAATGGCCCATTGTTCTTCATGGACTATCTTCAACTTGGAGTCGTGACTGCAGCTTGGAATTTGATTTTGGCTTCAAGATTAGCAATGTGCAAATATCGTTTTGTCAAGCAGTCATCTCGAAGTTTAGGATTACGATTGTAATGGATCGATAGAGGTAATTGACGGTGTTCAAATTTGAAGTTTTCACGTGTGTGCTTATACGGTTTTGAGAAGAAAAAAAATATTGACCTGGATAGTTTGGCAGTGGAGCTAGAGAATGCCGGTAGGTACAGTCTGATATATTAATTTATTCTACCAGCAAAAGCCATATGAAGATTAGGCAAATCGACATCTTAGGGAGTAGGTTCAGGTTTGGGGGAGTCCGGCAGGCCGACTTGGGGCTAGACAGCGGATCGGCAAATCATTCTAACCGGATGGGCCAAAATTCATTCGGAAGCTAGATCGGTTGCGCGCAAAATGCGCCGGGGCCAATTTGCTAAGTGGAGCGGGCAATTTTTGAGATGCCGAAACGTCCAAAGATGCTTTTTCTAAAGTTCGATCGGCCGATTCTGCAAAACGGTAATCTTTTGATCGGCCGAAGCTGGGCCTCTATTTACGGCAGGATATACATTTAGAACGATGAAAAAATCGATTTTTTTTCTTCTTTAAACGATAGAACTATATATGTAGAATATTTTCCTAAAGTTTCAAAGCGAAATTCGAAAAATTTCAAACGTTACAGCCCGTCAACGCTGTGCCTCATCGCTCGGATTCGGAGCGGGCGTGAACTTCAAACGCGTTTTTCTCAAAACTGCATTATCGAAATTGGCGTGCAGGATTATTCAAAAACTATTAAGCCGATTGAGTTGAAACTTGGTAGAAATATTGATAATATTGGTACCTTCTACTTGACGAGAATTGTTTTTGAAAAATTGAAAAAAAAAAACTACTTTTTTAATCCACATTTTACAGAAATGTTGCGTGAAATGGTGATTCTTTTTTGTAAATGCGTGCCATTTTCTTAAATTTGCATTTTTTTTTTTCATTTTAATTACCGTCACATAGAAACTATACATGTTCTAACTGAAAAAATGTTTGAACTTCTTTGCAAATCAAAGTCTACGGGAAGCTAGACTGCACGACAACTTCGCAACTCCCGCGGCGACCTTGCTGTAACACTCTGCCACAGCTCCGTCATTTTGATGATAAATTAATGAAAAAAAATTGTTTTGTATTCTTAAATATACTATCAAAATATACCTAAAGTTTGATAATTGTAGAATATTAATTCTTAGTTTGAAAAATCCCTGAATATTGCTTATTTTTTCCTGTCTGAATGTGTATCCCGCCTTAAGGCCTTAGGCCACTTTAGAGGCCGAAAAAATAGGCTTTTTGGGGATTTTTTTTCAGACAAACTACAAAATAAATCGAGATTACAAGAACGGGTGTTTATCATACATATCAGTGACTGTATACGATAATTTTTTTGACGCGATTAATTTCAAAATGGCGGCTGTGCAGTGTTTATCTCAAAACTGCATTTCTTAAGTTGACCGGTAACATAATTCAGACAATTTTCAACCGATTCATTTGAAGTGTTGAACATATCTTGAAAAATACATTGTCTATGGACGTACTACGTAGGATTTTTTTTCTATTGCATAGTTAATTTCTTATCAACAATTATCTGACGAAAATTTTCACTTTCCAAAAATTTGCCTAAAAAATCGTCAGATAATTGTCAATAACAAATGAACTATGCAATATAAAAAAAACTCTACGTACTTCCATGGACAATGTATTTTTCAAGATAAATTCAACATTTCAAGTGAATCGGTTGAAAATTGTCTGAGTTTTGTTTCCGGCCAACTCAAAAAATGCAGTTTTGAGATGAACGCTGCACGGCGGCTGTGCATTTTGAAATTGATCGATTCAAAAAAATTATTGTATACAGTCACTGATATGTATGATAAACACCCTTTTTTGTAATCTTTGTGCAATAAAAAAATCCCGAAAAAGCCTATTTTTTGCCTCTACAGTGGCCTAACCTCTTAACCGACTCAGAATCGTAAGCAGGCGTGTAAAGGAGATTTTGGTAGACTTGGAGAATTCCGGCAATCCTGATACATGAGACTTTAATTATGGGAAATCGTAAATTGCGTTGGAACTTTAACGTCCATGGCCAATGTTCATATTTTATGCAAATCGTTTCTCTTTCCCCCAAAAGCTTCACTAGAACTTACGGAAACTTAAAAATCGACTGTTCATTGTAGGTATCTGCGTTTGACAAAATAATCAGTACCCTTAAATTTACGCATTTCCTTCCTCACTATCACTAATGATATGTCCCTCTCATCAGTGCCCATAAAAAAAATACCCCTCAGCCCCCATCCACAAATATGTGATTTGGATCCTGAAAACAAATCTACGCCGTTACTTCTCGACTTAAGGTCAAAAACCGATTTTTTCCTTATAGCAAAATAGAAATTTCGACGATCTTACTAGAATTTTCTTCAGGCGTATTCTCTCGACCAAATTAAAGAAACGAAATACGTTCGCGTCGACTTTTGTGAGCGAGGAACGCCCTGGCACTTCGAATCTTCAAGAAAAAAAAATACACTCTCCGAAGCCATTTCGACTGGAGGATCTTAAACGTTCCGAGCACGATAGATTATGCGTACATTATACGCAGGTAAATGTTAAACCGAGGCGTGAATGATCGACGCGAATATACATAA